>JALIZH010032984.1:907500-945000 GCA_030522465.1 Rhipicephalus appendiculatus | reverse complement strand
AATACAACCTACGTATCAGCTCTCGTCAATATGATCAGGAAACAGGAAAAAGAAGAAAAGACTCAAAAATTCGATGCAAGAAGCTTTGAGCGCATGACCGCAATGTCTATCTTGATTTAGCAGCAGAAAGGTACGCAATTTCCTTGTCCGATAATAAAATAGAAATAAATAGAATGAGGCCTGAGTAGTGGGGTTGGTTCTGAGCGAGTTAAGTTCGCTGGCTAGTTTTTCGTTTTGAGCTCGCAAAAGGGTGAGCTCGCGCCTGAGTTCCTGTGTTTCGGCAGTGCTTGTGGGGGGAGAAGGGTGGAGGGGAGTGAGAGGAGGCGACCCCCGCCCAGCTGCCTACCTTGGGTTGGTTGCAGGCAGCGTTGCCAGATAGAGCGCTGAGAGCTGGGGACTCCGCGCTCCAGGTGTTAGCGTTGCTGTTGCTGCCTTGCCAGGGGCTTGCGCCTTGCCAGACGGCTGACGCCTCGGTTTTGCTGAGGGCCCCGATGTCCTGGGCCCTGGCTGCTGAAGCCTGATGAATTTTCCAGTGCATTCGCGGGAGCTGGTGAGGTGTGGACCACCGGCAGACTATGCATATTGGGTTGCAGTCGTAGGGGTCATCACCTCAGTACCAGCACCCACGTTTTGGCCACAAAGGCCACATCTTTCGTTGACCGGGTTGGGACAGATATCCGCCCGGTGGCCCAGTGCGCCGCATCGGTAGCACGCTGGCACTGTTTTCTTGTACTCCCTGATGGGGGTCAGTTCGTCGTTATAGTGGACGTAACGCGGTACGTTACGTCCCGCGAAAGTCAACACAGCTACGTTGGAGTTCCCCAGCTTGCGCGCATAGACGTGTTCACCACCACGCCACTGCACACTACGTTTCAGCGACGCACTGGTTTCGAAGTTATGTACAGAAATCACGCCGCGACACACGTCAACGGTGAGCTTGAGGTGCCCGTGAAGTGGAAGCGGTCCTTTGCTGGTGTTGATTTGAAAGTTCGTTAGCAGTTTCTGAACCACGTCGTGATTCTGCGTGCCACAGACAATGATGTTTTGTTCCCAATTGGGAGAGATGGTGATGTCGTTCATGTGCTGCCTTCCGATGAGTTGGGTAATGGCAGCGCCGAGCTCACCTTGTTGAAAGGCTGTCTTGAGTGCGACCGTAGTGCGCGGCTTGAGCACGATCACGTAGTCGTCAGGATTCATCCTGGCCGTTGGTTTTGGCGTCCACTTGGAGACTGGTGAAGAAGTCTTCTGTGAAGCTTTAGGAGAATGAACGCGAGCGTCGCCCGTGACTGGATTGTTGACAGGAGTTCTGGTCCCAGACGTTCCTCCTGCGTTCTTTCGGCGGCGACCCCGGCCCTCGACGAGTTGAAAAAATTGAAGGACACTTTGTACATTCCAAAGTGTGTTCGGCGAAAGCTTGTGGCCATTCGACAGACTATGCCATGTCTTTTTGTTTTGTCGGACGGATAGATGGACGGACACGAAATGACGGACGGACAGAGGGACACATGGACGGACGGACACGGACGGATGGACCGACTGACACGGGTGGACGGACGGATGGGCACGAACGGACGGAGGGACGAACGGACAGAAACGGACGGATGGAGACGGACGGACGGTCGGACAAACGGATGGACGGACAGACACGGACGGACGGATGGACGGACACACGGACGGACGAACGGATGGATGAACGGACGAATGGACGGACAGACGTGAGCATGAGTCATTAAAGGCTTTCGCCTTAAAAGCTACGAATCTTCTACGAGGAGTCTTGAAGAAGGAAACGTGCACCTTGGGTGTTGTGATGCAAATTCTTCTTTTGGTTCGTAACGGCTCGCTATGGGCGAGCCACTGAGAGTCTTATTGACAAAGCCGTTGGTTTAACAAACGAACACACGAAACATTTAATCAAGAATTAAAGTGAAAACTAGTATAAGTACACAAAATTGCACTTAGTAAAAAGTTCACTGCACACGGTAAACCACTCTTAATTAACAACCGAAACGTAAGTTGAAGGATCTAAACTAGATAGTCTAGCTATAATGTGGCTGAGCGGCCGAGCGGAGAAGAACCCGAGTTCAATCTGACCAACACACGGATGCTTGACTGGTTGAGTTGACGTGGGCTGGCTGGCGACTATGATAGAGCGGCGGCTGGTGGGCGAGACGTTGTAATGCCAGGGGCAGACGGGGACACGGACGGATGGAAGACGGGCACGGACGGACGGACGGACGCCGGACGAACGTGAGCATGAGACATTAAAGGCTTTCGCCTTAAAATGTCGGCTTGCTCCGCCGAAATGGCGGATGGGCCGTCCTCTGGTTGATTGGTCGGGATAGATGACCATAACAGAGTCATGGGGTCGTAGCCGCGCTGTTCAGGCAGCGCCATGTTGACAGGTTGGCCGACGGGCGTCTCCGCATCCAGCAGCGGGGGGAGCCGGAGCCATGAGGCTTAGCTCGGCCGCTACGTGGTGATGCGAAAAAGTTGCTCGGAATGGCCGGAAATTTGGCGTACCTGGGTAAGATCGGTGTCTCCAGGATCTTGCTGACTTTCCAGATGCAGTCGCACAAGTTTTATAGGAGCCAAACTTAAATTTCCACGGTTCCAGCCGAAAATCGACAGGGCCGATGTGCGTCGCGTCCGATCGATACGCGATGAGTGTCGCGTTTCCTCGCGGCAGTGACATCAGCGTCCAGTGGTTGTCTATAGGAACTTTTAGCGCAACGAACCGACGCAAGAAAGACGACAATAACACAATGCTGCGTCCCATCATCTTTTCTGGGTTGTTTTGTAGCGCTAATGCTTGCTACCGATAAGCTCCAACTAGCGCGTCAACGCCTTGTAGATGTAGTGGTTGTCACACGACGTGTTCTATAATAAAAGTACGGTTAATTTTTGACAACAGTGATCCCACACAAGTGTTCTAATCGTGTTCTTTTTAAATACGAAGCATTTCTTAGCGAACTTCGGCGACTTTGATATAGTCGCGGACAACTTTTCTTGGCAATGGAGGGAAGGCTACAGAGCCAAACTACGCGTGTGCTACCGCTGAAGTATATAGTCCCACAATTTCGTCCATGTTTTCTGCGTGAGAATTAAAGAAAACAATATCGATTTATTTTCTACAGGACGCTCTTTGAAAAGAGGCACTGCACGCACTAAGGAGATATTTGTAATTGTTTTACTTTACGCAGTGCCATTTCGCATTTTAGCACGTGTGAGAACGTCGCACATTTTACGTACACCTCACTGTCAAAATGGCCTCCCCGTCATCAGGTGCGTGCTCGTCTCCCTCCAGCTTTTCCGACGGGTCACTGAAGGAGCTTGTGACGAATTTGAGGAACAAATGGCTGTCGAAACAGACAAAACAAATGGTGTGCAACGTTTATGCTGCCACCACACGTGCCCACCCGGAGCTCAGCACCGTCGCCGTGCACAAGAAAGTGAGTGAGCTGACCGGCGTGAGTGTGCGTGCCGTGAGCCGGATAAAGGCTGAAGCTATTCGAGGTCCGCTGCTATCACCAAAGCGAAGACCCGTCTTCAAGCGAGGAAGAAGTTCCAAAAAAGCTGGAAGTACGAGAATGGCAGTTTCACACTTGGTGCCTTGAAACGCAAAGTGCATCAGTACTTCATGCGCAACGAGTTGCCTACGTCGGCGAAAATCGCTAAGGATGTGTCCGCCGACATGCAGATGCCTGGTGTGAGTGAAAGGACTGCTGAACGACATTGGCTTCGCCTTTCGGAAAAGAAAACGCAACTCTGCACTCTTGGAAAGGCTATCGTGTGGCGTAGAAAATACCTGCGGACCATGAAAGAGATGCAGAAGCAAAACAGGTATGTTTACCAAATGCTCGTTCCTTGCGCGTATCTATGTGTAATATGCCAGTGCTGAAGTAGAACGACAGCTCTTTGAGGCGCCTTCAACGCAGCGCAAGAAAGCTTAAGTAGTGTGCTGGTTTCGTCTTGCGACGCTTTCCATTTTTTGTTGGTTGGGAGACTTTCGCTAACGTGTAGGTCCAACAGCGAAAAGTAATATCAATCGTGCATTCCTTTTCATTACAGGACCGTGTATTTCTTAGACGAGACCTGGGTGACCGCAGGACACACTAAAGAGACGGTGCGGGAAGACACACGCGTTCTCACAAGAGAAGACGCCTTCCGGCAAGGCACAACGACGGGTCTGCGAGCACCATCTGGCAGAGGTGATCGCCTGATTGTGCTCCACGCGGGCAGCGAGAAGGGATTTGTGGAAGGAGCGCGCCTCGTCTTTCGCACGAAGAAGACATCAGGTGACTACCATGCAGAAATGGACGGCAAGCGTTTTGAAAAGTGGTTCTTGGAGCAACTATTGACGAACATTGAACCGGGAAGTGTAATCGTCATGGACAATGCCAGCTACCACAGCGTTCACCTTGAAAAGGTGCCCTCTTCGTCAACAAAAAAGGTGACATTCAATCGTGGTTGCGAAGCAAGGGCGTTCCTTTTTATACTGACCAGCTAAAGGCTGAGCTGCTGGAGAGTGCGAACGAACACAAGCACAAGTACAAGCAGAGAATCGACATCATCGCTAAAGCAGCTGGCCATGATGTCTTACGGTTGCCGCCTTATCACTGCGAACTAAATCCCATCGAGCTAGTTTGGAGCCAGGTGAAAGGGTACGTGGCCGCAAATAACACAACGTTTAAGCTTGGTGAGGTAGAAAAGCTCTTGCACGAAGGCATTGACTTGGTGAGCGAAGAAAACTGGAGGCAGGACTGCGCTCATGTGGAAAAAATCGAAAATGAATCGTGGGAGAGAGATGGCGAAATCGACAATATTCAGAGCCTGATCATAGAGCTTCGCTCGGACGCAAGCACAAGCTCCGGAAGCAGTGCAAGTGAGACGAGCGCCTGGGAAGAAATGCTCTGAGCGTTTTGTGCTCCTTGCTGGACGCGTCAAGAAAAAATAAAAAAAAATAAATGTGCATTGAAGACTGAACCAATATCCCAATGTGAAACTCGTCAGTTTGTCATCAGTCTTTTTCTCAACAGCAGGCTCTTATTTGAAATAACGTGACTATATCCACTGCATCGCTGACAAAACAGACCCACCTTTGCTAAAAGAACCCGTAAAATAAAGCCGTGGCACGTGCCACATAATAGTGAACATCGCTACGACATGAACATTCCTTGCGCTGAAATGTTCCTCATAAATTAATTTACGCGAGCTCGAAACAAGGAATAAGTCAGACATAGTTGATTCACTATTACAAATTCTTATTCAATTATAATTTTCCTTCAAAAATGCACAGTAACACACCCGCTCGAAAAATTGAAGGACACTTTGTACATTCCAAAGTGTGTTCGGCGAAAGCGTGTGGCCATTCCACTGATTATGCCATGTCTTTTTTTCTTTTACACTCTCAGTGGCATAAGACACAAACCTAATGGGTGCGTGTTTTCTTCTTTAATTTTTTACCGCGAATCGCAGCGAGACGCGAGACTCATCTTCCTCCGTTCGCATGCGTTAGTATTTTCTCGCGCTTTGCGCATCGTGCAAACGCCATCCGCGTTCCAGCTCTTAAGTTGACGGACCCTTTGTAAATTGGAAAGTGTATTCCGTGAACGCCTGGGTCCATTGAGACGGCGTCGGTCAGAATGATTGCAAACTCTGGTCACAGCGACGCTACGCAAGCAAAGCGCGAGCGCTATAGAGTCCGACGCGACCGGCGTCCGTCTGCGCATCCCGGCGGCCACCTGGCTCAGTGCCAGAGCTCGGATGGACGGACGGACGGACATGGACGGATGAACGGACGGACGGACGGACAGACGGATGGATGGACGGACGGACGGACGGACGGACGAACAGACAGACAGACAGACAGACAGACAGACAGACGGACGGACGGACGGACGCCGGACGAAGGTCGGACGGACGTGAGCATGAGACATTAAAGACTTTCGCCTTAAAGATTACACCATCCACCGCTAAAGGGAACCATGTGTAGATGCGAAGCAGCGGGCGCTAACGCTTACACTGGCTGCGGCGTTGACGCTGGCGCTCATCGCAGCGTTGCACAGGAGAGAAACCTGGGGGGCGCAAAGCACGCAGTGATGGACGGTTGTTTCCTACTGGAACATCCCAATCGCTGCTGGGCAATGAGAGACAGAAGACTCGGACTGGACACAGAGACCCGCAGTTCGCTTTTAGTTAACGCGCACGCTGCGAATTTTTCATCGTTCGGCAACGCACAGGAGAAATCTCCCACCGGCACCACCTTGCAGGTCAAGATCCATTGCCATATATACGGGGTGGCCAGTGAACGGTTGTGCAGCGCGAGCAGTCGGTTTTTTCAACCAAGAAACTCGCTAGCAGACGCTGCCTGCGTCGGCGTTGCGTGGCGAGAGAGGGGGAGAGTAGGAGAGGAGAGAGGGGGGAGGGGACGCGCATGCGCAATGAGGGTGTTAGCGCCGCGGGAGGGATGCCTAGAGGAGAGAGGGGGGGAGGGGACGCGCATGCGCAATGGGTGTGTAAACGCCGCGGGCGGGAGGGATACCTAGAGGAAAGAGAGGGGAAGCACAGCAGAGGAGGTGCGTGGGGAGGGTTCGCGCATGTGCAGTAAGGGTGGTGAGGACGCACACCACCAGCACTACCGCCGGACGGACGGACGGACGCCGGACGGACACCGGACGGATGGACACCGGACGGACGGACACCGGACGGACGTGAGCATGAGACATTAAAGGCTTTCGCCTTAATAATCGAACGACCGTCAAAGGAGATACGGAAGGTTCACAACCGAAACTAAATTTGAAACGCGCGCCGAACCGGACTACATCGCGGAGGAGAAAAGTTGTCCGCGACTATCTATCTATCTATCTATCTATCTATCTATCTATCTATCTATCTATCTATCTATCTATCTATCTATCTATCTATCTATCTATCTATCTATCTATCTATCTATCTAGCCGCCTACGACTTTGTGCTCTCCTAGCAGTATCGTTAATGGTATTTATACCAAAATTTGTATGGCATAACACGACTGTATGACGAACGCGAATAACTGGTCGTATCATGAAAATCATGAATAACATGTCATGAAAAGTATGATTTACACGCCATGGGCGTAGTGCTCCTGCGGCCGTTTTCTTAACTTGATATATTCCAAAAATTGGTACGTTGAGACATTTCTGCCTGCCCAACATAAATGACAGGTGGTAATATGAAAATCATGACATGTCATCTGCAAAATGACTTGCATGCCACGCTCATGGCACTCTCGCGGCCGTTTCGCTTGCCTGATATGCACCAAATTTGGTATTGCGTGACGTGACTGTATGACGAACATAAATGACAAGTGGTAATATGGAAATCATGACATGTCATGAGTGACATGACTTGCATGCCTCGCTCAGGGCACGCTCGCGGCCGTTTCGCTTGCTTGATGTACGCCAAATTTGGTATTGAGTGACGCGACTGTATGACGAGCATTAATGAAAGTGGTATTATGGAATTCATGACATGTCATGTGCACTATGACTTGCATGCCATGCTCACGCGGCCGTTTCGCTAGCTTGATATGCACCAAATATGGTATTGCGTCACGTGACTGTATGAGGAACATAAATGACAAGTGGTAATATGGAAATCATGACATGTCATGTGCTAGATGACTTGCATGCCACGCTCATGGTGCGCTTGCGTCTAGTTCATTAGCTTGATATACAACAAAATTGGTATTGCGCGACGTGACTGTATAATGATGAACATAAATGACAGGTCCTGGGATGTAAATTATAACATGCATATTATTTACAGCATGATTTGCTCCTTGCTGGCTGCTTCGCATTACATCGACTCCCACAGTGCGTGGTATGAGACAGTTTTTTTATTTACTCTCGTCTATCACAGTGTTGGAACAGCGCTAGCGCCTCAGTGGAATGCGCTGCTTTTAGGTATGGCCAGTCGAAGACAAAGAAGACGACGGCGAAGAAGAGAGACTCACGCGCTGTTCGCCTGTCTGGCGTTGTGTAGCCTGTGTGGCATACGAATCATTATGTTTAAGTAAATTATTCTATATCATTTTAACTACGTCTCGTGTTTCAATGACGCGGAAGACAACAGCAGTCATGAATATAATGCATTTAGTTGATTCCGTTTGCGCAATCTGGTTCACTGTCTATTGTACGACTAAACGCCGAGCTCTGTCCATTTTTTTTTTTGAAGGGGGGGGGGGGAGACCAGCTGCTTGTTTTGTAGCTGAGAGTCTAAACCAGAACGTTCGGGGTAGCATTTTATCGCGCTGAGCTTGAGCAAAAATGGCTTCAATGTGTATGTAAGAGTTGAACGCATCGCTTGTACATTTAACAAAGCTATTTATATTTCTGTGGCATTTCTTTAGGGCCTTTGAAGTTTTCCAGCTGAAAATATTTCCCAATTAATGCCCCGTCTAGCCCCGGCGCCTCTTAGTACGAACCCGAGGCGGCCACGCAGCGAAGCTAAGCGGCGCAGGAGCACAACGTTCGTTCCCTCTGTTTGCCGCATAGAGCAGGTGCAGTCTCAGAACCGACGATGAAGGTTAAAGTCCTGGGCATTATCGTACCTGCACTCCTTGATTCTGGTTGAGGAATCTCTTAAACCGGTGACGCATTGCTGGAACAGTGTAACGCTAAAAAGAAGCTTCGTAACGCAAATGTTCACTTGCGAATGGCATCAAACCACGTATCAAACGCCGAAGCTTGTGTTCGCTTACGGATAAGTTTTAACGGGAAAACGAAGCGCCAGCCATTTGTTTGTCCGCCTGGCCTATCAGTGCTAATGCTTCTCGGCCGAGATTTTTTTGTGGATGAGGGCTTCACGCTCGACTTTCCGCGAAGAGGCTACCGCCTTCATGGACAGTCCGAGACAACACCCTTTGCGAAAAAAACAGACTCCATGCTTGTACCAGGAAACACGGAAGGCATGACAGCCATGTACACCACGCTGCCGTCAGCAGCCATGCAATCCCTCAGCGACTTCAAGGGAACAAGCCACCAGCGGAAACAGCTGGAGGCCGTGCTGACACCGGTTCTCGGGAATGTTCAGAGAGTGATAAACGTTCTTAAAATGCGCGAGAAGACCGGGACACAAGTGAGAAAACATACATTTGGCTCATCATTGTAACAGATGTGGAGGAAAAGATGAGGGCGAGCGAAACACACCATGCAGACCTATTCTTGAAAACACCAAGTTCTTGTTGAACACCAAGTTCTTGAAAACACCAAGGGATATTGTCGAAGCTTATCACATCATAAAAACTGGTGACAAATGTATTAGCACGCCGTCTCTTTCATTATTGCCAGAAGAAGTTGCTTTCCTGGGCCCTGTAAAAGCTTTCTTTTTTTTTCTTTTTTTTCTTTTTTTTGGATGCGTTGTTTGTTTGTTGGTCTTTCATGCAAAATTAGGGTGAGCGCCAGATTTGCGGAGGGGTCTTACTGTTTTAATTGGTGATTTTATTTTCGTCGCCTTCACCTTTACTCCTGTTAATTGTAGTATCTCATTGTACCATATTTTTTAGTTTTTCATGTGGTTTATTACTAATCCAATTGTTGAGCGTTCAATCTTTCATGTTTTCATCAAGCGATGTTACGTAATCATGTTTTCACCTTAGTTCAGGTTATTTGTTATGTGACAACCGGCTTTTCTTGTTTTGTTATGTTTTTTGTTATTTCGTTGTTATTTGCTTCTTCACATGCGCAAAGCTCAGCGAGATTGGTGCCACGTTTTTCGATGTGCGTTTGGTCGCTATCTTGGGCTACATTCTTATTCAGCAATGTTAGTATTTTTGTCGGCACATGTGATATTCAAAGATTGGTCACGTGTCTAGGTTCCTGTTTGAAATATCTGTTCCTTGCTTTCCAGAAAATAAACAGTAGGCAGTCTGCGCTCGTGGTGTTCTGAGTGTTTTCTCACTTATGTACTGGTCTACTCGCGCATTAAGAACGTTTATCAGAAATAATGCAGTGAGGGAACACAGTCGGTGCTTATTGCTGGCATTGATTTGGAAACGTTTGCATATAAGATGTTTAGTATGACGGTCAGACATGTCTGCAATGACCGAAATCACCGCATCTTTATGCAAGAGAAAGAAGAGGAATAACTTCCGATACAGAAGTGCTTCGACGAAAACACCTTCTGGGCATTTCCTATGGAAGCCTGAACAATGCGGGATGGAACGCTCCTAGGCTGGCGTTCCAGAAGAAGTCACGGGAAGAAATTGTTGTTTGGTCTTCAGTGACCCAGGTTCTCCTACATGCTTCGCGATCACCAGTATCATGCAACAAGAGCCATCAGTGATCATCGTGGGATTCACTGCAAACAGCGCGGCTGCAGTTCCGAAATCAGTAAACGTGACGTGTGAGCCACAAACCGGAATCAACTAACGCGGGAAATCATCGAGGCCCACAAGAGTGTGCTGAGAGGGATGTGCAAGCATTCCTTCTGTTTTATTATCTGACAAGGAAAATGCGTACCTCTCTGCTGGTCAATCACGTTAACCATTGTCGTGATGGGCTTAAAGCTTCTTGTATCGGTGTCCATTTGCTATTTTTTTCCTTCTTTTTTCTTTTCTTGATTGTATTTACGAGAGCTGATACTTCGATATGTATTTATTTATGTTCTTCACCCCAATGAACTTCGGTTGTGTGCTGTTACTGTCCTTGTCTTTCGCGCTGTTTCCCCTACGATATGTTCAACCAACTAGCCGACCAGTACACCTTACAACATCATCAGCAAAGAAACTTTAAATCAAACAGAAAATATGTTCTTCCAGAGAGTGAACTAAATTTCTCGACAGAATGTGGAAGTGTATTGAAGTCTGCTTTCCCGTCTATTCCGGATATTGTGTCGCCTTCTCTATCCTATTTAATAATTGGTCATTTTCCACTTTCTTGCCGAGAATAAAGCTCGCTGTAGAACCTTTATAGAATGTTTACAGAGGCTTTATTACAATTTTTTGGGCATTTTTTAATTATAGACTGTTTTTATATATCTGCTGGCATTTATACTAAACCAGCGCTTTATGACAACCTTCGAAAGCACATACAACGGTTGCTTATATTCCCCAGGTTTCTACATTATCTTTTTGTTGCTGTGGAAATTGGTGAGTCAAAACGCGCATTCGTGTTCCTGCTTCTATTTCGGTCTGTACATGTTTCTATCAAACATATTGAAATTCTTCGTCGCATTTGAGGATAATTTATGCAATAGTTCAAGCAAGTTAGTAATTGTTTAATTGCTTCCTGGCGGGTTACATTAGCGTAGGCATTCGTCGCACCCTGGGGCGCACTTGAAACCACGAGGCACAGCTCGTGGAGTGTAACTAGTTTACGAAACATATTGCGGCCCTATATTTTTAAGTAAATCGCCTGTTATTCTACTTTTTTTCTGCCGCATTTTCCAAGAGGATGTTTTGAAATCCCTGGTTACACATGTCGTAGCTGTATTCTGCTCAGTCAACGTTTGCATGGTTGCTGTGTGTACTGTCGAGCAGCAGAGAAGTCGTTCAGTGTGGAGGTCAGTACAGCTACCGCTACTGTGTCAATGCTGCTTACATTCACTGCATATGTCTTGCAGCTACGTCTTGCCCCATCATAGGGTAATTTTTTCGAATTGTTTTTGGTGATGTCCGTCTTTTAATTCTTGTAATATTTATACTCTGTGCCACTCATCAGCACACGTCTGTTTGATGTCCATTCACGCATCACACGGGCTATCTAAGCAAAACGGCATTTACGTGCTTTTACGTTGTAGCAATCGCAGCTTTCAGAGTTTGAATTATTTTAACCGCTGTCTTAGCAGGTGGTGTTTAGACACCGCGACTTGCAAGGCCTTGATAATGGCCTTGATTTGCTCATCAGATGACGAAGAGTCAGGTACATCGGGAACCTTCTCCACTATTATCTTGTCACGACGAAAAAGCGATACTGTGGCACATTCGTTCTTAGTAGATGGCACGTCTGTGGACGAATCACACGCTTTACGATTCACGAAGGATGCACCAATTCAAACGTCCTCCACAGGGATAGACTGAACGCGAAGTGTAGCTTAAGAAATTGTAGCATATTTTTAATTCGAAATAAATATACGGTGGTGGGAAAAGCTTGAGTAAGTAATGGTACCGGCGCTAACGCAACGTTACTGCACAGAATATCATGTAAAAGAAAGTTAATACATAGAGTCAAATATTGTCTTCATCATGGGTCGGCGAACTCACTGATGAGTCGACTCACTCGGACTCACATTGAGCCGTGAGTCTGAGACTCAGTCCGGCTGAGTCGACTCATGAGTGAGTTTGCCGACATATGGTCTTCCTACAAACACCAACGAATACCATATTGCAGTAGTAATCACTGAACACATACAAAAGCTATGCGCACGTACACGTGCGTGCACCTTTACTCTAGATTTACCTTATTCTAAAAATCTTCTGCACTGATGCTTTCTGGCAGTGATGTTGGCAATTCATTTTGTTATTTAATCGTTGTTGGAGGTAACATTGTGCATAAGTGTTAGCATGCATCTGTAGTAGTCAAAAATAAAGTTAATTCACTCACTGACTCGCTCACTCGTAACGTTCTACCTTGTGGTATTAAATACTGTTGATTACTAATGCTTCATGTGTTCATAGAGAGAAGGAAAAAGAACGTTAAGCTAGCCATGCGCCTGCGTTCAGCGCGCTTATGCGAATTCAGGGAACTGAGCACTTCGCAGTCAGTGCGAGAATATCGTAACGTGCATGATCGGCCTAGTGGTAGCCCTGAATTGTATACACCTTGTATTCTCTTGCTGTGTAATGTCGTAATATCGATGCACTGCACTGATACAAGAAGAGCTACTTTTGAGCAACAGAATGAATGGATAAATAAAATGAAATAAGATTTAGGACATTCCCGGTCCATCTTTATAGTAAGCAAAAAGAACTCAGGGGCCTCGCTGGGTGAACAAAACTGCGTGAGCATGCCGTCCTTACATTTATAACGTAGCGTTTTGGGCGTGTTGGTATGTCATACTGTAGTTTTTTTTAGCGCACGAAAAAACAAGGACAGAGAAAGGCGTGACACACATGGGTAAATGTAAGCACCTGCGAAGTGCAGGTGCTTACATTTATCTTCTGCAGAAGTGAATCTCGTGGTGAAAACGCGAAGGGTGGATGATGTGTAGGGGAGGGTTTGTGTATTTATCACTGTTACGTGTCCCGTGTACTCGATATATATTTGAACAACGCACGAAATAAATCAGTTGAAAGTTGCGCTTTGTCTCGTCTACTTCTGTTCGTCTCTACGTCTTCTTCGTCGGTAGTGTTTTCAAAGAATAGCGGATAATCAAGACTTCACTATTCCCTATCTTTTCTCGCTCACATCAGACATACACGAGTGAACTTGCTGGAAAACTAGTATTCCATGCAAGAAAAAAAAATGCTCTCGTATCTGCATAATTTTATCTAGCAGGCAACGCACTTTTGCCAGAAGCAGCAGAGAGAGCGCGAACGAAACTCCTCTTCCGATTAAGCAAGTGCCAACACATCATTCCTGACATCGCTCATTCTCAGCGAAGGCAAGCACACCGCCTCTCTTTCGTGCCGCCACTGCTGGAGTGAAGAAGCGAGCGCAGGCCATCTTTAAATGAGCAACATAGTGCGGCTTCAATTGCCACGATAACGAGTGAGATTGCCTCATCGAACTTTGTCCAAGGAGAATCAGAAGACTGGAAGATAATGGCTGCAGATCCACGAAGTGAACGCTGATGGTGGAGCGAAGCTCTATTAACGAAATGCTAGTCCGTCCGTCCGTCCATCTGTACTTGCGTCCGTCCGTCCGTTTATCCATCCATCCATCCGTCCGTCCGTCCGTCCATTCATCCGTCCGTGCATCTGTCCGTCTGTCCTTCCGTCCGTCCATCTATGGATGAACGGACGCACGCATGGACGGACAGATGCACGGACGGACGGAATGACAGATGTATGAACGGACGCATGGACGGACGGACGCACGGACGGATGGGCGGACGCAGGGATGCACATACGGATGGACGGACGCACGGATGCACGGACGGACGGACAGATGCATGGACAGAGTACGGTCTATTTTTAAAGCATATGCGCGCTATGTACGCTCCGCAGACGGTATTCCGCACAGATGTTTCGCACTTGCGCTTCGACTAGGGACTACGGCGAGCCTCGACGACTACGGTCATCGTGAGGGCCTAAGGAGCTTCGCCCATAAAAGGCGTGTTCAGAGAGGTGTGGTGAGTTCACAGTCAGTCCGGAATTTTCTCCGTTGTAGGAAATGGGCAGTGAACAAGGAAGCTTAGTTTTTTTGCCGATTTAGCAGTCCAAAGACGACATTAGAGCCCTCAGAAAAGAACAAGGCAAGATGAACTTGAAGGCGTGAAACAAAATTTTGTTTGGCGAGCACCATTTCTTGATGAGAAAGACAAAGAGAATTAGTGTATATGTTAAACTTTTGTTCCTTTTTGTAAAGAGGAAAGAATGGAAAAGCCTGTGAGCGAGAACGTGCAAATATTATAGAGAGAAAGAGAAACGGTGACCCTTCAATGCAAAAAGTAAGTCATCAAAACAAATGGAACTAAACAATTATAAAGAGAAAAGCGAAAGAGTGAAACTGTGTAAGTTCGTCGCAATCTGCCTATTCCATTTTAGTGGGCAGAATTTTGTTAGGGGCTGGGACAAACGGTATTGCCAAAAGGAAAGCCTCCGAGATTGCCCGAAGCCTCCGTGATTGCCAGAAAGAAAGCCTCCGAGGACGTTTCGCGACTTTTCCGCTAGGGGAAGGGCGCGCCTCGTGAAAAAGGCGGAACAGGGGAGCTGTTTGAGGCAAACTTGGAAAAATTAGACGGATGCGAATTTGTGAAGATACGGACACGGAAAATTAGTAAGGGTGGGCAAAGCACAACTGTTGATTGAGCTAACACTCGAAGGGTCTCTTATGCATTCACGACTCGAAAGCCATCTGCTTTTGCTTTTTTTATTCTCAGCCGATGTATTGTCAGCGCTGTCCATATGTGCCTTCCTGTGTCCGTGTGTAGTTTTGCGCTTCATCAAAGCTTTCCAAAAGTATTGCTCTCCTCCGTACGAGCTTTTCCACTGCATCCAGGATTGGAGGCATTTCAAGCTTTCTGCAGTCTTTGTGATCGGCCCACCTTCGACCGGGCGACAATGTCATGTGAAGTACTCACAGTGACGTCACTGAGATCAGTCAAGTCATCTCATGATGATGATTTCTAGCGTCACTCGTGTCATGTCAACGTTTAGCGTTTGATGAGGCATCTAAGACTTTCGCCTTAATATGTGTGGTGGTAACCAAAGAAAACACGGCAGTTGTCCTCTCCATAACCGGTTCTCCCCTCGCCTGCTCAACTGCCTGACCGCACGGGGAAGGGAAAGGCGAGGAGAGCGAATATACTAGAGAGACTCCCAACTCTAAATGAGAGTTTGGATTCACGCCGTCCGGTTGTCTTCCTTCACCGCGCGTACACGCGTCCCAACATACGTAATAATAATAACAACAAGTGTTTTACGAACCAAAACCACGATATGATTATGAGAGACAGCGCAGTGTAGGGCTTCAGAAATTTGAACCAACTGGTGCTCTTTTATGTGCACTGACATTGCACAGTACACCGGCCTCCACCATTTCACCTCTACCGCTAGAGGCGAAATGCGGTACAACCTGCGACCTTCGGGTCAGTAGTGGAGCGCCGTAGCCACTGATTGAGCATGGCGAACGCCTTAATACGTACAATAATAAGCGATGAACCGTCGAACACTCAGTGGCACCGGCCCGGTGAGCGCGTGCTTCGTCGTCTCCGTCTTTTCCCGACTCATGAGGGCACATTGCCCTCATGAGTCGAGCCCACATTGCCAACCTCAGCGTGCGTTTTAAACAGAAAGAACGGGTAAGGCATGAAAGGTGACAAAAATGAGAGGGAGGAAGGTGGTACGGAAACACAAGTCAGGTGTGATGATGTGCGCGAGCGAAGTGGAGTGGCGACAGTATCTAGAAGATGCCTACGACGAAGAAGATGGCACTCTGAGCCTGCTGCAAGTGGCGGAAGAGTGACTCCACCAGCAAGAGTGACTCCACTCTCCACGGTGGCTCGGAAGAGGTGACTGGAAAGTAGAAGGGAGTAGCAGGGCAGATGTGGCCGGGACAAGACGGTGTCCAGGGCGCGGGAGTAGCAGCCAGCCGTGTACCTGGCTGATGCTCGCTGCAGGCTCCGACCTGGCACCACTTCAAGCTTCTACCCAGTGCCGGCGTCTTGGGATCGTCGCAAGGACGCGCGATTCAGAGCCCACTGCGTCTCCACGGCGACTACCGACCATTTGCTGGCGAACGCCGAAAGGGCGTCTGGCCAATCACCTCCACCGGGTCCGGCGTCTATCGCCGCGTCTGGGGTCGTTTCTTGCCTCTTCAGTGCCCGGCTCGTCGCAAGCCATCACTAGCCGGACTTGTGAGCATGTCCCCAACAGCGTCTGTGTTAAACCGAACGGTGAACTCCTTGTTAATTGCCTTGTGTGATGCATGTTTTCTTTTGTATGCCTGATTCTTTATTCTTGTCCGCTATTAGGCCTTGTGCTCTGTAAATATATTGTTCGTCTTGTGTGTGAACGAACGGCCTCGTCTCTTTCGATGACTATCATGTCATCGCTTACCTGTACTAAAACGAAGCACCTTAGCTTCGCGACATCAGGAAATGTTTATCTATTCATAACGGATGGATTCGCACTGCGCGAAATGCAGGACAAAACTTGAAGAAGCACGCACAGACAGCGCTGACTCTCAACTGAGGTTTGTTGCATACGAGAGACGCGCAAAGAAAAAAATAGTTACGAGCAAAAGAAGTAAAGAAAAATTATAAGAGGCACGTCAATCTGTCTACCGCCTGTGCTTGGCTTTCAGGAATTCAACTTCTTTATCACTGCAAGTGATACATGGCTGACTGATACGCTGCTCTCTATATCTGTTAATATGGTACGTCTCTAGGATAAGTATTTTGTTCGTGTCACTGTGCCTATCTATCACTTATCATTTCCGTCCATATTAACAGATATAGCTTCTTCAGACCCCGCGTGCATTAAAATGCACATATGTACTTTTCCGGTTTTGGAAATTCGCGCCACTATTAAAGCCAACATTCTTAGTGCAATCGCATTCTCGAGGATGTGGTGTCATCTGGTCAGCATTACAGTAAGCACACTACAGTGGAAGCCATGCTTTCCCGCTTTGAAACATGGCGGAATTCTCGTATTCGACGTTCTACTGACAGCGTCGAACAAAGTACCAAACTACTCAATAATCATGCAGTAATATTTTCGAATTGTTGTTTCAATCTGCTTAGGAAGGATTTAGCAATAATTGATGCACGTCATGTAACCTTACAGGCGAGTATTTTTATCACAAGCCGTTTTCTTCAAATGTGCATTATAATGCACACTCGGTCTCAATATGTGCTTTGGCGTGCGTACTCGTGCCAGTCTCATGTGATTGGTATTAAGCTTATTGGCATTAAGCTTTGGCGTTTGTTTCATCTAGGAATCTTTGATGAAAAGGCGAAACGTGTTCTCGAGACAATAACCAGTAATGACCCCTCGGACCTCTAATTGGCTGACGATGAGGCTGTTCTTTGCCCATTACCTAGTGTCGAAAAATAGGTGTGGTGCCGAATTTGAACTTGAGCCACCCAGAAAGCTGCTGAAAGCCAAGGTGCCTCCTCAGCCAAGAACTGCGTGAGCAAGCCACATGCCAGAGCTTGTAAATCAGGTATATTCCTCGAGATGCCGAAACTCTGGACGTTCTCACCGAACAAAGTTCCGGTTTAGCATCTTCGTATTGATCACATTTGCGCGAAACTGCTACAAATAGTTTCACAACAAACAAAAGTGCTTTTCACGAGCAAATGTAAAATTTTGTTTTAGGGGAGTGTTGTTCGTTTCCTGCGCATTAAGACCCAGTGTGATTATAATGCACACGCTGGTGTGCAAAAGCTGTTTGCCGTACAGGCGAAAATTTTTTTCTCGAGTAATAAAGTATGTGTGTGCATTCCAAAAATGTGTTTTGATTTGACCTGTGTAGCCACAAATTTACTGGGGTCTGAGGAGGATAGAGGGCAGTGTATCAGCCAGCCTTCTATCACCTTCAGTGATAAAGAAGTTGAATTCCTGAAAGCCAAGCACAGGCGGTAGACAGATTGAGGTACCTCTTATAATTTTTCTTCACTTCTTTTGCTCGTGACTATTTTTTTTTTCTTTGCGCATGTCTCGTATGCAATAAACCTCAGTTGAGAGTCAGCGCTGCCTGTGCGTACTTCTTTTAGAAGCGAAAAGAAACCAGCGTAATTGAAGACAAGTACGAAAGAAGAAGACACAATCAAGCACACACCGTCGCCGGATATCCGGCGACGGTGTGTGCATGCGCAGTGAGATTGTGGTTGCCGCGGGGAGGGATGCCTAAAGGAGAGAGATGTGGAGAGGAGGTTTTTTATTCTTATTTTTTTTTAATGGGTTGGCGCATGCGCAATGGGGGGTGTGGACGGACGGACGGACGGACGGACGCTGAACGGACGTGAGCATGAGACATTAAAGGCTTTCGCCTTAATAATTGGCTTGGCGGCGTTGCCGTTTCGCTGCCACTGCGCGAGCCTTCGCCTCCGGGTCTACTTCTTGTCTTGCTGTCGCTTGTCGAGCTCGTAGATCGGGGTCGGAGTCGCGGCGTTGCCGCTTTGCTGCTGAGAGCAGCGCCTTACGTGCGTTCTCTTCCATGGCGGCGGCGAGACTGCGCAGAGCACGCGCCTTTATCAGTGACCCCTGGCGGCATTGTTAGTGTCCATCTCCGGTAGACAATGCTCCTGGCGTTTAGCTGCCGTTTCCTACGCCTTCAACTCCGGGATAACTTGCTGTTGGCGTTGCCGCTTTTTTTCGCTTTTATGGTGTTGTGGCCTTCTGTTTTGTTCTGGTTGACAGCCTTTTATTTTGTTCTTGTTAACCTTTGCTCTGTCATAGGATTTGATTGACGGTGGTTAAATGTCGTTGTTTTTACGGTGTTGTGGCCTTTTATTTTGTTTGTTCGGCTTAACAGCTTTTTGATAACCTTTTTGTTGTTCACAGATGTTTCTGTTTGTTCACACATCCGCTGTGGACGACGGCGACTTACGGACATTGTGCGGTCTTAAGGTGCTTAGAACACCGCGCACACCTAACGCACACCTTGCGTCAGGCGCCACCGCATGGCAGGAGAGGCAGAGTGGTCATACCGCACGCCGCACTTTAAAAGAAGAAGAAATATCTAAGAGCGTCGGGTTCAGCGTCGTCGACACTTGCAGTGCGTTGGTCAAACACAAAGGCGTCACAACTGTGACAGTTGTTAGTTCGCGCTCGTCCTGTGTATTCCTGCGCATCCTTTTCGAGCGTCGTTCTTTGTGCTTCATCGGGAAGCTGCGAGTATCGAGCTGCTCTTCCTTGTTTTTGTGACATTCCAATTTCTTGCTACCGCACTCTGCTTCGCCCTCGCGGCGAAACTGTGACTTTTTATTTCATGTTGAGTTTAAGTATATTGCCTGATCATTAAGATTTTATTACTGAAAATTAAACGTTGTAGCTGCTACAAGTATACTGACTATGGGCCTATCGGCTACTGGCCCAACAGTTCATTTGCACAAAGATACTGTATGAATAAAAAATAAAGGAATTAAATTGAATTGAAGCGACATGGCGAGGCTATCAGACAGTATCAGTCTGACGGGTGTGCCGGAAAAACTTTTTCCAAAGAACGAGGACCTATTCATCGACGACAAGTGTACACTCTTAGTCAAATGCTGGCTAAAATACACGCCTGCAGGCAGGAAATCCGGTCAAATTATGGCCGCTTCTAGTCAGTTCGTTACGCGGCTCCGTAGCCGGGTCCCAGAGGAGGCGGCCCTATTTTAAGTGGCCTTCAGAATAGCTGTGACGACGCTTAGACGGGATTTTAAGTCAAATTTTTCCTGCCCAGGTATGGCCTGCGGTAACGCGTGACAGTCCTGTAGGCGGCCTGTCTATAGGCTGCCCTGATGCGGTGGCGGGAAAAAATGATTTTCACGCTGCCACAGCGTTTTCAAGCCAGTTTGGTGGTAGTAATTATCACTACGGGTAATTCGAACATGAACAGTACCACAATCATCCACATCTGCGACAATAAAATGCAAATTACTCACAGCCCTGGAATCGAACTCGGGACCGCTTGCACTGAAAGCAGATGCGTTACCCATTGCACCACAGGGCCGCCGCACGCAAGCTACCATGTGGTAGCTTGCGTTTTCGTGCCATATGCATGTGTTTCAGCGTGCATTAGGTCAGCAAATAGTTGGCGGGGCTTCATGAACACGAGACAACCGCGGTAAGCACCTTGGGCTCATACTTCGGTTCGTAATGCGCCGCGTCGCAACAACGATTAACGTGTGTCCGTGTGTCGTTTTAGTGCTTCTCCGTGAACAGTGGTTGTTACGCTCACCGGAAATTCGCGGATACCAGCGTGATGAGGATATCTCCAGATCTCGAAACCCACGTACGTTTTTCCCATGTGCGTGTGCTGTGAGCGATTTCAGTTATTTATGCCGCGATGTACATGCGTGTCAGTGACAACAGCCCGTTCACAGCTGTTCGTGTAACGTTAACGTGATTTGGCACGTTAACGTTACATGGGTATTTTAACGTGCCAACACCAACATTTGCATTTTGTGCTCATAAACCGTCGCGAGCTGCACGCTGGGGCAGCAGTACCTTTTAGCAGTTCGACGAAAAGCTATTTCAGCATTTAGCACTTAATTACGCGCGCTATTTCGCGCTATACACTGGTTTTTGCTCATCTTCAGTCTTTAACTGATCTTATATATGGGAACTAGCTACTCTTACCTTTATTCAGCATTACACCGCTGCTCAAGTGAATGCCGAAACGTGCGCCAAGATCAAGAATGACGTCCACAAATTTGTGATGGACAGGTCTCCCTCCAAATAAATAGTTAATGCTTTTGCACGTCTCTTTCGCGAACGTCCGCGTGCAGTTGGGGTCAAGATATGGTGCAGAACGAACTTCAAAATCTTTGTTACTGCTTGCCTCAATAAAACAGCTGTTTAGAAAATGAGGACTCCTCATTGCCGTTATTGCCACAGCAGTAGACAGGTTGGCTTGATCGTGGTTCAATGTTACAAATACCAAGCTGGAATATGAGAACTGTAGCAGATATTCAAAACTGTGAAAAAATGTCAGTGGCATACGCTCTCCTGCTGCCTTGTGCACCTGTACTTAATGTTCAAGTTCATCATGCAATTACGCAACCATTAATAAAACGTCAACCCACCAATTTGTCTGCCTTGCTGCCTTACGTTTATTTCTTTTGCGCAATGTTTTCCAAAAATCATCTGTTCAATATGTTTTGTAGAACACGAGCATTAACATTTATAGGCCAGTGTTTAGTAATCTGTTGGGCATGTACAAGTATTCTTTTTAGTTTTTTTTTTAATGCGTAGCAAATGTCATACCTTGACAACTGATAAAAGAAATCTTGTTTGTAGTCTTTTATTGGAATCAAAACAGTAACACTGCGACTATACTAGTCCCAGTGTTTGCCCAAATGCAGGGAGAAGTATGATATCCTGAATAAAGTGTACCGTAAGGCACTGGAAAGTGTTCGCATCTTATACCATCTTGTGGAAAAACAGGTGGGCCAATAACTCTTGCTGATTCGCCAGAAGTGTCTTCCTGAAAAGGATATCAAATAAAGAAGTTCATTAGGATTTCAGCGTTCATCAGATTGAACGTTCTACTGAAAATTATGGCTCGACTTCTTCTACTGCACTTTTTTTCTTGAAAAACACAAATAAAATAAAAAATTGGGAGGTTGCTTGCGACATATTTCATGCTGAGGTTTGCACTTTACTTGAACTAACTATTATTCTTGTAATATGTTGAAAAATATGGCAGCGAAAAAACAGTGCAGGTTAGCTAGTTCCATGTTTTTCACCACATCTTAACGCAGGGCAAGACAACCAGTTATGATGACTTGTGTGCACTGTTGATCATTGTTTTATGAAAGGTGCTTTTACAAGAAAAATAATTCATTCATCCTCAAAGGACATCCAGAGTAGTTCACTTCTGTATCCGCTGTAAACGCTGGAAAAACGGCAACGCATGGTTATGCCACACGTTAATAAGGAGCCCAAGTCAACACTGAGGATAAGCACAAAGAAATAAAGTAGGAGAACAGAGTAAAATGAAAAGAAACATCGGCTTAGTGCACATGTGACCAAACGACGGCGGGATAAGCGAGGCCCTTTCGCTTGAGTATTTCCTGACAGCACGTCGCTGCATTTGTGCTTCATCGCAAGCAATCATATCGCACAAAATATCCTTAACAAAGCGCGCATGCATGTCGATGAACCGGCCGTACGAAGCAATTAAGTACTGCCCTCGCAGCAGTCTTCACACGCGCATCAGGCACCTCACACCATTGCTATGTGCGCGTAATGTCCTTCTCTTTCTCTTTAACGCAACGCATTTCTTAGCGAACTTCGGCGACTTTGAGCGTATATATCTATCTAGCTATCTATCTAACCGCCTACGACTTTGTTCTCTCCTGGCCGTATCGTTAATGGGATTTATACCAAATTTCGTATGGCTAACATGACCGTATGACGAACATAAATGGCTGGTCATATCATGAAAATCAAGACTAACCAATCATGAAAAGTATGGTTTACATGCTGCGCTCATGGCGCGCTCGCGGTCGTTTCGTTAGCTTGATATACACCAAATTTGGGATTGAGTGATGTGACTGTATGACGAACATAAATGACAGGTGGTAATATGCAAATAATGACGTGCATGTCATGAACAACATCATTTACGTGCCACGCTCATGGCACGCTCACGGCCGTTTCGTAGCTTGATATACAGCAAGTTTGCTATTGTGTGGCGTGACTGTATGACGAACATGAATGACAAGTGGTAATATGGAAATCATGACGTCATGTGCGACATGGCTTGCATGCCACGCTCATGGCGCGCTCGCGGCCATTTCGTTAGCTTGATATACACCAAATTTGGGATTTAGTGACGTGACTGTATGACGAACATAAATGACAAGTGGTAATATGGAAATCGTGACTTGTCATGTGCGTCATGACTTGCATGCCACGCTCATGGCGCGCTCGCGGCCGTTTCGTTAGCTTGATATACACCAAACTTGGTATTGAGTGACGTGACTGTATGACGAACATAAATGAGAAGTGGTAATATAGAAACCATGACTTGTCATGTTCGACATGACTTGCATGCCACGCTCATGGCGTGCTCGCGGCTGTTTCGTTAGCTTGAGATACCCCAAATTTGGGTATTGAGTGACATGACTGTATGACGAACATAAGTGGCAGGTCATCATCAGCCTGTCTACGCCCACTGCAGGGCAAAGGCCTCTCCCATGTTTCGCCAATCAACCCGGTTCTGTGCTTTCTGCTGCCACGTTATACCTGCAAACTTCTTAATCTCCATCTACCCACCTAATTTTCTGTCTCCCCCCTTACGCGTTTGCCATCTCTTGGAATCCAGTCAGTTACCCTTAATGACCAGCGGTTATCCTGCCGACGTGCTACGTGCCCGGCCCATATCCATTTCTTCTTCTTGATTTCAACTATGACATCCTTAACCCCCGTTTGTTCCCTGACCCACTCTGCTCTCTTCCTGTCTCTTAAAGTTACACCTATCATTTTCCTTTCCATCGCTCGTTGCGTCGTCCTCTAAAACTAAAGTAAAGTAATGTGGAAACTAAGGTAATGTGGAACAATCTTGGCAGAGAACAGCGCTTTGCGATAGGTGGCGAGACACTGGAAGTTGTAAAGGAGTACGTCTACTTGGGCAGGTAGTAACCGCGGAGCCGAACCATGAGAGTGAAATAACTAGAAGAATAAGGATGGGATGGGGCTCATTCGGCAAGCATTATCAAATCAAGAATGGTAGTCTACCACTATCCCTCAAGAGGAAGGTATATAACAGCTGCATCTTACCGGTACTTACCTACGGAGCAGAAACCTGGAGACTTACAAAGAGGGTTCAACTTAAACTGAGGACGACGCAGCGAGCGATGGAAAGTGGCAGGTAGTAACATGAAAATCATGGCATGCGTGTCATCTACAACGCCATTTACATGCCACGCTCATGGTGCGCTTGCGTCCAGTTCGCTAGCTTGATATACACCAATATTGGTATTGCGCGACGCGACTGTATGACGAACATAAATGACCGGTCCCAGCATGTCAAACATGACATGCAAAATATGTGAAGCTTGATTTGCTCCTTCCTGGCTGCTTCGAATTACATCGATTCCCACAGTGCGTGGGATCTGCCGGCTTTTTTTTTACGTTTATTGTACCTTTCCAGCAACACACAGTGCAGAACGATACCTGCAAGCGCCCGAGAGACTATACGGACGAACAGACAGAAAATAGAAGCATTACTTACCGTTCGGGTTCCGGACTGTGCCGAGCACGCAGCGTGCGCATCATCTATGTAGTCGCGGCGGCAGGTTCGTTCGAAGCCCGAGACCGTCAAACGAACGCGCTTGCAGTATAGTCAGTATAGTTCTGCTGCCGTCGCAAAGCACCGTTCACGTCGAGCGCCGAGAACACAGTCAAGCTGCCAGCACAAAACACGCACACATTACTGACACCGCTGAGCAATTTAGAAACGATCATGACAAGACAACAGGACGAAATGACGACACCGTGCAAGCCACGGAGAACGCGTGACCATGCCGCCGTAGGTGTTCTCTGGCGCTGAGCTGGCCGCGCCAGCCGCGCCTGGCCGCGCCGCCGGCGCCCTCGCCACCGCCGCGCCGGCACCAGCCCATGTCAGGCCAGGCCAGGCCCGCGCCGCGACGCTCTCCCGTTTCTTCCTCTTCTTTTTTTTCCGCCGTTGCGCCCACCGCGCACGGTTCGCAAAGCTTACATCGCACGTGGCGCCGTCTTTACACGCCTATAAAGTGCACATGGGAGAACTCCCGCTTATCGGGGCAGTTCGAGAAGCGTCACGGATATTTTTTTTTTCGCTGGGCTCCCTACAAGCAGGATTTTAGTCAGTACGTAGGGGCGCGCCACCTCTATGCAGCTCGTTATCCAGTACGTGACTGAGAGTGTACTCTAAGGATATGAACACGTAATGAGAACGCCGATCTCACGTGCTGCGAAAAATCACCGGTGCTGCTGCCGAACAAGCATCCTATCACTGACCTCATAGTTAGGCGTGCTCAGCAAACAATGCTTCATGATGTTGGTACAACGCTAGCCGAGGTTCGTGCTAGCTTCTGTGTGGTGAGAGCCAGCCAAGCTGTGAAACGTTCAACTGGAAATCCTTTGACACGTGATCGGTTTCGAAAGAAGGCGGCAAGTGGCCCAACTTGCGGGTGATCGTGTGCATAAGTTTTGGCGTTTGAAAATACGGCTGTTGATTTTGCAGGGCCGATGTTCGAAAAAGGCTTTCATGGAGTAAAGAAAGCACATGTAGTGCTTTTACATTTGCAGTTGTGCAGATAACGCCATAGCTTTCAAAACGCCTTGAAGATAATTACATTGCATGCTCCAATCGCTAAGAAATGACGAGGCTATCAACTATTGCATGTACAATAAGATAACATGAAAGTTCACAACCGAAAAGATTCTTGGTGGGGTGGGTTTTGAAAAACTGCTATAAACAGTGAATATATAGGGTAAATAAAATTGGGGTGGTTCGGGCATTAAAAATAAGGTTGCCACGAGGATCTGAAGTTGTCCGACCCGTTCAAACTCTTCACCTCAGGCCCAGTAATGTGTAAAATATGTGTAGAAAGAAGAAGAGAACAAAGTGTTTGCACGAGAGGAGAGCTCGCGCATGGTATTATTCCAGGAATCATCATCATCATCATCGCGCATGGTGTGAAGCACGGAAAAACGCGGCCTGACATGGCCGCGTTTTTTATTTGTCATTAAACCCTTTTCCTCTGTTGCATTCTACCAACGAAGATACCTTTATTCAACATTGGGTCACGTTGCGTCGGCGTGAGAGTTGTATGAACTGGCAACTCCACCTGAGTAGCGTAGAGTTCGCAGTATATTACTCTGCCTTCAAAGAATGAGTAAGTTCCGCGGCTGACCCTGCACTACTCCCACACGGAGTTGAATAACTCTGGCGACAGTAATACAGTTGCCGTGCTCTTGCAGCTCACCCTCTACATCTGCGAGTATAGTCATGTCGCCAGACAAGTGCGCCGCCATTGGCTTTACGAAACGGGATATATCGCACTACAAGTTAAAGGCTGCGGGCTCTGACATCCGATACCTGTCAAGACACAAAGTTGATGAATCAATGTTGATAAATCAACATTTGATATATCAATGAAATGATCCCTTCATAATCAATTACTAAAAAAAAAGCCCGTACGATACGCGAATATCTTCGGATCACATCCAGTTAACCTGGAGGCTGCTCCGTGAGTGCACTACCGCGTACCTATGAAGCTCTATGTGAAGGTCGCCCGCGGTAGAGCCTTCCGGCACTACAGTGGATCACCAATTCAATGCTTCAGGCGCATGCAAGCCAAAGTGTTCAGGGTGTACCCAGCTTTAACGAAAAGCACATCAGCTGTAGGAACCTTGACGGAAAGTCGGCGTCTTGCGGTTCCTCGGCTACTGAAATATCACGAAAAAAATGTTCCTCCGAGTGTCTGTGCGTTTTGCTGCCTGGAAAAAAGATCATTCGCTTGCTTTGTCAGCGCTTCTGAGGGGCGGATGTCACTGCCGCTGACGAACGAAAAGCCATCGATCTTGGCAGGGCCTCCATGGTCCTTCGTGGCTATAGATGCACGAATACCGCCAGTGAACGTTACCGTCTCTGCCACTCAGAGTCACCGTGCTTCCACCACAGTTATTCATCTGGCTACACGCGGAGAGCGCTTATATATATGCAATATCAGAGACCCGATTCTAGGGTGGTATTCTCTGACCCACGAGCGGGACTGTAGCCTCTGAAGTCACCGCGCGCGTGATATAAGCTAGTCCTGGACATCAGGCGCATAGGCAAGAACGCTCACGATGTTACGCTACAGTTACTACCAGCTCACTACGGTATACAAGGTGATGTTCGTGTTGACTCCGCTGCCAGAGCGACGCATTACGCTAGATCTGAGAAAAAATTCACATTCCTTTTTTTCATGAAAGACGTAGCGACTCTGGTGTCTGCGTTTGTCTGGAATCTGCAGCGAACATTTAGTGCGACGCATCTAACCAGTGCGGAGCGCTGCGCAGAGTAGGCGCTTCGTGTAGGTTTTATATGTCCCAAGGATTAAGCATGCATACACGGGCTCAGCCTGCAGATATCACCAGCGCAAACTACTTTCAGTACAAGATTAAGCAGCCGGACTCTCCTATGTGCATCACATGCAACGCACATACGTGCTGCGTTACTGCTCCCGTTATGACGCATAGTAACATATTCTGAAGGCAGCAGTACATTTGCAACGCGGCTTTAGCTTGGAGCTGCGGCACATCCTCGGCCCGTGGCAAAGTAGCGTATGTGTGATGTCCAAGTACAAAAAAAATTGGCAGCCGATCCACCAAATGAATACTGATGATGGAGCGAAGCTCCATTGACGGAATGATAAACGATATAAAGAATGTTTATGAAATCCCTCTGCCCGTTCCATCCATGGACGGACGCACGTACGGACGGACGGACTGATGCACGTACGGACAGACGCACGCACGCACGGACGGGCGGACGGACGGACGGATGCACGGACGGACGGACGGAAGGACGGACAGACAGATGAACGGACGGACGGATGCGCGGATGGATGGTCGGACGGACGGATGCACAGACGGACGGGGGGACCGACAGATGCACGGAAGGTCGAACGGACGGGCGGACGGACGGACGGACAGATGCACGGACGGACGGACGGACACGAAGATGCACGGACAGAGTACGGTCTATTTTAAACGTATATGCGCGCTATGAATGCTCTAAATTAACGTAAATTAAGTATCTGTATTCTTGTATGAGTATTTCTGTATCTTTATTCTGGGATGCTTTTGTCGTCATTTTGCAAAAGTATCTCCGAAATATCCCGCTACGTGAATGGCAAATGTAGCTCAGTATCTGTATATTATGCTTCTAGGTCATGTATTGCGATATCTGTATTCTGCAATACTTTTCTGAGTATCTCTGCCCAGCCCTGGTATGTATGTACGTATGAATGAATGTATGTATGTATGTATGTATGTATGTATGTATGTATGTATGTATGTATGTATGTATGTATGTATGTATGTATGTATGTATGTATGTATGTATGTATGTATGTATGTATGTATGTATGTATGTATGTATGTATGTATGTATGTAGGTAGGTAGGTATGTATGCATAACATGGCGATTTTAGCGCTAAACAAGACGAACACATATGCGAAACAGGACAGGACATGTGTTCGTCTTGTTTAGCGCTTAAATCACCATGTTATGTAATCGCCAACTCGCCCAACAACAAGGTCTCATTCAGGTATATATGCTTTTGTGCGTGCGTACAGTACCGGCAATGCGCTTTGCTGATTCATCGTTAAAAACAGCATCTCGATGATTTGAGTACATTCTGTGTCTTAGATATCACCTGCCGACTTTACTGATGATGTCGCCGCCTCAGCCAGGCCACCTTTCTCTCTCCCTTTCTATGTAATCATCGCAGTACGTCGCTACTGGCCGCAGCTCCGAAACTCACCCACAGCTCTTACAAGTGACGCAATAGAAGCGCACTAAACTGGTTAAAGAAGGACGTGCGACAGTTCTCCCGTGCCCTGTCGCTTTCAAGGGGCAGATAATAATATCGCGGCCACGCCATTGCAACGCGTCACACTCGCGACTCGATCGCCGAGAAAAAGTACACTTAGCCTACCAAAACTACACCGCCACTGAGAAAGCGAATGGCAGGCGGGATAAAAAGAGGGAAATAGTTTTCTTTCGATGCCCCGTGTGGATCGATACCACTGTGCTGCGATCGGCGCCTCTTTCAATCAATAACGACACAGAAAGAGAACACCGCGGTCCGGGAAAGTGGAGCCGTGCAAAACAAGCAAACACGGGGGGGGGGGGGGGGGGGGAACAGCCGCTCCTATGTGGGTCACTGAGAAAAGACATCCAACGTCACTGCGCGTCAAATGGAGTTAAACAAACAAACAACATTTGGTTCTTTAGAAAAAAGGACATCGAAGTGAAAAGCACTCAGAGCAAAGAGAGATGTGACTGCAAAAAGCGCATATTGCTTCTCTCCAGATCAACCGTTATGCGCAGCGGTGAACACGTCAAAAAACTCGTGGCGGAGAAACAGCGTGGCAATGAAACAATAAATTCCGTTTTGTACGGCCTCTCTCCTTACTGCGCATTATGCCTAATGCCATAGCACTTCCAAATATAGGAGAAGGATGACATTTTTCCTTTCAGGCCTTCATCAACGGTCGCCATGTTTTCCGCACACAGCTGTTATATTGTAAAAATTTACGTTAAATAACATAAAATTTATAAGTATTTTCTGTTTTACCTACATGAACTTCCTTGGATTAGGAGAAATGGGCACTCGGTTCTTCGAATAACATGCCCGTCTCACCCACTAAGCAGTTGTTTCCGTAAATACCACAGTTACTTCACAGAATATGACTAGATTTTGCCTGTTGTTCAACAGAAGAATGAATTTAGAGCTGTCAAGATGTTCTAAGTCTAATCGATTCGCCTAAAATGTAGCTGCCATGCTTCATCCGCGCAAAGGGGTGAGAAAAAAAAAACACTGGTTTGAACAAAAGCCATAGTTAGAAGAAAGCTCGAAGCCGACACTTACCAGTCTACGAATGACGAAAATTCAGATTTTGCGTAAAATTAATGCCAGACTCGCCGCACACCAGATACGCTCCGATGATCGCAGGAAGTGTCATCTATTGACACGATCTGCGGGGTAAGCAACGCTAAGAAATGAAAAAAAGTTGTGCACATCCCACCCGACAATAACGTTTCAGCTAAGGCCGCATCGCATAGGGAATGCTGGACGTCATTGAGAACAACGAAAACGATGGCTGATGTTTTGCAATTCACAAGAGAGCTTGTTTCTTAAACAGGGTTACATCAGTACACTTTTTGCAGTCTTTAATGACAGATAAATTTTGCATGCAACTTTTCTGTAATTCTGCAAAAAAGAGCTACAGCTAACATACGAAAACAGACCAAGTAGGTCACCAAAACTGCGATTTTTTTTTGTTCAAAGGATAGTTTTGATGTGACCGCTTGCTATGTGGTCTTATCACCTCCTACCGGCACAACAAAGAGAATTAAGTAGGACAGCATTTCTTTCTTTATTTATTTTTAAATGCGAAGCATTTCTTTGCGTACTGTAAGCACTTTTGTGTTTCTATCTACGTATCTATCTATCTATCTAGCCGCCTACGTCTGGGTGCTCTCGTGATCGCCTTTTTAACTTGGGGTAGACCAAAATTTGTATGGGAAGGTAAGAGGTATTGACGAATACGTCTGGCTGGTCGTGACATGAATAACGTGAAAATCCTGCCGGGTCCGTCGTCAAACCCTTACCTGCAGACACGTGTGGCACATACCCGTATACCACGGGCCGCGGCATGCGGGTATGCGCCACTGGTGTTTGACAATTTATATCTACCCAGGAACGGCAAGGACACTAATTAGTAATTTAAATTCAAGAGACTTAAGAAAAACTGACGTCGGCAGCGTTGACCCGACCAATGCAAATAATAAATGTCAGGGTCTCAGCGGGAATCGAACCCAAGCAATCTGCGTGGCAATCAAGTATTCTACCACAGAGCCACGCCAGGTCTCGGGACAGCTTTGGAAAAAGACTATGCAGGCGTAATGTTGGTGAACCGTGAATTGTGGTTGCAGTGCTGGCTATCTAATTTTATAAACATTACACGTGTACTCCTATGAAGCAGGCGTCATGTCGCGTTAACGTCATTTGTATACTTAGGCGCCATCCACTGTAGTCGGTCCACGAAGCACTATCAAGGGCTACCATTCTCGCAAGCACAAATGCTGCTTATAAGCTAACCGCTTCTGGTGTTAGTAATGTCCATGTTTCTGTTGGCATGGTTACGCAATTGTAAACAGCTAGTTATATCAAACATATGCGACTCTTCAACCTATGTCTATGCGTACATTTGTACATATCTTTAGCGTCATTTCGTTACGTTTCGCTCAATAAAAATATTACAACCCAGTCACCTTGCCTCCGCATGCTTCGCATAACATCGATTACCATGGTACTTGGGATCTGCCATTTTTTTTATTTACTTGGTTGACAATGCATGATTGTCGTGATGAAGGAAACGAGGGGCGGGGTGATGGGTCACTTGCCTATAGGCACGGGGCGGCCATCGTACGGCGCCAGCGGCGCCGCTCCCGAAAAGCGCCCCTAGCGGCGGCAGCGAAAGCACTGGCATGGGAAGCAGACGACGCGGAGAAGGCTCTGTTACTTTCGGCAACGTATTCAAGTAGTAGCGGCGGCGTTTCTTTTTGGACAATCGCAAGCTGTGCGCTGTTTCGTTTGTCGCCCAAGGCAGAGAGAAGCGGCACCAACAGTGTTTCTTGAACAAAGCACGAAGCGTTCGACTGTCGGACATGTGTTCAGATAACGGGGCCCGTCGTCGGGCTTCAGAGAGACTCCCGCGCAGTTGTTTGCGGTCGTGGCAGCGTTCAGTGGTCGCCAAGTCATCAAGAAAGGATGACACATGTTCTTTTCATATCTTCACACCCAGGAGCACCGTCGGAACGTCAATCGACTAGGCTTCTTTCCGTGGTGCTGTGCTTTTATGAGTTTGCTTTCGTTTGGAGGCGGACCAGAGGTACGATGCCTCCTGCTTTTCGGGACTGCAAATGAGACCGGCCCGATTGGCGAAAGTGTTGTAAAATGAACATCTTTGTATTTTAACTGCCAAACTCGCTGCTCCTCACTGTTGGGCTCCTGGCGGGAAGGCGAGTACTGACAGCGCACGTGCACTAATGGCGATGCCAGTTACATTACGTTGCGGCTTTCAAGGCTTGACCAGCCGGCGTACGCGTTTTCATGCGTTTGCTCTAGAGAAGGGTCACTGCTTGGACGAAGCTGGCCACGTGCTTGGCATCAAGGAATATAAAAGCGACAATGACTGCAAACTGCTTTGCAAGTGCACCCCGCAGACGAAGTTCAATGCGATAAGCTACGATGTGGAGCTAGATCTAGGTATCCCCATTCCTATTTCTATTTTAAACGCAAAGCATTTCTTATCTCTATCTATAAATTCCTCTATCTCTCTATCTAGCCGCCTACGTCTGGGCGCTCTCGTGGTCGCCTCCTTAAGTTGACATTAACCAAAATTGGCATAGGTGGGTACGAAAATAAGACGAACATGGCTGTCTGGTTGTGATATGGCGGTATGAGTAGCGCGGAAATCTTTCCAGTCACGTGCGGCACATACCGGGCGTATACCACGGGCCGCGGGATGCTGGTATGAGGCACAGGTGATTCACAGTTGATCTACCTAGGAAAGGCGAGAACAGACACTAAGCGGGTGCATGTCCAAAAAATCCGGCATCAGCCACGTGGACCCGACGTATGCAAAGAATAGAAATCCGGATCCCAGCAGTAGTCGAAACCAGGTACTCTGAGCGGATATCAAATATTCTACCACAGAGCCAAGCCAGGACTTCAAATTACTTTTGAAAAGATCCTATGCGCAAGAAAAATGTCGGCGCAACCAACGTCAATTGTGGTTGCAGTGCTGACTATCTAATTTGATGACAAGGTAATAAACATTACTCATGTACTCATATCAAACAGACGTTACGTCGGCTTAACGCCAATCTTGGTTTTATTAAGACTTCTTGTTGGGCGAGTTGGTTAACATCAAAGGGGTAGAGCTACATAGTAGCGCAAACTTACAAAATAGACACGAGAAAAGAAGTAGGAGGGGGGCAGAAAGGTCGGAAGCTGCCTCGTACTTGTTTTCTCGTGTCTTTATTTTCTAAGTCTGTGCTACTATGTATCCCCTTTGATTTCAATGTTCGCTCCGCTTTTGTAACCGTCAGATAAACATTACATATGTGCTCCTATGACTCTGCAAGCTATATTCAAGCGTTGCTCGACCCGGAACAATACTCTGACCAACGCTACGCGTATGATATTCACAGCATCGGCACTAAATGTGAATCGCACCGTAGCGTGCGCTTGGTTTCAATAACACTGACGTCTGTTTTCTAACATGAGCGCTAACATTACGTCAGACCACAAGTTAGCCTTTAAACGTCAGTGTAGTCGGCATGCTTATTAAGCACACTATGTGCACACTACTCCATCTACAAAAACACGTCGATCCACCTCAATACGCTTGACTTAAAGCTAAAAAAAATGCAGCATAGACTCGCTGATTTGCATAAAATCGGTTCCCACAATACGTGGGATCTGCCGTATTTTTCCTAATACTTTGTTATTCGGTCTATACGTTAACATTGTCCCCTAACATTAAAAAAATAGAGCGTACGTCTCCCCTTCCCTTTTCGTCTTTACTGGATGCTTCGCGGATTGCACTTGTTCCTCAGTAGTAGTTTTGCACGCCCCCCGTTCCTGTTATGTTTTCCATTTATTTTCGATCCTTCGCCGACCCTTAAGATATTCTAATCTTCAGTCTTCGTGCACACGTAGATTTCGGCAGCTCACGACACAAGCGACGAGAGCACAATGAAGTGAAACCAACATTCAGCCCGCGCCCCCCCAGCAAGCGCCTGCGCCCGTTCCGGCACCCACATGCCATTAGTTCTCCGTTGCCACCGAAAGAGGCGCCACCAGTCCCCGCGCCCGGTGCCTATAGGCTTCTATCACCATAATTCGCACTCATCGCAGAAAGGTATTGCAAAAAAAAAAATAAAAAGAAGCGGGTACAGGTACAATTTATGGTTGTGAGAGCTATGCACACATGGCGTATGACGTTGAGGGAGTACATATACTAGAGGGATCAGCGAGCAATAAAACATTTATTGAAAGTTAGCGCTGTCGTGTCTCGAATGTGCCTTCTTTTGTCCGTGTCTTTAATCTGCGCTACCATCAATTATCGTGCAACCATACCAACAAGCCCAAATCGCCACCCTCATTGTAAACTAACGTTCCGAAACGCCTAGGAAGTAAAAATATGTGGGAAGTTGTAAGCACCAACCGCCTCCCCCAACAAAATAAAAAATAACGAAGTTCACAAAACGTTACAAAATAATTCAAATCAACGCAGACATAAACACACATGCGCGCACGTGTAAATATATATATATATATATATATATATATATATATATATATATATATTTATATATGACGTTAGAGAAATGAGATAGTCGTGGTTCAGATGCCATCCATTTATTCTAATGCACTCGCACTTCTTCTTCGTCGGCTTCTCCTACCACCGCCTTGTTCATACGTTTCACTCTTCCCCCTCCCCGCAAGAAAGTATCAGTTCAGAAGGTACAAAATAACGTCGTAGTTTGCTAACATGAACAATGTCCGAGCTTCTACCTAAGAGCAAGACGGAGCGGTTGACCTCATAGTTCACTGGTGAGACTTTGCGTAGAATCTTGTAGGGACCTTCCATGACGGAACTCGGTTTGCCGTTGTTGGGATGCCATGGTGTCTCGTAAAGGACGAAGTCACCGACTTGGAAGTCAATCGGAAGAAATTTCTTATCATAGATTACTTTGTTCTTATTGTGGTAGGCGAGAGAATTATTAACAGCAGCTTTCCGCGCTTCTTCCACCGTTTGTTCTCGCTGTTTCAGTACAGTTGGATAAGATGGAATTCCATACATCAGGAAGGACGATGCGTAGCCGGTAACTTCGTGAGGCGTTCTGTTGTATTCGTCTATTACCTCCGACAGCAGCTTAGTCCAACACTTCTGTGGCTCGTCATTGATCTTGCACCTAAGTCTGGTTACGATGGTCTGGTTTGTCCGCTCGTTCATACCATTGAATTGCGGATGATGAGATGAGGTGAAGAGTTGGTGTATTCGGTTATGTTTTAGAAACTGTTTAAATTTTCCTGCAGTGAATCCTGTTCCACGATCTGAAAGGAACTTCCGTGGTTTTCGGGCGGCAAAAATGGTTTTAAAGCATGAGATGTAGGCGTCGCTGTTCTCACTGTTATGGGAGAACGCCCATACGTAGCGAGTAGCATGGTCAATAACCAAGTGGATAAACCTGTTTGATGAGCCATATCCACCAAATCCCCCTACGGTGTCCATCGCAAAAAGGTCAAAAGGCTCTTCAGCAGGAGGCAGGCATTCAAGTGTCCCATACTTCTTTGTTTTCATCTTTTTGCATCTCCGGACATGTGTCACAATGCCGAATGTAGGCGGCAACATCAGTTACCACATCCGGCCAATAATATTGCGGTGACAAGAGTGATAGTCTCTTCTTCACTCCGGCATGCCCAAAATGTTGATGTGCGTTCTTAAGAATGGTTGGGCGTAGTTCATGGGGCACATACATCTTCCTTAGTCCTTTTCTTTTGACGATGACTACGTTGTTTTGCAATGAATACGTTCCTTTGGGCGCTCATTGCTGCATCGTTGAAGTTCATCGTGGGACAGAAGTTGAACTATTGGGGCTCTGGAGAGTGCATCTGCTTCGACATTGCTTATGCCCTTTTGATGTTTGATGTTTACTTCATACATCGATAGTTTCAACGACCACCGGAAGACACGACCTTGAGGATTATTAATATTCTTCAGCCACTGTAGTGCAGAGTGATCCGTTACAACAGTGAATGACTTTCCATGAAGGTAGCAACGCCATTTATCAATGGCATCTATAATGGCAAGGCATTCTCTTTCTATAATAGCATAATTGACCTCGTGCTTAAGTAGTTTGCGGGAGTAATAGGCAACGGGATGTTCTTTGCCTTTGTCGTCAGGTTGCTTCAGCACTGCACCCATGCCTTCGCCAGATGCATCACAGTACACAGTACATGGTCTCGGAGTGTCGTATATGCGAAGCACCGGTTCTTCAGTTATGCGCGCCTTCAGTTCCCGAAAAGCTTGCTCGCATGCTTCTGTCCACGTCCAATTTTCGGGAGTGGGAGAGCGATGTCGCTGAAATGAGGGATGTACTGACGGTAAGTGTTTACAGTGCCCGCTGGAGGTCTTTTTCTCGTTTAGGTGTCGGAAATTTGAGTATTACAGCCACGTTACTTTGCTTAGGTGTCACTATTCATTGTGAAATTTTGTGGCCCAAGTATTCAATGCTGGATCTTGCAAATTGGCACTTTTTCCGTTTCAGTTTTACGTTCTCGTCTTTAAGAGCTTTCAACAGTGCCTCAAGGTGTCGTATATGATCGTCAAATGTCTCTGAGTATACGACCACATCGTCAAAGTAATTCCTAACATTACTGAGCTGATGTTTGGCTATTATTGATTTCATGGCTCTTTCAAATGTAGCCTGAGCGTTTTTTAACCCGAACGGCATTACCAACCACTCATAATGACCATCAGTCATGACAAACGCAGTTTTTTGAACGTCTTCGGGATGCATTCGGACATGCCAGTATCCCGACGTTACATCTAGCGTAGTGAAAAAGTTCACCTTTATCAAGTGGTCCAGAATGTCATCTATACGTGGAATTGGTTGATAGTCGGGTACCGTTATGGCGTGGAGCTTGCGATAGTCAATACATAGACGAGTACGTCCTTCGCCTTTCTTTTCCGCTAAGATGACCGGTGCGGCATAGGGCGACAACAAAGGCCTCACACCTTGCTTAATGAGGGCGTCAACTTGTTTGTTGATTTGCGCTTTGTCGGCTTGTGAACATCTATATGGTGCTCGATGAATAGGGACAGCATTGGTAAGTGCAATCCTATGTTGCTCAGTTGTGATGCATCCAATATCTGTCTGGGATTTCGAGAAGGTATCGTCATACTTATTTAAAAGAGAGTAGAGCACAGCTGATTCATGTTCTGGCAATTTTTGTGAATTCAGGGTTCTCATCAGCGGTGCTTTAGTGGTTTTCTTTTCGTTGTGATGCGACAGGTTCAAATTTTCACGTCGTTGTGTTACTGACTGGCTTTCCAAATTTACAGAAAGATTGAAGTACGAAGCGCTGTCTAGGCCAAGAATTAATTGTGTTCTCATGCCTCGCAGAACGTGTACATAAACTTTCTTTGTGACATTCCCAATTTGCAATTGAATGTTTACGCGACCCAAAGTTCGAATGCTTGAAGTAACTTGCTGCACCATGATGCTTGAGTCTCTCATCAACTGAAGCTTGAGCTGTTTGTACACATCTTCACTGATACAAGTAATTGTTGCACCTGTATCAAGAATTGCAGTTACTGGCCTTCCGTTGATGAGAGCATCGAACTGTATTAATGAAACTCTG
>JALIZH010032984.1:600000-905000 GCA_030522465.1 Rhipicephalus appendiculatus | reverse complement strand
TCGTTGAACTTTGGGTGCTCGCCTGCCGCTTTGCCATCGTCGGCTATTTGTGCAATACCGAAGTTCCACGGCTTTCAGGATGACGTCTTCGGGTAGGTCGAGACCATCAACTCGCTCGGCACCCACCACGGCTGGCCAGAGCATTGGAAATGGCTCGTGGACATAGACCACCTTCGCGATGCCGCCAAGGCAATGCACGCCTACGAAGGCGTCGGGCAGCGATCCTGGTCGGTATGGTGTGCTAAGTTGACTAACCTCTTTTGCCCACTTTTTAATTCCTGCGACCCCCCTGCCTGCCAATGGAGTCTCTACCACGCATGGCATTCGCGAACCACACCACTTCGAGGCTGCAGCTCGGGTGGCCACCAACCTGCCCTCCGCCGGAGATACAGCCCATGAAGGACACCGCCTTCAGGGTCCATTGATGCACCTCTGCCTGCCCTACAAAAGGTGTTCGATGCAGGTCCTACACTCCGCTGCTCGTCTCAGTCTCTGCGCCGGCATCCGACGCCACATCACAGAGAGAGGCCGAGATCACTCCTCAGCTAGGGCAAGAGGAGCGGACCCCAGATTCGCCTTCGCGGGGACGCGCGCAGGTGCTAGTTCCTGTTGTGCTCGGCACGCCTGCAGTGAAGGCACCAAAGGAACCTGTGGCTTCCATAGCCGTGCTCACTGACAAACTGGAGCCGCTTCGGCAGCTTGCAGAGCTGTCAATGGCACATGATCACGTTCCGCTGAGCGAGACGGTTCAACCGGGCGAGCGCAAGGAAGTTTACGAGTCGCTAATAACACTGCCCGCTGACGTGCCTTATGAGCGCTCTATTATTCACGTAAAGAGTGTGGCTGCAGAAAAGGTGTTCTCAGATTCCCCAGAGCCACGAATGATTGATTTTTCTTACGAGGCATCTGATATTCGTTCCTCCGTTTTTGACAACGATGCGTATGTAACCGAATTCCTGAAAGAAGTCGAAAAGAAGTACCGAGCAGCCATGCAGACCCTGACACCTCCTCGTACGCTGTTCCGGCACCCTCCCCCGAGCATGCCGCCTTGGCCGTTACCTCCACGACTCAGTCAAAGCCGAACACCAGAAGCACGTTTCGAAGCCCATCAAATGAAGTCGCTGCGTGGCTGAGACCGACCGACACGCAATACTCAATGCCGCCCTCCGGAGGCGATTCGGCAGCTCGCCATGCAATGTCGCAGCTAGGCCGAGTGTAAGGAAGACAGAGCAGCGTTCGGGCATAGGCGCGAGCTCGAGACAGAATAAAACAGCCGGACCAGCGTACGGGCTTTTAGGGGCGAAGCACCTTAAGACCGAGCCTTTTCGGCGTGCGGCGTTGTCCGTGCTCACAGCACAGCTCTTTGTAAAACAGTTCTTGAAATGTCCGCTAGATGGCGGTACTTGTATATGATGAATATATTTAGGGGCGAAGCTCCTTATGGCATCACCTCGGCGGTCCAACCAACGGTCGGCCGGGTGCTCCGGCGTCCCAAGTAATTACGTCACAGCCTACGTCACAGTCACCATCTTGAATTGAGCCTCCAGCCAGAGGAGCGATAACTGAAGGAGAAATTGGCGCTAGAGTCGAAGGCGAGGCAAAATTAAAGCAGCCAATGGCAGCGCTTGCAGCCGTGCCGGCAAAGCCGCGCTCCCCGCGCCGGCCGCGCGCAGCCGTGCTTCGCCGCCGCCATCGGAGCCCGTCGAAGCCGCCGGCCGTTATGCAAAGTTTCGTTATGTTCCGTTACTTGGCCGGCATGTGTAGTTATTGCGGTGTCTGCGCGTGCGCTCTTGCGCCGTGATTGTTAACGGCACGCAGAATTCGTACATCGTGCAGTGGTGGCCGGATACTTCAAGACCATCCGAGTTCCGCAAGATTCTTCCTTGCTCGGAAAAACTAAAGGTGAGTATGCGGTTTGCGTTCGCAACCACACATGCATAGCTCCATTGCAGTTCGGCAACAGTTATTGTTTTTCAATATAGCGGAATCGTGAAGAGCATGAGGTTGCGGTTAATATCGCTGTTCCCAGAAGCAATGAAATTAAAGCACTCATAGTTCAGCTTTTGCGTCTCTGACATGACTGCGGGCTATGAAGTGTGTTTGGCTTTTTTTTGCCAGTTTATCACTCCGCATCGTTTAAATCCGCGTTTCTGCGACTCGATGTCTCGCAGCTTGCACTCAGCCGAGACGAGGAAACGACGTTTGCGTGATGCGTCTGCGTAATTTGTAGCGTTGGAATTCATAGTTTTCAATCGCTTTTTTTTCCAGGACGGGAACGTTGTCGGAGTATTGGAAAAGGCAACAGCTGATGCGTTCGCCCAAGGAGGGGTTAACAACCGTGAAATCTTCTGTCTGCGAAGTCTCCATCCGCGACTCAAGTGGACCAGCTTTCTATTCTGCCCCCGGTGCTTTTTTTTCGATGCGTGAATATTCTATGTCAGTACTTACAGCTAAAGAAGTGCTCTTCGTGTTTATGTATTAGCTCTGTAATTACCTATGGGAAAACTGCTCCAAGAATTCATGTGTAGGCATGAGATCTACTGTTTTTGTCACAATGAAGTGTTCAGTGTACCCGGCATGACATACTCTCTCAGTGAAGTTATCTTAGGCTAGGTATTGTATTCCCCGTTTAAGAAGAGCTGTGTAGTAGGCTTATTTCACCTGGCCGTTGAGTGTTACGCTTTTCTTTGGATGTTATGTGCTGCTGCATAAACTGACCATCGCCCTTCATCCCGTCACCACTAGCTAACTCTTAAGTAGTGGTCAATTACCAAATAATGTCTCGCTCTTTTTAGTGAAATGGACGACTTACACTGCAGTGAAGGTATCCGGCATTGCATGTATATTAGAGCAACATCTAAGCAAATATATTAGTGGTTGTTGTGTGTTTCGTATCAGTACAACGGTTTATAGTAGATCATTGCATTATTATTCTTTATTAAGACATTTTGCGATTTTTTATTGTTTTTCCCCTGCATTGACATTTCTTTAAACTTCGTGACTCTGTCTCATCTAAAGCTCCTCTGCACTTAGGTCAGTATTGGGCCTAAGAAAAATCATGTCTTTTATGTATATACGTCAAAGGGCCTGCACGTTTCAGTGTGTTCGATTTTTTTAATTTCTATTTCTGAAGTTTGCAATGAAATTTTGTCTTCTTTACTCATGGACGCATTGTGCATTCTTCCCTTCTGTTCTGAACTTGTATCGTGCCCCATTATATATATACAAATGTTTAGTTTGGGAAACGGAGCAATAAAACGAGGTCAATATATGTTGTGTGTATAATTCATCCTTTATGCTCTGGCACATGCTGGCTGCGTGTGTTCAAACGCACGGCGCGCACGCGCACGTGAAAAAAAAAAAGGGGGGGGAGGGGCGCCGCGCACACGGCAATGATAAAAAAAAGAAAGGAACGGCGCGCGCGGCACGAGAGGAGAAAAAGCAGGCGCCAAAAAGCACACACACACAAAAAAAAAGAACGGCGCGCCGGACGCGCGCCATGAAAGAGTAAGAGCCAGAAAAAAAAAAAAAAAAAAAAAAAAAAAAAAAAAAAAAAAAAAAAAAAAAACGGCGCGCGCAGTGGGAGGGAGAGGGGGGGGCGAGAAGCACGCGGCTGTTGTTACTGTTGCCCTGACGACGTAGACAACGTGACCGCAACGTCACCGCCGCCATTACCGCGGCCTCCACTCGCCAGGGCCGTAACTCAACGGGTTTTTCGACACTCTCTGCGCAAACGTAGCGGCGCGTATAAATTTCATGTCCCTACGATAGGTATACGGAGAAACCGACCCCTGGTCCAACATCCTGAGTAGCCAGTAGGCACTGGATTTCGACCTCCAAGGTAGTGCCGGTGTGAGATGTCTCCTGTGCGTGATTAAACAATAAAAAAATTCACAGCGTACATGTAAAATTAAAGTGAGCTGCGAGTCGCCATGACTCTCATCGACCCTTTAGTAGAAATGCCCCCGATCTCACGTCGTTAATGATGTACTGCGCAGAATTTGCGGAAGTTTACCGGTTTACCGATTCACTCCGTGGATATGGTGCCGTCATCTCCAGTTCTCGTCTCGTTTCCGAGAGGGCGCTGTCCTATAGACATGCGTCTGGCAGGGGAGAAAAGGATAACATTCGCTCGTATAGACCGCTAACCATTACGTCGGTGCTATACCGGTTGGCGATGCAAGCAGTAAAATTAAAAATAGAAACGTGGGTAGAGCAAAATGATATTTTGGGAGAACTCCAGAATGGATTCCGAATCGACAGGCGGTTAGACGATAACCTGTTTGTTCTTACACAGTGTATAGAAATATCAAAAATAGAAAACAGGCCCTTATACGTAGCTTATCTAGACATCACCGGGGCATATGACAACGTTAACCAGGAAATTTTGTGGGATATATTGAAGGAAGTGGGCATAGGTGGCGACTGTATACAGCTTTTGAGGGAAATATACCGCGAAAATACAGTTTGTGTAGAATGGGAAGGAATAAGCAGCAAGGACAGCGTTGACATTAGTAAGGGGCTAAGACAGGGTTGTCCTTTGTCCCCGCTGTTATTCATGCTGTACATGGTGAGGATGGAAAAAGCGCTAGAAGGTAGCAACATTGGATTTAATCTGTCATACAAACAGGCCGGCACGATGGTTGAGCAGAAGCTTCCAGGTCTATTTTACGCTGTCGATATTGTGTTATTTGCGGACAGTCAAGATGATATACAGCGGCTGGCAGATATATGCGGAAGGGAAGGCGAGGCTCTAGGACTAGGTTTTAGTGCAACAAAATGTGGATTGATGGTATTCAATGATCACGAAGACCATGCGGTCTTAATACAGGGCCAAGAAATACCGAGGGTAAGCGAGTACAAGTACCTCGGAGTGTGGATAAATGAGGGGGGATAGATATATGGAGGTACAAGAGAAAGCATCGGTAACAAAGGGAAAGAGGAATGCTGCAATCATGAAGCACAGAGCGTTATGGGGATACAATAGGTACGAGGTGCTTCGAGGGCTGTGGAAGGGTGTGATGGTTCCGGGGCTTACATTTGGGAACTCAGTGGTGTGCATGAAGTCAGAGGTGCAATCAGGAATGGATGTAAATCAAAGGACTGTGGGACGCCTCGCGTTGGGCGCTCACGGGAAGACGACAAATGAGGCTGTAAAGGGTGATATGGGATGGACAGGTTTTGAAGTGAGGGAAGCTCAGAGCAAAATTAGATTTGAAGAGAGGCTGAGGAAAATGAAGGAGAGTAGATGGGCAGGGAAGGTTTTCAGGTATTTGTATAGAAAAAGCGTCGACACGCAGTGGAGAAAAAGAACTAGGAGGCTCACCAGTAAATATACGGCTAGCAGTGTGGGCGACATGGCAACAAGGAGCATTAAGCGAAAAGTCAGAGAGGCGGAGAGGACTTATTGGATGACAGCGATGGAAAAGAAGCCGGCTCTCAGTGACTACCGAAAGGGAAAAAACGAAATAAGGAGGGAGAGGTTTTATGATAATTCAAGGGGAAGCGCTTTACTGTTTGAAGCAAGGTCGGGTTGCCTTAGAACGCGTAGCTATAAAGCGAGATTCTGTAACGAAGAAGAACAATGTACATGCTGTGGGGTAACTAAGGAAACAATGGAACATGTACTGATTGAATGTGGCGATATCCACCCAGATATACGTGTGGGCACGAGTCTACATGAAGCCTTGGGTTTTAGGGACAACAATGGAAAGCTGAACACGTCCGCGATAGAAATAAGTAAGAGACGGTTAGAGTATTGGTGGCAGAAAAGTAGAGATAAAGGACAAAAATGAAGAACGGGGAAAAATAAGGTCATTCTGCCTTAAGAGGCAGAGAGATGGACCGTGAATTTATATTTTTCTTTGCTATAATAACATAGATTTAATCAATGTAGATAAGGCATTAGGCCAACATAAAAAGAAAGTTTTTTTTCGAGCCTGGTGGCAGACATGTCACCGCCCCGTTATAAAGGGGACGCTCATAGCATCCATCCATCCATCCGTACAATATGGCGGTTGGGTGAAGGTACGCTAGATGGCGTTGTCGGTGCAGCTGCTCTCCGATTGCGCAGACCGCCGTACGAGTGCGCTTGCCGGATCGGACCATGGACGACGACCGGTCGTTGAAGTTTGAATAAAATTTCACACACACTATCGCTTTGATTACTGCTGGGCGAAACCACTGAAGATTTCACGGTGTAACCATGATTGCTTCAGTCACCATAACTCTCATCGACCCTTTAGTAGAAACGCGCCCTATCTCACGTCGGTGATGATGTACCGGGCAGAATTCACGGAAGATTCAGGGTTTACCGATGACCCTCCGCAGCTTCGCCCACTCATCATCATTCACTCCGTGGATATGCTGTGATTTTTTTGTCCTGTCTCTCTCTTGCAATATATATATATATATATATATATATATATATATATATATATATATATGTGTGTGTGTGTGTTTGTGTGTGTGCATATGTAGGTATGTATATATATATATATATATATATATATATATATATATATATATATATATATATATATATATATATATATATATATATATAAGTATATATGCATGGAAAGTTTAATTCGCTGAAAAAAATGTCTCGTGTACTCACGCATGCCACCTATTCTATGTCTGTTCGCGATATTGTACACCGGCGAGCCGCTTCCTTGACTTTGCGGGCGGTCTGTGATGATTGCCGTCAGCGTCTGCAAGGTCTCCGAGGAGAGCGGTCGACTTCAATAGCCACACCGAACCCCATCCCCTCAGGCGCACGGGTGGGCACGCACTTATCGACTTTTGACGCACTTTTAGAAGATAACATGCTGAACAAAGAAACACGCACTGTGCGTTCACATCCGGCGTCCGTGACCACTTTCCCCTTTCGTCCCGAAGCGAATATCCTTTTAGCCGGGTAATCGCATCCTTACCATTGTTACTTTCTTTTTTTTTCCTTGGATCGCACACGTAGCCTCGTTGCTTAAGCTGTTTTATTCGTTATTTATTGATTGTTTGTTTGTGTGTTCTGGCCCCGCCTCTTGTTAAATTCCAAGAAATTGCGGCCTTGTACGCATGTCTGACCCTCTCCCCCTGACCTTTCTTGCTGTTGTTGTTCTTGTGGTCCCTCCCGTTGTCCCGTGCCAAGGAATCGCGATGGCATGTGTATCTTTGTATGTACCGCGGGAATCTGTATTTAAACCCGAACTCCATTTACCATTGGCATCTTTGATAAAGGCCGGTCCCCGGCCGAAAGCTCAGAATAAATGTTATGTTTTTCACTGCGACTTTCTTTCATATATATATATATATATATATATATATATATATATATATATATATATATATATATATATATATATATATATATATATATATATATATATATATAGATGCAGCGAGGAAATAACGCTGGCCGCGGTAGAATAAGGAACAAAAGAGAGTGCGACGCACGTTGGTTTTGCACGGCATATTTTCTGATGTTTCGGCTGGTGGACCAGCCTTTGTCAAAGTAACAACTACATGTCAACGCGTTTCCTTATGAATACGATTCACATGAGATAATAAAGGATGGCGACGTAGATCAGCGATTACACGATTCATGGCGTGAAGTGTTCATGACGGTACAGTTAGATGTCATGCGGAAAAATAAAAAAAGTCAGAAAAGATATCTATATAAAAATATAAAAAACTAAAGAACACAAATCACTTCTTCGCGCGCACAGCATAACTCTGTAAGAACCGGAGGTAGATAATAACAAAATTACAATGCAAACATGGAAGTATCAAAGCGCCGCGTGATATTGCAGTAGATTGTGCGTCACATACACAGCTCAGTGATTGTGATATGAATAAGATGAGTGGTTGATGCTTTTATTAGCGCGTGCGCGTTGAAATACAGTCTTGCATCCATACTCATGGTAACGGCGGCGATTTATCAACGCAAGTAACTGTAAAACTTGGATACATAAATATACACAATAAAAGACGCATTAGAGACGGTATCCAACAAGCCTAACCGATGACGCCACGGGCCGTGAGTTAAGACTGATGATGCTTGGTGGGCACGCTAGAAAGTGTGCCTGTACTTTCGTTTATACCTGATGACACGGTGTTGAATTTATAGATGAGGTACGAGTCGCGGATTTCACGATCGTGATGAGAATGAAAGCCTGATTCAAGTATGGTGACCCTGATTTTTTCGAAAGAGTGCCCAGGTAAGCGAATATGTTTGAAAGCGGAAGGTTAGGTAGCGTATTAGTATGCGATCTATGGTTTTTGAAGCGTATTCGGAACGACGTTTCTGTTTGGCCAATATACTGTTTTTGGCAGACGGCGCACTCGAGCATGTATATAACGTTAGAGCTGTCGCAATTAAAGCAGCCTCGAACCTTAAGGGTGAAGTTTGAAGACGTACTAACGGCTTCCTGGGTGGTTTGCATATGTAGACAAACATTGCAGCGTGGTTTGTTGCAAGGTGCAAAACCAGATGTTGTGGGTTCGTTTAATTTTGACGACGTTAACATATCGCGGAGATTCTTCGAGCGCCGGTGAACTACGCGTCTGCTGTTGCGCTGTAATTAATCTACGAATTACGCGAGGTGGTTCAGGAAAGATATTTTTCAGATGCTCACTTTGGGCAAGGATGTTGTGGTGGCGTTTGAGTATAGAAAGAACCTTTGGCACTGATGCCAAGTAAGTTAATACGAAATTAGTGCCAGCACGTTGTTCAGGCAAACGGTTTCGGCTAAGAATGTCGGCTCTATTCAATTGGTCTGCTCGGTCTATAGCGTCATCGACCAAGTCCGCCGGATACCGTCGTTTAATGAGAGCGCTTTTAAGTTGCTCGCAATTAAATGATATATATATATATATATATATATATATATATATATATATATATATATATATATATATATATATATATATATATATATATTCAGCAGGAAAGTTCAGTGGGTTCGGTATGTATACGAAAAGAAACGGGTACACGTACGAGAGAGCAATACTTTTTATGCTTAACGTTTCGGCCGTGGCAGGGCCTTCGTCAGAGAATCTCTGATGAGAATTTTTAACGCGAAAAGGATCTTCAATTGTGAGCTTCCTTAATTTCTGCTGCAGAAACTGGCTCACATTGTGCTGCCACGCCCCTCCCTCGCTCACCATAGTTCGAAAAGGTACATTGGGTTTATGTGTTTTCACTGTGAAAAACACGCTTAGACTGCTGCCCTTACTACTCTTAATTTCTTTCGCCAGCTTGCTCAACGCAAGACTGTCGCAGAGGTCAATAAACTGTGACTTTACCCTGACAGAACTCTTCTTGACTGGGACAAAATTCTTATTTAGTGCTGCCAAAGCTTTTTCATTATACAGGCCTCTAGGCATGTCAACAAAACCACCCTCCTTGTCAGCCTGAAGTAGAGCCAAATCATTCTGTTTGAAAAAGGTCACGACACGGTATAATGAAAAAGCTTTGGCAGCACTAAATATGAATTTTGTCCCAGTCAAGAAGAGTTCTGTCAGGGTAAAGTCACAGTTTATTGACCTCTGCGACAGTCTTGCGTTGAGCAAGCTGGCGATAGAAATTAAGAGTAGTAAGGGCAGCAGTCTAAGCGTGTTTTTCACAGTGAAAACACATAAACCCAATGTACCTTTTCGAACTATGGTGAGCGAGGGAGGGGCGTGGCAGCACAATGTGAGCCAGTTTCTGCAGCAGAAATTAAGGAAGCTCACAATTGAAGATCCTTTTCGCTTTAAAAATTCTTATGAGGTTGCCGAGTATATTAAGTCAACCAGAGAGATAGGAAGCGCTTTTTCAGGTGGATATCGAAGACTTGTATTATTGTGTGCCTCAAGACAAGCTTTTAGTGTCTGTTCAGTCCTGTATTGAAAAGAACGGAGAGTGTGATTTCCAAAATCACACAGGGATTTCCACTGACAATTTCCTTACCTTGCTCGAATCTTATCTCCGCGTCACTTTTATTGTTTTTAACGAGCAACCTTACTTGCATCGACAAGGCGTGTGTATTGGAGCATGCGTAGCTCCTGTTTTATGCGAAATCTTTTTATCTGGTATTGACTCTTCCTTCCATGCTGCTTTTAATGGGGTGCCGGTTTTAAAAGTGTTTAGGTATGTTCATGACTTTTTAGTACTCTTAGCCAGACACAGCAATTCTTCTTTGCCTAATACTGTGTCGGACATTTTAGATGTTTTTAGTCGTTTAGGTCAAGGGCACGTTTTTACGCACGAGATCCCCAACCGCAAAGAGTTGCAATTTTTAGATTTAAAGCTGCGATTTTCTGCACATCATGTTTGCTGGGCGCGCACTTTCCCCGAGCCAAGAAAGAATTATTGCCTTTTGATTCAGCCCATTCTAAGCTCATTAAAAGGGGAATTGTTGTTCAGTGCTTGAAATCTGCGCTCGAGAAGTCGTGCCCACATCGCATGCAGGAAAGTTTTGATTGGCAAGTGACCCGCCTCTAGGCGGCAGGCTACCCTTGGAACGTCATTGTAGCAGTCGCCGAGTCGCTCTTGCAAAGAGTCAAACACGGAGCCGAAGGGGTACGGGCTCGGGATCGGGGTTTGACTGGGAGACCAGTGGTCATGCCATACGTGCACACCTTGTCGCATGGTCTCAAAAAGGTGGCAAACAGGCATAAAGTGCGTCTGGTCCGTGTGGTTCTTTCTTCGTCCCTGTTTTTTGCGCTTTTCTATTATGATGCTTAACCAACTCGCCCAACAAGCCACTCTTCTGGTTTTTTTCTGCCCCTAATAAGCTTCAAAAGCCTTGTCCTCGGATCTGCGTTGAAAGCAGACGAGGATGCAGCACCAGGCATGCAAACCCTTTCGTCAAATGCTCTGTTGGAGTTGTCTACTCCATTCCCATGTCCTGTGGGAAAGTGTACATCGGCCAGTCAGAAAGATGCGTCAATGACCGACTTAGGGAGCACGCACTAAGTGCAAGGAAGAAAGAGGACAAGTATGCGCATCTTGTTGCGCACATTTCTGCTTGTGGGGGTGAACCGATTTTCGAAGCACCAGTATACGAGGCAGAAGCAAACACATTTCATCTCGGCTCGCTTCAGAAGCGTTTTTTATCAAAAAGCACGTTGGATCTTGTATAAGTGAGGCTTCAATATCCTTGCATGCTTCCGAATTTGAATATCTGCACGGCACCTATTGAGATGCGCAGTGGTGACTTGCACCTTATTATTCTACAGGTGCTATCGTATGTTCGTTTTGTGTACTTTTTTGCTGTTTTTTTTTGTTTTTTTTTCTCTGCTTGCAATGCGATGTCACGCACGCGCAACACGATGAATGTGTCTATTTTAACTCGGTGGGTGTGACGACAATAAACAGTTGTTAGTAGCGCCTGTCCCGTGTCTGGTCTTCTCTTGTGTGCTCGTCATTTTTAGCGCTCGTTATTTCTGTGATTATGGTGCTGGGTTGCTGACCCGAAGGTCGCGGTTCGATCCCGGTCGCGGCGGTAGCATTTCAATGGAGGCGACACGCTAGAGGCCCGTTTACGATCCAATGTCAGTGAACGTTAAAGAACACCAAATGGTCGAAATTTCCAGTGCATCCACTACGGCGTCTCCCATGATCATATCGTGGTTTTAAGACGTAAACCCACAGATGTAATCATTGTTGATGAACTGTTCGAGACTAAAATGAACAATTATTTCATTAAGTGAACACTTTTCAAAGCGTGTATTGTCGCAAGCATCTTTGGGAGTGTACAAAAGGTGAAAACCGAAGTGATGCGCGTGTGCGCCTCGTTCATGACAAACTTTATGTGAACGTATTTCTCGCATCGTATTTCTGGCACTAAAAGAGCGCTTCACGAAAGTCGGGCTCAGTTACTGGTAATTCCCTGAAGGGCGCCTCACCAGCCTCGGAAAATACGACAAAACAAGCGCGCTATTCTCTCCTGGCGTTTTTCGCCTTTCTGGCGCACTTCGTGACGCATGAACAGTGATTCCCGTGACGTCTATCGTGTTAATACTCTCGATTGGTCCATATGCACGAAATATCATATGTGCATTGTCTCCTGCACAACTTTGCCATGAAGATGCCCACCCGTTCTTCCTTGTCTCGGATGACTATCGTGCGCGATCAAGTGACTTCACGTCAGTTTGTGTGTCTGCGGCTTCGCAAGCGGCGATAATAGCGTGTAGCCGAAAAACGCGAAATCTTGATAGGCTCAATGCTTAGTGCTAACATCGTACACGTCCTTGAAATAAGCGGTGAGGAGGAGATATCGCCTATAGGCAAGGTTAGCGAAAGTGAGGAGGAAACCACTCCCTCGTCTTTGAACGCGGGGTAGTGAGGGGCCCTCATACCCAGGAATTCGGGACATCACTTTTAGTTCACCGTTTTTCACACCACGTGGCGTACAGACCTTCAACTTTCAAAATTGGCGCGATGACGCCGGCCGCGCGGCAGACAAAACGACAATACACATATATATACATAAAAAAAATCGACTATCGCCAACGAGAGGCGAACCGTGATCGCTAACTGATAAGAGCAAGGCGTACGGCAGGTGGTCGGCTGGGTGCTCGAAAGTGAATCAGCAGTTCTTTTCAACGAATGCGTGTATACAACTCACTTGGCTTTGCTTGAAAAACACTAAATATCGAAAGGGCGTGCGGCCCTATTCCTCTCGTCCTTTTCAATATATTTCGTCCGATTTTGTAGTCGACGGCCCCCCGCGGTTTCTTGGAGAAAGTAAGGACGTCCTTTCGTCGCTGCCGTTTTCTTAATCTAAAAAAGCTAATTTCAAGGAAATACCGTCCTATGAGATGGTGATGGTTTGACAATATGCAGAGACAGACTTGACGTCCCTGATATTTGTTGGCGTCACGTTACAAATGAATTATTTTGGGCTATAGCGTGGGCAACAGGCCGTGCCATAATCACTGTCAGTGCCAATATTTTTTAGAGCTCAAGAAGGAGCAGAAATAAAGGCCGGAATTGATTACAGGCACGAGATTGCTCAATTACCTTCTGAAATTAAGCGTTTTAAAAAAGACTCTTTAATTTAAACAACCCTCTTTGATTTTCTAGCGCACATAATAAAAGACATCCGAAATAATATTGTCATTATGTACATGGCATGCTATACAGCTCGTCTTCGCCTCTTTGCTAACTGTTCGTGAAAGCGTAATGAAACCAATTATATTGATATATACGACCATCCGCCGCGGTGGTGTAGCGGTTACAGTTCTCGGGTTCCGGCCCGAAAGTTGCATGTTCGATCCCGGCGGCGGCGGTCGCATTTCGATGAAGGCGAAATGCTATATGTGCGATGACAGTGCACGCTAAAGAACACCAGATGATCGCAATTTCCGGAGTCCTCCACAATGGCGTCCCTCGTAATCATATCGTGGTTTTGTGATGTAAAACCCCCGATAATATTGGGATGTACACGACCGTAAAACCGCCTGTTTGTTGCACTGTCTATGCGGTCTGCACAACGGCATCAGGTCTTGGTTTGAGACCCGGCTATTTCGGCCCGTTTTATTTAGAACGAGGAATGCGAACAACGGAGTTTGAAGTTAGCGCTCGTCTGGTTTCCTTGCTGCTATTTGCGTCATTGTTTCTTTGCGCGTACTTAGATTTTTACATTGTAATGTTTCTTCAAAGGGCCCTTGCTAGGACCAATTTAAGGCTTGTATGACGTGTTATTGGTGAGTCTTTAAAGCAGGGGTCTCAAACTCACTTCCATCAGCGGGCTGCATTCACGCAATTTAGTCCCGGAAATGCCGGGGCAGAGAAGATGGTAAAGCGGGGGGGAAATTGTCAGCAAGCGTTGCGTTTCAATATCTCATATACAGGTCCTTTCTGAAAATGTAGATACCGACCTCCAAAATGACTAAAATCTATATATACCCCATAAATTGTACGGGGGGGATGACCGCCGCTGTAGCCCAGTTGGTAGAGCAGCGGACCCGTTATCGAAGGTCGCAGGTTCGGTCCCTGCCAGCGGCAGGTTATCTTTTCGTCCTATTTTCTTTCTTCATAGTTACATTACAATTACTACTATTAACATCCTCTGTACTTTCCATGGCATCAATATATGTAAGTTCTCATTAATATTGAGTCTAACAAAGCAAATCGAGCCCTTAAATTTCCACTTTCCGGAGTTTCGGTATGGTAATTTTAAGTTGTTTTGATGAAGACAAATTGCAGAAATTAGGGTCTCATTAGCTCTTCTTACAATATCCCTATTATGATTCCCACGAAAGTATAACTTAGTGATATCTGCATGGATTTTAAATTTAGCCTTGTTATCACTGCTTGCGATCTTGTCAATGAACAAAATAATCAGAAAATTCAGAGCCATTCTACTCTGTGAAGTTGTGCGACCAACGTAGCTGTTTGGTACGGCACAGCGATATCATTGCACGGGATACCATCACCATCACGGACAAGAAGCATCGCGCCATCGTTTTAAGCTCCCCTCCTTTCCTTTCTTTATGCCGAAGAAAGACTCGCCGAAACCTCGCTTTGTCCCCGGCGAAACGATCGGCAGCGTCGTCGCCATCTTCTAGCCGGATGCGCTCGGCGTCTCGGGCGCGTTCGTTCTCGCTGCTCTCGGCGTCTCTCCTCGTAAGCTCCTTCTTCCTCGAGCGTACCAATGCCGCTAAATGAAGGTGGCAATATCGGAGTGAGAATGACCCCCCGCAGACGCTCGTGTGATTCACTGCGACGGTAGAGGTACGCGACAAACATGTGTCCAGTTGCATGGCAGGCCTACGTGGCACCTGGCCCCTCTCTCGTCAGCGCCCTTCGCCTCTCACCCCGCACTCGCCCCTTGTACTCAGATTCAATTTTCTCGAAGCGACGTTTTTGTACACACTCTGTAAACTGGTGAGGACTTCGGCGTCTGAGTAGGTGGCATCGTCTTCCTCTGTCGTGGAACGCGAACTGGCGTTGTCGCTGAGGCTGGGAGTGCCCGGAACACAAGTCGGCGACGCTCGTGCCCAACTCACAATCGAACACCCAGGATCATGCAAGGACGTGACACGTGTTGTCACGTCTTTGCATGATCGAGTGGGCAATGTGCGGGGGGGGATTCACGGTTACCCGAATGATCCCTCCGAGCTTGGCCCACTCACCATCATTCACTCCGTGGATATGCTGTGATTTTAGGGGCGAAGCTCCTTAAAGCGGCACCCGTTCGTTCCTCGTCGTTGTCGTAGTCGTAGTCGTAGTGCGTAACAAGTCTTACGCTTTAGGTGGTGCCGGTGGGAGATTTCTCCTGTGCGTTGTTGAACAATAAAAAATTCGCAGCGTGCGCGTTAACTAAAAGCCGAATTCTTCTGTCTCTCATTCCCCATTAGCAGCCATTGGCATGTTCCAGTAGGAAACGTTAAAAAAAAAAAAGCCGACTTCTGCTGTCTCTCATTCCCAGTAGCAGCCATTGTTTACCTCCAAGGTAGTGCCTGGTGAGATTTCTCCTGTGCGTGATTAAACAATAAAAATTTTGTTCAAAACGCCGTTGATTGATGAAATAAACCAACGAAAGACGCCAGATGTTTTCTAAAAGCAAAACGAAAAGACGCCAGATGTTTCTAAAGCAAAACGAAAAGACGCCAGCTGCTTAACGAAAGACGCCAGGTGTTTTCTAAAGCAATGGTTTTATAATCAAAACCATATCGCGATACAGGTTTGTAGTTGACGATGCTCGTTGCCGTCGGTGTGTGCTCGTATGGATAAGGATGCCGCTGCAACCAGTGCAAGAACCACTTAGCTTACATTTCACCGACCACAAAGCGGTCATAATGAAAGGACAACGGAAACCAGCAATAAAAGTTTGATAAAACATTTATTCAATCGTTTCACGTCATTTTTATCGGGCGAATTAACGGAAGAAATTTCACGGTTTAACCGATGATTACTTCCAGGAGCTTCGCCCAATCTCATCATCATTCACCTCGTGGATCTGCCGTCAATTTTTTTTCAGTCCGGGCATTCCATTTGCAAACATTATAGTCCGAGTTCGGCGTTGTAAATTAATAGAGAACGATGTTTGTGCTATGCCTCTAATATGTTCAGTTCCCATATTTTAAAAACATGGTTTACACAGCAAAGTACTTGCGAGAAGCCCTAAGAATAAGATGACTGCTTTTTTTTTCTTTACTGTAAGAGTTATCTAATTTAAGGCCTTAGTGGCGAAGACGAGCAAGTTCATTCGAGTCATTTTAATGGAAACCACATTGAGCGGGCTGCATAACAATATGGATTACTACGAATATACATACTAATTGTCGTTTATTGCCCTCCTACTTTTGACAGAGGGGGAAAGGGAAAAGTGGGCAAATGTCTCCTCGCTGCTCCCCCCTCCTGCCCATCCAGGTAAATAAGCCTGTGCAAATGGTGTAAGTTTTATTTTTATTTCGATATATGTGGGCGATTATAACGTTTACCTACCCCGCTTCGCTTCCGCATCGGTCGCCAGCTCCTTATGATTGGTCGAATATTTGTGGGTCATGCGCACAGCATTTGCTCGTAACGCGAAGTAACAAATGCAGCGAAAATGACCCAGTGTTAATAGCGAGTTATGCATGACTACGTATAACGTGAGCGAATAAATTAATTTCAATACTGCAAACATTTGTCCTTCGGTTTTTCGCAATTGGTAAAAATTCGTAAGTGCTCTAAGATCGCCTGCTTCTCACGCGACATCCCAAATCTGCGAAAACTAGCCGGTGATAACCGAACGGTGTCTCATTCTAAGCGGGATTCACGATGGCAGCGTGCCGGTCACTTTGCCAGCGGCTACTGGCGAGATGGATTGATATGCGTATAATAAATACTTTCAGTTGTAGTGTAATGATGTACCATTCGTCCAAGTATACAACTCTCTGTGAATGCTTCTTTGCCGAGAGTGATGGAGAGAGCGAAATAAACATTATTCGGAACAGGGGACAGCTTTCGCAGGTGGGGGGCAGTTTTCTTAGGTCAGTAATGAGATCCTTTTAGCGCGTAATGAGACCCTTTTAGCGCTAACCTCTTTTGGAATGCTGGAGTGCAAGGCGCGAAAGCGTAGCGAACACGGTTCGCACCAGAGAGAGCCTACAGTGCGTCTTCGTAAGACAGGCACGACAATCTTCGCAGCAGAAGTGCAAGATAGATGTAGCATACTATGCTACATCTATCTTGCACTTCTGCTGCGAATTTCATGATTTATTTAGGTGATTGCTGTGTTGAAGTAAAACACTGGCTCTCGCACCCTTGGTAGATACGCCCATGTGTAATGCCCTGCAAACATGAGATTAGAAAACGTGTCGGCCAATTGACACAGCTGTTTTGTCCTTATCTTAGCTTATTCATTACTGCTTTATTGACAATAAAAAGGTTACAGGTATATTTCTCCAAATAAAAATCCTTTTGATACTGCTGTCCTTAGCATTTTATTGAATGAATTATAATGTTACGGATTTCGTGGAACGTGCGTATATTTCTACAAAAGTTACCCATTACAACGGGAACAGACACAGGAAATAGCCTATACCCAGACTGAGTTTTACGAAGTAACTACAGCTGTACCCCTTGGACTCAGCCCTTGGACCAATATCCTTCCCATTAAACACTAACCACTTTTTTCGTTCAGTAAAGAAAAAAGAAACATGGCTGATCCCTCCATCATTGGGTTCGGTATCACACGAAAGTAAAATGTGTCCTTACAAAAGTATTTCAATGTTTACCGTACATTGATGTAAGAGAGCTTGCACAATGTTTATTGGTATTTGGCACCTATAGCACCGTTTAACGTGGATGCACCCACGTTGACGCTTGGTGGTACATCTTTATCCCGACGACTAACGTCCGTGATCAATGATTAAACAAACCCTTGTGGCAGCTGTAGCAGCTAACGGTGAGAGCGTAAACAGAAAAAGCGGTGTGATAGCCACAAGAGCGTCGTTGATTGGATGCAATACTTGGAATAAGGTCGAAATCCGCGGCACGTTGAAAAGTTATTGAACGCCACGGCTGGACTGAAGGCAAACGAAACGCACGTCGTGTGTCCCCTGTAGCCCGGCCACAATTTTTCTCCAGACAGGGATTTTTCCAAGCACGCACTCTAAAGCGAGTGGCACCCAGATTTCTTCCGGTCACAGTGCAAATTTTGCTATTAGGCAGCAAATTCGGTCCACATGGTGTGCTCATGTCCGAGCCAGTATGATGGTTCACACACTCTAGAACCCTGGGAGGCTCTGCTCCGCAGCCAACACCCCAACGTCCAGCAACACATCATCAGTCAGGCCCTTGATGCTGCCGTGTCTTAGGGGATCCGGCAGACGGCTAGGGGCGTCGGGAAATGCCTGACGTGATTGACTGATTCTTTTCATAAAGTTTTTTGTGTCTCTCTCGGCAAGCGTAAGCGGGAGCGTGGTGTTACAGGGAGGCGAGGCAGGCGCGCGTCGCAGAGCTATTTTTGGTATGGATGGATGCTGTGAGCCACTCCGACGCTTGGGCTAAAGTCACCGCCTCGCGGTGTGTTCAGACGTTGACAAAATTGCGACGCACGCGTAGCAACGACGTGTTGCAGTAGCTGATCGCGTACGCCATGGTCATGATGCATTACTTCCCTTTCCCACTACCAGAGAGCGCCACCACCCCCCACCGACCAGAAGCACTGCGAGAGGAAAGTGAGGGATTTAAAAAGGGCACGTTTGTAAAGACTGCAGTGTGAGCGTGGCGCAGTGCAATACAGAAAGCAAAAAATTACCGTGGCGCAGTGGATAGAGCGCCCGGCATCAGTTGTTACAAACCTAGAGGTCGCGGGTTCGACTCCCGTTGACAGAACTTTTCTGCTTTAACATCTGATCGTGTATATTTTTCAGCGTCATTTCCGTGGCGCAGATACGCCACTGAAGTGTTGGTGGACCCCGGCATAAAACATTTTCGTATTAAAAAAAAATTAAGGCAGCTTCGCTCTATTGGTGCCAAGCCCGAAGGAAGTGCGAACTGTGGAGCTGGGCAGCCTTCTCTGTTTTTCTCCCGTTTTCTGTTTCTTTCCTCCTCCCTCTTTCCTCTTCTCTTTTACAGTTTTTTCTGTGTTTTTCTCTCTTTATTTCTATTTATTTCTGTTTTTCTTCCTATTTTTACTCCTTTTCTTTCTCTCTCTTTCTATTTCTCGCTTGCTTCCTCTTTGAATTTTTATATGTGGTTCGTATTAGCGTATTTCCCTAGCCATAGTAGTAATGTCCGCACTTAATATAATCATCAAGGCGCTCGAAGAACAAGAGAAAGAAGACCCTCTTTGGCGCGAGCGCGCGCTCAATATGCCGCATCTGGCTATGCTATATGTGGTTCTGCCTGCGTTTATATAATCATCGAGGCGCTCGAAGAACAAGAGCAGAAAGACTTCTTTGGCGCGAGCGCGCGCTCAATATATGCTACAGCTGGCTATGCTATGTGTGGTTCTGCCTTCATTACGCCAAGCGACAACGACAGCATACGACAGCGCGCGCCTGCCGCCCTAAAGTGCACCGCACTTAAAAGTTCGAGCATTTATGATGCTGAATACGGAACTCTGACATGCATCGCAGACTTTCCTGTTCAAAACCTAATTTGTGCGAGTAATGAGCGCAAGGACGTCCACAAATCGTTCTGTTCAAAAAAGCTAGCGCAAAAAACCTAGCGGACCGCGTGGCGTGACGTCACGCCTGCCACGCTAGCGCTCCGGCGGCTCAAGGTCAATGAGACGCGAAGAATGAACTTGGAACATACAGCGTCAGAGAGCTTGCGCTCTAAAAATCAAATATAATGTTTTTAATTCACCGCATAATGCTGTAGAGGAGACTTCCCGTTCTATTGCACTAATCAAACCAGCGCTAGAACGTGTAAAGTTCATAACATGCCCAGCCGTCTCCTTTGACAAATATGTTAACAGAAAACTTCCTCTCCGCGGGGTCTGCAAGAACTTAACATGACTTGCTTTCTCCTGTAAAAATGTCGCGACATGATTGACGAACAAACGATACAAATTCGTTATTGCAACATATTTCAGAATCGCTGACCATGACGGTGTACGCAAGAAATTACGCTTTGATATAACGCAAATGGACTCCTTCAAATGGCTTCAGCTGCATTCCATTGCAGGAATACTACAACTGCGATTGCTGGAAACTCGTATACTTTTGTGCCTTTTAATTCCACACAATCGACGCTACACTTTAGTTTCGTACGTTTCAGGCAACACAAAAGTCGCACAAATACACCTTTTGCTGTGCATAGCTGCAAAGGCACAAATATTGATAATATCTCCATAAACATTTAACTTAAGAAACCAAATTTTAAAACCTGTTATCTGCGTTTGTCTGTTTATTGACTGGATACTTTAAATCTAAACGAGAAAAGCGCTTAGAAGCATTTTAGTATTGTACGATGCCACGAAACCAGTTATTTTTTGCACGATAACTTTGGTGCGGATAGAAAGAAACAAAACATGAACCGAAACTAAATGACCTACATTTCGTCGTATGCCATCTGGCGGTAGGCTGCCAGACTAAGCGAGAGAAAAAAAAGGATACTGCAGCCGGAATCGAACCTGCGAACTCGCGGTTGCGTTATCAGTGAGTTTGATCTTTCGTCGTCCAACGCGCTCGGCTACCGCTTCGACGCGGTCCTGCGGACGAAAACCCAGTTTATATATCTACCACAAGGAATTCCGCGACCTTGTTATGAAAACTGCGGTTTTGGAACAACTTTTTCGCCATTTGAAGAGTAGCTGCGGCAACCAGGTGATAGCTGAGTCATCGAAGTAGATAAATCCCCGGGAATTTACCAATCGATGCTACAGTCTCGTAGCAAAGCGCATTTTAGTGGCCAGAAAACCCTCCTAAATTTGACCGTTTCCATAGACTCCCATACTTAAAACTTCACCCGCAATTCGGAACGGGTTTTTGGACGTAAGTAACGTTGCTGCTTCCATGAGATGTCGGGATAGTTGCGTAGAGCCTATTTCCTCGGGAATTTAGTGAAAGATGGCTTCTATGATTAGTTATTCGCGAAAAACGACGCTCTCCCATAGAAAACGCGCATGTTTCCAAGGGCGACCGCTAGAGGCGCTGTTCGGCGATGTACATGCTGTGGGGGGAACTAAGGAACTAAGAAGAACAATGTACATGCTGTGGGGGGAACTAAGGAAACGATGGAACATGTACTGATTGAATGTGGCGATATCCACCCAGATATACGTGTGGACACGAGTCTACATGAAGCCTTGGGTTTTAGGGACAACAATGGAAAGCTGAACACGTCCGCGATAGAAATAAGTAAGAGACGGTTAGAGTATTGGTGGCAGAAAAGTAGAGATAAAGGACAAAAATGAAGAAGGGGGGAAAATAAGGTCATTCTGCCTTAAGAAGCAGAGAGATGGACCGTGAACTTATATTTTTCTTTGCTGTAATAACATAGATTTAATCAATGCAGATAAGGCATTAGGCCACCATAAAAAAAGAAAGTTTTTTTTCGAGCCTGGTGGCAGACATGTCACCGCCCCGTTATAAAGGGGACGCTCATAGCATCCATCCATCCATCCTAATTCCTGGACATGTTAAACCACGTGAGAGCCCAGGAACGCGGGCACTACTCGTGACACAGCTACGGTTATTAAAGTGCACGCGCGGAGACTCTTGAATAAAATTTGTTGCTTGAGCATTAACCAGATGCCCTCATTGTTACTGAGATACGACAGTATCTCAGTAACAATGAGGGCATTGTTACTGAAATACGGCCGGACGTTCACATTCCCTGCAGTTGGTCGTCGTCCCGAATCACCGGAAGACTACATGCTATATTTCAATGTCTTCTTACATAGTCAGTTTTAGCATTCAAAACGAAAAATTGTAATGGCTGGTGATTTTAATCTTCCGCATATTGAGCGGTTGGAATACGCGTAATATTGATTTGTTGGAATACCATGCGGTGACCTGGAAAAGGTCGGTGCATGGTGCGAAAAAGATGGCAAATGACAATTAATTTTGAAAAAAAAAACTGTTTATATGCGAATTACAAACGAATAAAAAAGACCTCTTCATTATGCATATGGTGTTGATATATCACTATTAGACTTAACAGAGTACAAATATGTGCCTGTGAAGCCATGTAGAGTTCATTTATTAACATACGATTCCTGCATTCGACTGTTTTGGAATATGCAGTGATTATTTGGGACCCATTCACTTTGACCAATATTAAAAAAAACTAGAACGTATACAGCATGAGGTACTTCGGTTCATTTTCAATTCTTATGGCCGTATATTTGTGAGTGAGGTAGTTGGACGCCGTGGACTACCCCCGGTTACTGTGCACAACCGTGTCTGCCGATTAAAGTTTTCTTTTGGCTCGTAAATGGCCAACGTTCACACGTCCCATTTTTTTACTTACTCATCAGGTTATCAAACAAGACAAAGGCATGCTCTAACCATAGTTTCCTTTAGCACAAAAAATAAATGTTCTAAATATTCTTTTTTTTTCCTAGGACAACAACAGACTGGAATAATTTTAATAACTAAATATCACTCAAAAGTCCTTGACAATATACGAAAAATGTCTGAAAATGTTAGGAATTTGTGTTTGTATATTTTTGTGTGTACACTAGCAATGCTTATAGAATTCTTTACAAATATTGCAAGAATGCCTCAATCGCTATGAACTTGCATGTGCTAAAATGCATGTAAATTTTCATGCACACCCACCCTGTCAAGATCTGCTACCACATCGCAGTACCTATAAATAAATAAATAAATAAATAAATAAATAAATGAATACATACATAAATATAAAGCGGGTCAAGTTGAGGAACTGCCATCCCGTGCGCTTCTGCCTGTGGTGTTCTCGGTCAATATGTTCATATTGTTCACACGGGTTCACGGAAAGGGAGGCTCACTACTTCATCTTGTATTTTTAAGCCAGTCTGTAGCTCAACAAAACTACACTTGTGAAGTCACGGAGGGGATTTCTGATCACAATATGGTGATTCTTTACCTATTAGGCATACGTCATGAAGTGCAAGCCAGTCTTTACTGGTGCTCAATTACTGTAGAGCTGATGATGTTTAAATTCTTGACTATCTTGATGCGAACTACTGTCGTAATTGGCGTCGAGGCATTGCTGTACCTGATAGTTCAACGGATGATGACGCGTGGAAAAGGTTTAAAGGAATGGTACACAAATTAAAAAACGATGCATACCCGAACTAGAGTGCACTAGAACAGGGGAGTGCTCAGAACGAGCTGCGACAAGTGAAGCCCGAACAGGGTCAAACCGCTTGTGGCGCTGCGTTCGGTAGCCTGCAATGCGTCGTCGCTTCAGAGTTGCGCGCAGCTCCACGAAAGTGGTGCAGTGGTAAAATGCCCGCTTACCGCTTAAAGAGCCCTGGTTCGAATCGCAGCTGTACTTGGTAGGTTTTTGTTTTTAGTGTCACTTGTATAGCTGTATTGGTTTTCCTTTGTTTCTCAAAACTATGTTCGGTTGCTACGTATTGCAACAAAAATTAACGTCGAATGTTGAGTGAATTAGAAGACAATTTGCAGTGATACGTAATTATTTGCAGCGCCACCGCACAGCTTTCAAGAAAAACGTAAAGTACGGCCTCCGAGATTTTTGCGAAAACGAGACTCGAAACGTGACTTCAATGCTGCCTATGGTTTGTGGTTCTCCGTGTCCGTATTGTCTTTTCGCGCGCCATCATGATTATTTTCAATGCTGCTATTCAATTAGCTGATGCAAAGAAGCGATACATGAATCAATCTTTAACGCAGTTCATTAGAACATCACGGCAGAAGTTTTGGCTCCATTTACGGACAAAAAAATCCACGGATGTGTATTTAACTATGGGTAACGGCACTGTCACCGATAGTTTTCAATCAGCCTGTACTTTTAATGATTATTTCTAATGAGTGTTTACGATCTATGATGGTATTTGGCCGGAATATAGTTTAGGTCTCCAGCCTCACTAATAAATGACACTGTGGTAACTCAAGAAATATGTAACCTTCTTCGCGACGAAAAGAAATCAACTGACTTGGATAGAATGCCTGATGTTTTTTTAAAAGGTACAATCACGGGTGCTCTTATTATCTGGCAGACATATTTAACAAATCTTTGCTTGAACGAGAAGTTCCCAGCGATTGGAAATGCACTACAGTCACGCCGATTCCTAAAAGAGGTGCTAGAAATGGCGTAAAGAACTACATGCCCGCGTCCTTGACGAGCACATTCTTAACCCTCTATTGCATGAATTATGAGAAAATCAATTGAAAAATTATTTGATCATTTTTTATCATTACTACATGAAGAATAACATGTACAAATATTTTCAGATTTATTGTGACTGTATTAATGAAGATAAAGGTTTGTGCCAAATAAGGCACACTATGCAAGTGGGCGAGCAAAATTGCTGCCGTGGCTGAAAAACAAAATCTCACTGATTGCGGTCTTTTTAGCTTGATTTCTGGAATAAAGCAAAGCAATTGCTTCCTGTGTTCAGGCATAATTGAACATTTTGGTTAGCGCATCTTACTGCCGACATCTACGTGCAAGATGGCCGCTTACACGTTTGGCTCTACGCATGGTGCCGCCTTGATGTTCTTTCCTACCCGAATTTACAACCGCTGACTTGTGGTTGTGAGCGTCAGTTGCCGACAAATCGTAAAAGCTAAATATCGCCGTGCACTGGTTAGACTTCACACAATTTTTTCGTGCACCCACGCCAATAATGTAACAAAAAATTGCCAGGTACTGCTGCTGACATTCGATATTTTCGTGAAGCATCTCAAAACCTACCACCACAACTGAAATCTGGCAAAAACGAGCTGTGCTGCATGACCTCAGAGGATTTCTTTTTGTTTGTATTTGCACTGTGCAACAAAACATAGATGGCATCATATTGCAAATGTTATCACTCACATGCATACTGTGCCAAATATGGCACATACCGATTTTTGACTATATACCGTAGTGGAAAACGGAATTGAGAAGAGCCTCAATGAGCATGAATTTTGAAAGCCACGAGATATGCCAAAATAATTTTTTCTTGCTTCTGCAACGAGAAAATGGTTGCAAGAAAAATATAGCAGTCACTGTTGTTCATGATCCGAGCTTGCACGTGCACCGTGAAATCTATTTCATGTCTAGATTTCATACTGCTCTAGGGATGGCAGTGCTTTTTTATATTTAGTGCACGTAACTATAAGGATTACTCTAACTGTGTCACATTCTCCTCTGGTCCTCTTGCGCCCGCTATAAAAAATGTTAATCGGTATGTGCCATATATGGGACGCCATGCAATAGAGGATTAAAACACTGGAGCCTGTAGTTACTAAACACTTAACAAAACTTCGCGAAGAGCACAAACTAATCTGAATGCAACAACATGCTTCAGGCGAGGATTCTCGACCGTGACAATTCTAACCTAGGTAACACATTTCATTAACCAAATTGTAGACAATAAAGGATAGTTGATAATATTTTTCTTCACTTCAAAAACGTGTTCGACAAAATACCGCATCCGAAATTGTTAAATTGCTTGCCCGAACACTGCGTGCCCGTTTACTTAAATCAGTCACATTGTCAAGGAATTCATTAGTAGACTGTGACAAGAAAACAACTTAAAAGATTTCTTAATGTGCACACTAATTGACTACACTCAGTTTCAGCAATGCAATATTTGAAATGTCAGATTGATTGAATCGTCATGTAGTTGATGTCGTTCGATTGATATTCCTATAAGGTAACATTATTTATGTTAATATTTTTTTCGTTGATGTTAGTGAGATATTCGTTGAAATTGACTATATTTATGATTGTATTTAAGTTGGAATATGTAAATCATGCTTTCCATCGTGTGCACCTTTCCATGTATGTATAATAACTTCATGAATGTGTTGCCTTTTGTGAAATCATCTTGGCGGACATGTGTACCTCTCTATTTTTATATGCCTCTGATCACATGCTTTGTTCGCTATTATCCTCTATGCCAAGACATGGGCGGGAACCAAGTCAAACTACTTTGCTTTAGCTTTTTTGTTCCTGTCCAAGCATTTCCCACCTTTCTTTGTAAGAGGAACAAATGCAAAATAAAGATTTCTTGACTTGACAACATAAACTTAGCGCGATTTCGCTGAATGATGAGCTCATAAATTATATCGCAGCTTATTTGACAAATAGAGAGCAGGTGGTTTGCAGACAGGCGGTTGGTTCAGGGTATCCATAGGGCTGTGTCCACTACTGTTCTGACTTCATATTAATGATATGAACAGCCATTTCTCACTCGATGTGTTTATTAGGCACCTACACAAAGGTGGAATCTAAATACGACCAGGAAAGCCTTAATGAACACTTGGCCATGATAGGCTGTTGGTGCAAGAAATGGCAAAAGAATTTCAACCCTAGCAAAACGTTTTTTATGAGGATCACACGATGAAACAAGCCCATCTTATTTCGTCATGCCATTCATGACGAACCGCTTTGTCGATTTTCAGAACATAAATACGTGGGTGTTTACGTCACAGATACCTTAAGCTAGACTATCCATATAGACTATATTTGTGATAAGTCACAAACAACTTTCTACGCTTTGTCGGAAGCTTGGTGACGCAACACCTGAAGTAAACTTTAGCGTCAAAAACAACTACTGTGTTGTTGGAATACGCATGACCGATCTGGAAGCCATAGACACAAAATGACATTGCTAAGCGTGAACGGGTTGACAATAGGGCTTTAAGATTTCTTTTTAATTCATACTGTAGAGTGCAGTAGTTAGGCAGTATAACAACAAAATCTGCCATTCTTACAGTGCAAAAAACAGAACATCAACAGCGTGAAATTTTTTTTTCGCATATTTCATGGCATTTACAAAAAATGAAATCGCAAAAGTTTCTTCCAAAACACGTCACATGCGTGGACAAAGCACAGTAAGCAATAAAGCCTTGAAAAATACTTTAACATTCGTCTTCTGTATCGGCTGTTGGCACGTGGAACAAGTTACCGAATGACCGAATGTATTGTGCGACGACGTTGGAGCTTTATGAGGATTTACGTCAAACACTGTAAATCAAGCATCCCATACAGTCAAGCTGTCCGTTTTAAACGCATTTGCTCAAAGCAAACAGACTTCAGCGCTAGCTGCGATAGACTACGTGTAGCACTTTTAAAGCAGAGATACCCCGCTCAGATAATCGACGACGCAGTGGCACGCGCAGATAAGCTTGACCGCAAAGCCCTTGTAGACGTAGAAAAACGCCCCCCTAGCCCCAGTAATGCTAACCTTGTGCTCACGCATAGTGCGTCTGCGCCTAATGTAGCATCTGTTCTGAGGAAGCATTACAACATGCTGACTCAAAGCGAGCACCTCAAGAAAGGTTTTCCAGAACCACCCCGTGCCGTGTATCGGCGTGGTAGAAATTTGCAGGACATTCTCACGTCTTCCAAAGTCAGGCACAACCATGTTCCACACGAGGGTTGTCATCCCTGTGGCAAACCTCGATGCAAAGTATGCATTCAGATGATGACCACCACCGTGGCTAAAAGCACTGCTAATGACTTTTACTTGAACATTCGTGGCGATTTCACATGCGAGACAGAAAACGTCATTTACTTACTGGAGTGCTCTATCTGTAAGTTGCAGTATATCGGCCAAACCGCAAATGCATTTCGGTACCGCTTCAATAATCATAAGGCTCATATACACTCTGTGCTTCATTTGCCGATATCTAAACACGCTGCCACCACAGGACATACATTTGAATCATTTAGGGCGACCATTTTAGAATCCGGATTCACGTCACATTATAAGCGCGAAGTGCGAGAGTCATTTTTAATTCACAAGTTCGACACGGTTTCCAGAGGTTTAAACGAAAATGCGGGAAAGCTGGCGGGCGTGCTTCCATAGCATACAGTGCATGCCTCCATGCTGGTACAAATGCGCTCGTGTTTGTTTCTGCGTTCATGCGGTCCGGAATTTTCTTTTTTTTTTAATTGCATCACAGATTGCTCTCGTTTTTTCCTCTGTAGGCCTTCCCCAAGCGCCAATGTATCTGATGTAGAGTGCTTTGTTTATGTGTCGCGGTATCTCACTGGCCAGTGACGCGGTTTCTTGTGTTGAACGATATTTGTATTTTTATTGCTATTCACAGTATTGTTTATTTTTGTTTCACGAAGTGCGTCTATCACGTTATTCTCAATGCGCAGTGGGTCTTCTTGTAGTGTACTGCGCAAGAGTGTGTTACTACACCCTAATAAATTGTGCCTTCAAGATGCACTCCCTTCATTCTGACGAAGGCTGGTCCACCAGCCGAAACGTTAATAAAACATTTCGTACGTGCATCCTTTTCTGCAATCATATTCCGAGCCGGAACCATCGATCTTCAAACCCAATATATACATATATATATATATATATATATATATATATATATATATATATATATATATATATATATATATGGAACAAAAGAGAGTACGACGCACGTTGGTTTTGCACGGTATATTTTCTGATGTTGGCATATATATATATATATATATATATATATATATATATATATATATATATATATATATATATATATATATATATATATATATATATATATATATATATATATATATATATATATATATATATATATATAATGAATTAGGCTCGTCCAAGAAAGTATATCTTCGATTGCTTTCTGCAAGACATTTTCGAAGCAGATTGCGTTCTTAAGGACAGCACTCGTAAATCAGTAAGGTTGTAGTCTGGTTTGGAAGCCTGGGTACATTATGCTGCAACAATGGACCAGTCGTAAGGACAAATGACACGGAAGGGAAGTGGCACACAGAGCGGCTGGAGTCCTGTGTGCCACATGCTGGTTACGTATGGAGAGTAAATCATGAACAACCAAGACATCGTTAAATAGTTTGGATAATATGGCATGCGATTCATTTTCGTAAGGTGTTTCAAAGCGTACAAATTGCGCGAATGCAGTTGGATATTACAAGTGGATAATACATTCAGTATTCCAGTGATGTTTCAGTTTATTGTTACCACTACTAATGAAGGCGTTATGAAGGCCTAGGGCATCACGCGTTTCATGGTAATAGCGCATACGAACACGCAGCATCTTGACATCTGGCTAGAATACCCCATGCCGCGTCTCAATCTACTGGGACGTTCCACGGCCCATTTCGCTCGCGTTCACCAAAAGTACTCAGTAGAAATGGTGACACTTGCGTTATATTACTGCCTCGATACTGGTGTCGTCCAAGTTACCGGGTGTGGTTATTAGAAAAATGCCGCATGACGCAATGTCAGACAAGCAGCGACAGCTGCTGAAACAGGTTAATGTGAGATAGACACCCAAAGAGCACTTAGCGCGTTCTGTTTCTCACATGCTGCTATGATCCACATGCGCTCTAGTACTCGAGAGTCACAAGCACCGAAGCATTATGTGCACCCTCCAGCTCTACAACCAGCCAAACTTTCTTGGCTTGAAGAGCCGGAACTTATTTTAGCGTGCCCATTACCGGGTTGTATATATATATATATATATATATATATATATATATATATATATATATATATATATATATATATATATATATATATATATATATATATGGGTTATAGCACAACGGAGGCGTTGTCAACAAGGATATAAATATTTATTTAGTTCGCAACAGTTTCGGGAGGGGTCCTCCCCGAAACTGTTGGGAACTAAATAAATATTTATATCCTTGTTGACAACGCCTCCGTTGTGCTATAACCCATTGCTGAACCAAGACAACTGGCCCATCGAACTATTATTCTCATATATATATATATATATATATATATATATATATATATATATATATATATATATATATATATATATATATATATATATACGCGCATTACAGTATAAATGAAACAAGTGGTTTTCTCAGGAAACAGCTGCTGTACCGCCTCAAATGTGATAGGAATTAGTCCTGATTGGTGAAGCTCTACCAAATATAAATATAAGTCACATGAATGAACTTGCACAAGTTCGAGGGACGTTGATAAGCGAGATCGCAAGCAGTCCATGGGGTTGTGAGAAACGAGTGGGGAACGGTAGCCTGTGATTTTTCAGTGATAGTGCGCAATTGGATGCACACGGCAGTATATTTGACAACGTAGCCAACGACAGCAAAGTGGACATGCGTGTGGCTTTTGCTTTCTTCGTTTTGAATGTGCGTGCGTGCCGTGCCTAATATTTTGGAGCGCTGAGAAATAATATTACTGTATGTTACATTCTTGAGCAACCAGAAAAGGGCTCCCCCCGCTAAGACTTCTCAATAAAAACAAGTTTTCTGCTACTACTACAACAGCGTACGAGTCGAAATTTTTTAAGTATATCGCGGTCAGATCTTTTCCGACCCACAATAGTAGAACAGCGAGGCCTAGTATCGATGGGGGGTAGAACAAGAAAAAAAAAGGCACAGTATGAACGTTATATTAGTCGAGAGTTGATCACTTACTGCCAATTATAGTCGTGCAGTATTTCTGGCGGTAGCTGCGTTTCTTGACCGCCGGTTCCGGCTTGGGACCATATGCCAACGGCCGCCATGACATCGGTCGCATTAGTTCTTAATGAAAGGTATGCACAACACTTGACTGCTGGACATCGCGCACATCACCATCATCATCACCAAGATTTCTGCCATCGCCGGTACGAACAAGAACCAGGTCACAAACGCGGCAGTGCCTTCGACGCATCTCGCTCAGAACAAAGGTATCCGAGGCGCCGTCGCGGGAAGGGAGATGCCACTACGTTGACATCAAAGTGATGGTATATTGCTAAAAAAACGGGCGTGCGTAGCACCGTCTGTCCCCGAGAGCCAGTGAGGGACCAGTGACGAGTTCACAGCTGTCTTGGGTGCGTCGAGGTTCATGATCGCTCCTAGGACGCAGCGGCCGAAAGTGGCGGGCACCGCTTGATTGTCGCGGAGAATTCGTCTTCAGCCCACCTGTCACACGCGATATGAAAAGTGCCTCGTAACTTCGCTTCCGACGTGGTGCCTAAACAGCTGCTCACGTCTGCCGCCTGCCGTCGTCTGCTTTGCTGGTTTTTGTGCATGCTAACGGCGCTGGCGTTTGCGCAACGGCCCTACGATAAACGGGTCCGCGTCAGCCTGTCGCCCCGGTGCAAGTGTTCGAACGCCGAGCAGAGTCAGGGGGCTCGTGGCTTCATTCCAAGAGAAACGGGCTCAGCTGAGTGGCATATCAGAATTGGATCTTCAGTGCCATTTTTCAACACTTGAGACGGCAGTACGCTTTTAGACACGCTTTCCCCGCAGACAGGCGCGAACGCAGGTCCCAACGTGAGACCACATGTATGCCTTGCTGACAATGCGGGCCTTCCGTTGTGTTGAGCACCTCTTTCAAGCTTGAAGTGTGTTTTGGTGGCGTCTGGGTTTCAATAACACAGCCGACACTCAGAACTCGTCAACTGCTGATGCGAATGGCTTTCTATCGACGCCGAGCGAAGAAAATTGCGGCTGCCTCATGACATAGCGAGCGGGCTTCCCAAAGAAGACTACAACAGCTGAGCGACGTTAGGACAGATTGCAGCATCTCCACATCCGCAAGGAAGCCAGGTCACAAACGCTGGACGTAGCAGAGAGGTAGAATCGGCGAAAGCGGCGGCCGGAGTAATATGACACAAGAGGCGACTGAAAAGCTTCAAAGTGCGTCGTACAAAGCGCAGGTACTGTTGTAGGGACGGGAAGAGCGTGGACAATTTGACAAGCCAAGAGGAGAGGTCTTTGGCACAAACGTTGTCAAGAGTTCCTGTTTCGAGTCGGAGGTCGGGATGTCGGTGACTCACGCAGCCGGCGCACGCGCGGACACCTTGGAGATAGCCGGGCACGTTCGGCGGAGCATAGAGTGCGCGGCGTGCGGCGCAGCTGTCTTCCAGGAGGCGTGCTATTCAAGATGGCAGGTTGGCGGGCGCGCGGCAGAGAGCGCTGCGGGGAAGCCCGCTGGCCGGCGGCCGACGCGCGAGCCACTGGGCCCGCCCGCGCGGCCGCCGACTGCAGCCATCGCGCGCATCCGTGACGTCACCAGAAGCTCCGCTGCGCGTGCGACAGATGGCGCTGGTTTGCACGCACTGCTCACTGCGCTTCTGGGCTCACCTGCTGAACGGCCGCTCCACACAGTGCTGGAAATATTTTCAAATAACCTTTCCCCAAACGTAGTCTTCAAGGTGCAAATGATGATATATTGCGCGATGAAGCACAATCACCATTTGAAATATGTGCTTCTATCACTCAAATTTTAAGCGGCAGAACAGGGAATACAGACAAAAGAAAGTTCAGCTGTGGTGCAAAGCACTAGCAGTTTTAACGCGACAGCGTTAAAGAGCTCGTTTCGCACAAAAGCCGACGTCGGCGTCGTTGGTTGTGAGCGAAAAATCATCTTGTCCGTGACCGAAAAATTGAGAAAGATGCAAATAAAATAAATAATAAAAATTTCCGCGCCCGAGTGAGGATCGAACCCAGGACGTCTCCGTGGCAAGCAGGCGTTCTACCATATAGCCATGCCCACGCTTGGAAATGCATTGAAAATAACTTCCTCTCCATGGCAGTGCAGTGAAAATAACTCTTGCTTCACAGACACACGTGTCCTGTATACATACCTCCCAATACAAGATGTAATATCGAAGTAATATTGAGTGGTACAAGCGTACATTGCCATCGGGCGTCACAACACGGGAATATCATAACGACTTCGTGGTTTAAAGCCAGCCACCCATTACAAAAGGCATACACATTCATGCGCGTATTCCCTTAACACCACGTAGTGGCTGCATTGCAAGTATGCACTAAGTGGTTGAAGTACCCGCTAGGAACAGGATATCGCTATCGCATTCAACTCTAAAAGGCGAAGCTTAAGGTTCCCCAACTTTTTGCTACTGCAACTGAAAACCTTCGCAAAATAAATAAATTTGCACTGTCATTTATGTGATCCGCGAAAAGGGGAGGAAAGCCACCCCGACCTCAGTTACACTTAATTGTCTCCTGGTATGTGAGTTTTCTTTCGCAGGCACTATGCATTCTTTTTCCCGCAGTAATGTAGTCGGGTGCTGCATGTATTTCGAATTCAAAAATATGAACAAGAACACATTCTAAAACGTCGCACGAATGAAATCCAATAAAAGAGCGCAGATCTTCGGAATGCTTCATGTGGCAATTTGCGACCAACGAGAGTTGATCGGTATTGCGCGACGAACGAATTCGTTGTATTAACCCATTGTACGACAGCAGGACACATACGTCCCAGTGTTCCATGAGCAGGGAAAATTTTCTCCCACATCACCCGTTGCAATTAACGCAACGCTCAGTCACTCATATCTTACCCAAGTCTTCGTAACCTCAAGGAAAATTCTTTTACCATGCTTTCGAAGGGCGGTTGTAGGGTTACAATGGCGTTGAATTTCGGTCAGTTTTTTTGCGATAGCTCCTGAATTTTCCTCTTCTTCAGATTGATAGAACTTACCATTTGAAATGCCGGATAATTTCCTTTTTTCCTGGTTTTTCAAAGAGGTGACTTTAGCTCCCAGTAATTACGTGCTTTTGTAAATTTGTGCAATAACTTGACCGAAAAATGCATCGGAACGATCCCCTGCGAAATTGCCCGCTCATCCGTCAGCGCGATTGCGGATATTGGTGCATGGAAATATTAAATGCGAAGCATTTCTTAGCGAACTTCGGCGACTTTGAGCGTATCTATCTATCTATCTATCTATCTATCTATCTATCTATCTATCTATCTATCTATCTATCTATCTATCTATCTATCTATCTATCTATCTATCTATCTATCTATCTATCTATCTATCTATCTATCTATCTATCTATCTATCTATCTATCTATCTATCTATCTATCTATCTATCTATCTATCTATCTATCTATCTATCTATCTATCTATCTATCTATCTATCTATCTATCTATCTATCTATCTATCTATCTATCTATCTATCTATCTATCTATCTATCTATCTAGCCGCCTACGACTTTGTGCTCTCCCGGCCGTACCGTTAATGGGATTTATACCAAATTTGGTATGGCATAACATGACTCTATGACGAACTTAAATGGCTGGTCATATCATGAAAATCATGACTGACTTGTCATGAAAAGTGTGATTTACATGCCACGCTCATGGTGCGCTCGCGGCCGTTTGGTTAGCTTGTAATACACCAAATTTGGGATTGAGTGACGTGACTGTATGACGAACATAAAAGACAGGTGGCAATATGCAAATAATGACTTGTCATGTGCGACATGACTTGCATGCCACGCTCATGGCGTGCTCGCGGCCGTTTCGTTAGCTTGGTATACACCAACTTTGGTATTGTGTGTCATGACTATATGACGAACATAAATGACAAGTGGTAATATGGAAATCATGATATGTCATGAGCGACATGACTTGCATTCAACGCTCATGGCGCGCTCGCGGCCGTTTCGTTACTTGATATACACCAAATTTGGGATTGAGTGACGTGAGTGTATGACGAACATAAAGGACAAGTGGTAATATGAAAATAATGACTTGTCATGTGCGACATGACTTGCATGCCACGCTCATGGCGCGCTCGCGGCCGTTTCGTTAGCTTGATATACACCAAACTTGGTATTGAGTGTCGTGACTCTATGACGAACATAAGTGGCAGGTGGTAACATGAAATTCTTGGCATGCGTGTCATGTACAACTCCATTTACATGCCACGCTCATGGTGCGCTTGCGTCCAGTTCGCTAGCTTGATATACACCAAAATTGGTATTGCGCGACATGACTGTATGACGAACATAAATGACATGTCCTAACATGTCAAACATGACATGCAAATTATGTAAAGCAGGATTTGCTCCTTCCTGGCTGCTTCGCATTACATTGATTCCCACAGTGCGTGGGATCTGCCGGCTTTTTTTAAATGCGAAGCATTTCTTAGCGATCTTCGGCGACTTTTAATCTATCTATCTATCTATCTATCTATCTATCTATCTATCTATCTATCTATCTATCTATCTATCTATCTATCTATCTATCTATCTATCTATCTATCTATCTATCTATCTATCTATCTATCTATCTATCTAGCCGCCGCGCTCTATAGACCGTATCGTTACTTGGATTTACACCAAAATTGGTGTGGCATAACATGACTGTATGTTGAACATCAATGAGTAGTCATATCATGAAAATCATGACTAACTTGTCATGAATGGTCTGGTTTACACGCCATGGCCGTGGTCCTCCTGCGGCCGCTTCCTTAACTTGATAAATCAAAATATTGGTATGAGACATTTCTGCATGACCAACATAAATGACAGGCGGTAATATGAAAATCATGACGTGCATGTCATGTAGAACATGATTTACATGCCACGATCATGGTGTGCTGACGGCCGTTTCGCTAGCGTGATATAAACCAAATTTTGTATTGCGGGGCGTGACTATATGACTTACAGAAATGACTAGTAGTAATATGGAAATCATGACATGTCATGTGCAACAGGACTTGCATGCCACGCTCAAAGCACGCTCGAGGCCATTTCGCTAGCTTGATATACAACTAATTCGGTATTGCGTGACGTGACTGTATGAAGAACATGAATGACAAGTGGTAGTACGAAAATCATGAGATCTCATGTGCAACATGACTTGCATGCCATGCTCATGGGACGCTCGCGGCCGTTTTGCTAGCTTGATATTGCCACACGTGCTCCTTTCTCTCTGTACTCCTGTTACCGCCCCACTACGATGTAACTGCTGCCTTGCGCAAAGCGCGCGCGATTGACGGGGAACTATCTAGGTAATATTAGAACCTTCCGATGAGATTACCTGCACAAAGCGAACATCGGTGTTAGTTCTGTAACTAACGCGGCCGCTGGCGGCAACGTTAGAATCTTCGACGATACATGTATAAAAGCCGACGCCGCTTCACCGCTCGTCAGTTTATCGACGACTGACGCTCTGTGCGCCGATATCAGTCTACAGCGTGCATTGCCTGCTGTAATCTGAGTTTCCGTTCCACGGCCACAAGCTTGGCCAAATAAAGAGGTTCACCTTGAAGGAGCCTACTGCTGTCTACGTCCACGGCCCAACCACGTGGCATCTGGTGGAGGTGCTGGTTCCTTGATGTTCCGGACGCCCACGAAAAGCCGGGACCGAATCCGACAGTCACCCAAGTCCCCGTGGAATAGCGAGCTAGCTGCAGACTACAAGACTTCGAACCTGCATACGACCTCCTGCCTGAGAACCAAAACCTACGGTGATAATGACAACAGCGAAAATGACCACTGCTGTGTCACCCGCGACAGTCGTGATGCAGCAACCAGATATGCACCGACTTGTCATGAATCAACGAGTGAAGACCCAGAAAACTGGCTGGAGACGTACGAACGAGTCGCGACCTTCAACAACTCGGACTCCGACGAAAAACTGCGGTGCGCCTACTTCTACCTAGAAGACACCGTGAGGACGTGGTTCGAAACCGAGAATCCACGTTACAAACCCGGGATCCCTTTCGAACGACGTTCCTAAGCATGTTCACCAGCGTCGTCCGCAAGCAAAGGGCCGCAGCTATGCTTGAGACTCGTGTGCAGCTGCCCAATGAAAACATTGCTATATACACGGAGGAGATGAATCGCCTGTTTCGACACGTCGACCCAAGCATGGCCGAAGTCAAGTTCATAATGCGGGGTGTGAAACAAGAACTCTTCGGTGAATTGATAGGAAACTCGCCGAAGTGTTTCGCGGAATTCGTATCTGAGGCTTCGACTATCGAAAAGACGCTGGATGCGAACGCGCCAATACAACCGCAGCTTCTTGACTATAAGCTACGCCGACGCTCAAGCGCTAGGAACCGCCGACCTGCATGAGCCAATAACAGCAATCGTTCAAGAGGAGCTGCGAAAAATTCCACTACCCCGCAACCTCAAGTGGATTCCTTCGCCAACGTCGTGTGCCAGGAGATTCAGCAATCACTGAACAGTCTTCAGCTAGCGCAGCCGCAGCCGCAAGCAATAAGCTACGCTGCTGCAACCCGCCGTCATGCTCCTCCACGCCCACGCCAAGACGCGACACCACCGTAGTTCCGTCGCCAGACAGTCACCATACCCCGCTCGATGCCCTACCACCCTCCTGTCGACCAGCGCTACGCAGCAAGTAAAAACTATGTATGGCGCGCCCTAGACAACCACCCTCTCTGCTACCACCGCGGCGAGGCCGGCTACACCTACTGCCGCTGCCAGCAACGTTGCGCTGCCAGTACCGGCAGATGGGTCTACTCGGTTTCGCCGTCGACGCGCCTCGTCTACAGCGGTGTGAACGACCACTTCACATCGCCCACTACCTCGCAAGAGAGGACGAAGTGTGCCTCTTGCACTGCGCTTTGTTTACCGGGTGACAGTTTTTGCCGATTTTAGATGCGAAGCATCTTATGCTCGGGGCTCTGTCCGTCCCTCCCGCGTCCCGGGTCCCCCGTCCCGCGTCCGGCCACTTTCATGAAGTAGGGATGCACCCATTATGCGAACCAGAACACTGTAGTAATATGAAGGCCGTCAACCACTATCACAGTCATCAGAGTCATGGCCGAGAGCACAGAGAGGCTGCTTAGCAATGGCTAGGCAGGTGGTGTCTGTCGCCCAGGTTGACCCCATTCCTTGATCTTGCTTGCATGTGTTTGGAGGGGGGCTTAGTCCGTCCCTCCTTCCCGCATCCCACACCACCACAGCGCATGCGCGTCCCCTCCCCCCTGTCTCTCCTAAGCTCACCCCCTTTCTCTCCTCTAGGAATCCTCTACCCTACGGAGCATCCCACACCCCCCTACAGCACATGCGCGTCCCCTCCCCTATCCTCTCCTGCGCTCAACCCCACTCTCTCCTCTAGGAATCATCTACTGTACGGAGCGGCGCCCGCGTCCTACATGCCCACAGCGCATGCGCGTCCCCTCCCCCCTCTCTCCTCTATGAATCCTCTACTCTACGGAGCGGCTCCCGCGTCCCACACCCCCCACAGCGCATGCACGTCCCCTCTCTCTCCTCTCCTACGGTCCCCCCCCCCCCCCCCCCGTCCTTTCCTCTAGGAATCCTCTACGGAGCAGCGCGCACGACAGGTGGTGTGACAGCTGCATACTCCGCTGGGGGGTGCCACGGTAGTTCCGCGGTGTGAAAATGACGGAACGCGCGCGCCTCATTCTCTCTCCTGTGCAGCGCCGCGATGAGCGCCCGGACCGCTGCCGTGAAATGAGAGCGGCGACGCTCCTCCCGCTCAAGCTAATTATCTCCCCGCTGCTTCGCATCCACACATGGTTCCCTTTAGCGGGAGATGGGGAAGTTTTAGGGGCGAAGCTCCTTAAAGCGGCACCCGTTCGTCCCTCGTCGTTGTCGTAGTCGTAGTGCGTAACCAGTCTTACGCTTTGACCTCCAAGGTGGTGCCGGTGGGAGATTTCTCCTGTGCGTTGTTGAACAATAAAAAATTCGCAGCGTGCGCGTTAACTAAAAGCCGACTTCTGCTGTCTCTCATTCCCAGTAGCAGCCATTGTTTACCTCCAAGGTAGTGCCTGGTGAGATTTCTCCTGTGCGTGATTAAACAATAAAAATTTTGTTCAAAACGCCGTTGATTGATGAAATAAACCAACGAAAGACGCCAGATGTTTTCTAAAAGCAAAACGAAAAGACGCCAGATGTTTCTAAAGCAAAACGAAAAGACGCCAGCTGCTTAACGAAAGACGCCAGGTGTTTTCTAAAGCAATGGTTTTATAATCAAAACCATATCGCGATACAGGTTTGTAGTTGACGATGCTCGTTGCCGTCGGTGTGTGCTCGTATGGATAAGGATGCCGCTGCAACCAGTGCAAGAACCACTTAGCTTACATTTCACCGACTACAAAGCGGTCATAATGAAAGGACAACGGAAACCAGCAATAAAAGTTTGATAAAACATTTAATCAATCGTTTCACGTCATTTTTATCGGGCGAATTAACGGAAGAAATTTCATGGTTTAACCGATGATTACTTCCAGGAGCTTCGCCCAATCTCATCATCATTCACCTCGTGGATCTGCCGTAATTTTTTTTTCATGTTTCTCGCGTAGCCATCGGTAATTTCTTTGGCTACACTGGAAGTAGACTCGCCTGCGCACCCTCCAGGCATGCCACCGCCGTCGACGGGCCCTTCGAGAAAAAGGAACAGCGAACTCAGGGACGCTGACAGTGAGTCTACCGAACTGTGTTCGGCAGGTAGTGACGATGAAGTGGATGCGCGTGAAAGACGAGGACGAAGAGACGGGACACACAGCGCAACTTACATCTTGTTCATTGGAAAAAGGAGAGTAGCGTCACTTATATACACTGAAGCACGTGACACAGGGCCTGCGCGTTGCATGTTACTGAGCACTCAAACCTCTTTCTTAGATAATGTCAATGAAGCTATGCTGACACACGATTCTGCGCGTTCTAAAATTGATTTTGCTTCAACCACGAGCCTCGCCGATTGATTGTGGTTGCGGGATATGACTGTGCACTGCTCAAATTTCGGGGTGCAGGAACACCTTTGTCAGTGAGTTGCGAGATGACTATGTCACCGTTCCTGACATTATTGCTGTGTTCTCTTAGACGTTCGTTAAGGCAGCGCCCAGTTTGCCCTATATATACCTTTCCACGTGAAAGTGGAATGTTGTACACTACACCCTTCTGGCACTGAACGAATTTAACTCTGTGGTTTCACGTCGTAGACGAGAGGCGCACTGGAACAAGGCTCTGTCAATCTGCACAGTCTGGATAACTTTTGCGGGGCGGAAAATACTACCTTCACACCCGCCTTCTGAGCAGCCTTCTTATGATTGTGTGATATGCGATGAATGTGTGGGATGACCGCTACTTTTATGTTCCTGTTAGACTTATCGCTGTTCTGTTCACAGAAAGATTGCTTCCCTAATCTTTTCACTAGCACCTCGGATACAGACACTAACACGTGGTCAGGTTAGCTTGTCGCTTAGAATAACTGCCAGTTGGGCGTGTTGGTATACGTTCATGATGCCTTTAGACGATTTACTTGTTCTAAAAACATTGCTGCACAAGATGAGGGCATGATTACTTAAGTGCATTATTTGACACATGTTAGCGATGCTTCGTTTCACGAGCTTTGAATGAGCCGATCCATCGGGTAGAATCGGTTTGAAAAGAGATGAAATCGGCAGAAAGAGATGAAGTTTTAGAGAGCTCAGTAACGTATAACGCGCAGGCCCTGTGTCACGGGCTTCAGTGTATATAAGTGACGCTACTCTCCTTTTCCCAATAAACAAGTTGTAAGTAGCGCTATGCGTGTCCGTCTCTTCTTCGTCCTCGTCTTTCAAGCGCATCCACTTCATCGACATGCAAAACCAGCTGGCCAAACTAAGCGCACTGACAAGGTAGTGACCATTGCGACGATGATTTCACGCCTGTTTACAGCAGTAAACAAAAACGTCTAAGAGAACACAGCAGTAATGTCAGGAACGGTAACAACAGTCATCTCGCAACTCATTGCCAAAGGTGTTCCTGCACCCCGAAATTTGAGCAGTGCACAGTCATATCCCGCAACCATAACCAATCGGCGAAGCAAAACGTTTTCTTGGGCTAGTTGGTTCATGACTTCTGAAGTAAAAATTGTAGCGCAAAGCAAAACACGGACAGACAAAGAGCACGGGACTGGCGCTAACTTCCAACTGCGTTTATTGAAGAAACGCACGTATATAAATACACAACACAAGAGCAGCAAGGGCATGACACTCACGATAATCAAGCAGAGAACTCATCGGGAAATCATATCTGGAAACACCGTCCACAGGAAATCCTATCTGCAAACATTGCATTACAAGAATGCCACATGACTTGGCGGCCGCACGCGTGTTCAACACATTTCATTTTGATACCGCTAGAGGAAGGGAAAAAAAACCAAAGAAAAAAGGCAACAGAAGTACCTGCAGATTTCTTTTTTTATGTAGCGATAAGAACGGTCTGGATGAACGGAAACTGGAACACGATCCGTCAAACATCAAAGAGGTGCTTCATCATAGATTACAGACGAAGTATTCTGAGCATGAGCGATCAGAAACATATACAAACAAATGAACACTTTTTTTCCTTCTCACACGGAAGCAATAAAGTTCTGTGTCTGTCTGTCTGTCTCACACGGAAGCACGTGTGCTATTGAGACTAAAGTCTTAATAAGAAACGACAACAATACTTAAGGGTCCAATGGGGTGCGTCATAAAAACAAGAAAATGCAACAAGAAACAACGGCAACAAGACTTAAACGTACAAGGGCGTCAATAAAAGGTAAAAGAAACAACAGCAACAAGACTAAAACGTACATGGGGGGCGTCAATAGAAGGTAAAAGTAAATATAATGTAAAAATGTAAAAGCGAGACACCCGAATGACATGAAAAATTTTAAACCTGTCCTTCCAGGAAGGTCACTTCACTCTTCAAGAGTGTTATCGAAGCCGTGCTAATGCAGTTGTCACCGGTCTTTAAAATATGGTAGGCTTCAACTATCTCCCTTTCCGTCCTATCTAATGCCCTCTTTAGAAAACTTGTGCGCGCAAACTCAGGTGTGCACCCGCATCTTTTACAATGCTCAGCCCAATGCCCTCCCAAGTTGTTCTTAACAGACAGCGCGTGCTCTCTGGCCCTCTCATTGTAGCACCGACCCGCTTACCCTATGTAAACTTTATCGCAGCTGAGGGGGGATCTTATATACAACGTTAGTGGCACACTCGGTGTAGGTTGTGTCATGTTTCTTGCCACATTTCCTGCTCTTTCTTTTTGACGTCATGGAGCATACCTTTGAGAGCTTGCAGGGAGCCGTGAACACGACATTGGCATTGAACTTTGAGAGTACCTTTTTCAGGTTGTGCGAGATACGGTGCGCGTATGGTATAGCTACCGTGGGTTGCCGCTGACACTCATTGAGCTTCTTTAGAAGGGACTCGCACACACTTGAGACCAACAAAGCAGGGAACGTAGAGCAGGGAACGTAGACCAACAAGCAGGGAACGCTTATACTTCATGGTGATCAGCGTCATCGTAATCGTTATCACGTGTAGTGGGTACATTCCACTATACTGGAACGCGCTTATACTTCATCGTTATCACGTGTAGTGGGTACATTCCACTATACTGGAACGCGCTTATACTTCACCGTTATCACGTGTAGTGGGTACATTGAACTATACTGCGTCATCTTCATCTTTATCACGTGGAGTGGGTACATTCTACTACACATGACTACCTACCTACTACTACTACCACTACTACTACTACTACTACTACTACTACTACTACTACTACTACTACTACTACTACTACTAATACTACTACTACTACTACAGAGGAGTGACAGACCCACACCTTAAGGAGCTTCGCCCCTAAAAATGGGTCATGTGAGCGGAGTTTGCAGGAACGTGGTGATTTGCCCCCCGCTGTGCAGAGCCCCACAATGCGGAATCCTGCCGAGGAACCGCCCTGAAATGTCCCAGCTGCCATGGATCGCACGAAGCGTCATCAAAAGACTGTCCATTAGTGAAAAAATCACGCCATATCCTCGAAGTGAATGATGATGAGTGGGCGAAGCTCGATCGTTTTCATCCATGGCAGAAAGAAAATATGTGGTCTGGAACGCGCTCATACTTCATGGTCATCAGCGTCCTCGACATCTTTATCATGTGTAGTGGGTACATTCCACTATACTGAAACGCGCTTATACTTCATCGTTATCACGTGTAGTGGGTACATTCCACTATACTGCGTCATCGTCATCTTTATCACGTGTAGTGGGTACATTCCACTATACTGGAACGCGCTTATACTTCATCGTTATCACGTGTAGTGGGTAAATTCCACTATACTGCGTCATCGTCATCTTTATCACGTGGAGTGGGTACATTCCACTACACGTGGCTTCCTACCTACCTACTACTACTACTACTACAGAGGAGGGACAGACCCACACCCTAAGGAGCTTCACCCCTAAAAAGAATGAACTATCTTGAAACGGATGGTAAGGAACGGCTCAACGCACAACGAGGCGGCTGATATTGTAAGAAATAGACAACGACGCTCGCGCCGGCGACGATCGTCTAGGGCTACTGCTGCCCAACCTGGACGGATAACGCGATCTCCTACTCCGACAGACCATCAGCCATCCCTTAAGCGACAGTAACCACCACTGCCGCCACCACCACCGCCCAATGCATCACAGTCGGAGAGCCGAAAATGTGTATAGGCTTCGAAAGCGGCAGCAGTTGTCGCGTGGCCCCCACGGCCACCACTGTGCACTCATAAAGAGTCGGTGCAGAATGCCCCGCAGTGTACATCATCGTCCACAGATGATTTTCATGACGAAAACCGACAAGTGCCCGCTTTGTTGAGGTCTCTCAAGACCACGATGCGCACTCTCCTCAACGGGATGACAACTCCATCTGCTCAATACGCACTGCAAGTTCTAGATTCCTTGGAGCCAGTCCTTGCAAGCCTTTTATGAACATCTTGGATTCCAGTCTACTTTTAAACAACCGCAGAGGGACTGGTCTCAAACACTTCCCAGTTGTGACTGTCTAAGTGTGCGCGGTGAACGCTGACAAGTGTGTGCGCGTATGACTTATTTTCTCTTTCCTCCTTGCTTTCTTTATTCTTTACTTCCCCTTTCCGTCTCCCCCCCGTGTAGGGTAGCAAACCGGGTACAACCTGGTCAACCTTCCTGCCTTTCCTTTGCCCCCCCCCCCTCTCTCTCTCAGTGGAACAGCCCGAGGATCTTACCCATCGCCTTCGCCAGGCCGCGACAGCTCACCGCACCGCAGGCAGTACGCCGGCCCTGCTCGGGGCTGCTCTCCGAGCCCTTATCCGGAAAATTGAGGGCAGCAACCGAGGGGGGGTGCGGTTGCTGTACGACGAAACACCGAAGATCATCCGCCGCCGACGACGACGCCTCCACGAGGTCTAAAGAACACGCCGCAAGCTGAATGGTGCCCCGGCGACGCAACAGCACGACCGCAGGAAGACTTGAGGACACCACGCCGGAGCAGCGGAACAAGCCGACGTAGCCGTGATTCGACGCCACGACAAAACCGCAACGCAAGACGACAAATGAGCGACCTTGACGTCCTTGTCGATGGCCAAAACGTCACCGCTCTCGTCGATAATCGGAGCCGACTATTCCGTCATCAGTGGACCGTTCGCCACCCCTTATGAAAATGACTCTTGATTTTCCATTGCCGGATTGTGATCGAATTATTGACTTCATTGATTATCCATGGTTCCGCAATACTCATTGACTTGCTTCAATACTTCGTCAACAAAATTTCTGTTGAGCAGTTCGCAATAAAAGTTTCATTGACTCATTTCAATAGAAATACCATTGAGGGAATATTTCCTCAACAATATTTCTGTTGAGCACTTTGCAATAAAAATTTCATTGACTCATTTCTATGGAAATACCATTGAGGACATATTTCGTGAACAATATTTCTGTTGAGCATTTTGCAATAAAAATTTCATTGACTCATTTCTATCGAAATGCCATTGAGGAACTATTTCGTCAGCAATATTTCTGTTGCGTAGTTTGCAATAAAAATGTCATTGACGCAGTTATGTCGAAATACCATCCAGGAATTATTGACTGCCGATGCAACTATCGTGCGACTTAACGTAGTTCCCGCGCCATTAACCTCTGGTAAGCCCCATTTATTTCACTCAGTGCCATCTCACAAATTTCGATACTGTAGGTCCGTCCAGGATACACACACGCACACGCACACACGCACGCACGAACAAACACACACGCACACACACACATGCACACGCAGGCACGCACGCACGCATGCATGCATGCACTCGCGCATTGGTTGAACAATTCGGTGGTGGTCCAGCATTGAAAGTTCTGGTACTGACGAAGGCCGTGCCGCGGCCAAAATGGTCACAAACTAGTATAATACACGCAATTTTCGTAAGGGCGCCCTTTCATTCCTCCAACTATATGTGCACCGGACCTGCAGAACTTCCTCCCACAATTACCTTTGAAACTCCACGTTTCTTTCACAAACATTCTTCGTGGTTCTCTCTTCTCGACCGACCCTTTCTTGTGAAACCTGTACATAAATGAAGATAGGTTGGGCGTGCAGGCGTGGTTTGCACATTCTCAAATTCTATATGGCGTGCGTCAGGGGAGTAAGCTTTTTTTTTTTTTTTGGGGGGGGGGGGGGGGGGCATTGGGGATGGGTTCAACTGCCCTTATCATGCGTGTGTTTATATACGGATGCAACGGTAAATAATTCTGGGGGGGTGTTGAACAGCCCCCCCCCCCCCCTCCTCCCCCTTTGGTCACGTACGCCGATGGTGTGCGTGTCGTTCTCTTTCATCGTTATTTACCACTCCGAGAACAGTTTTTGTGTATGCGCGGGTTCTTTGACGCTGACTTCTCTGGGAGCAAAGATGCTACAAAAACCCATCGGAAACTTGTAAATATTGTCTTGTATTTATAGATCGCATACTTAACGAACACAGTAACTCGCAAAAGAGAATAAAATCCTTGCAAGTACTGTGTGCCCGTTCCGCCTTTGTTTCTTCAATGTCAAGCAGTGGCGTAGCCAGGGGGTGGCCCACCGGGCACGTGCCCCCCCCCCCCCCCCCCGAAATTTTTTTTTCGCCATGGCATGCAGAGCGAAAAATGACCATTTCAGGGAGGTGCCCCCTCCGAAATCAAGGAGGTGCCCCCCCCCCCCCCCCCCCCGAACAAAATTTCTGGCTACGCCCCTGATGCCAAGGGCAACGTACTTCGTGGAAAGCTGCAAAGCGCAACTTCGGAGCGGAACAACAATCACATTGCACACAGGACAACAGCTTTTTTTTTTTCAAGATATAAGTAGAAGAATTCAGTATTTTTATTGCGGTGACTATTCAGTATATTGGCTTTCTATTCAAATGTAAACGAACTTGCCCAGAAACGAAGTTTGTTAAACCATCTTTTTTCGATTAGCTGTTGCCCTTCTATAAAAGTTTTCTCCTGCTTTTATTACGACGACATGCAATGTACTGTTAAATAATGTTTCAGCGGGAGATTTGAAATTCATAGTATGTATACGAACTTGCTTACGTGTGCCACTTGAAATATATCAATTAAGGCTAACAAAGTACGTCAATACGAAAGAAGTTGCAGCTGAATCATCGTCAATGCGTCACGCTTAGGGCGACTAAGGGCGAGAAATTGATGGTGAAATTGATTCGTTGCTCGATACGAAGAGGTATTAACTGGTACTGCGAACACTTGTTGTCAAAAGGTGCGGGTTTTCTACGTGCCTTTGTTTTACACACGCATGGACGCACACTTTTAGCCAGCCGTAAGGACAACAGTTGTTACTGCTAGCAGTAATTAAAACGCACCCCTCGTGTACAGATGCTGCATATGTTTAAACAACAAAAGCGCAGTAGCAGTATTAAGAACCGAGCTGACGCGGTTGCTGACGCCCGATCGTGGGGAACAAAGAAGTGGGGAACAAGGCATGGCCTCCGAGATTGCACGTCGGCGCGATCTAAGAGGCCGTGAATAGACCTTTTCACTGAAGGCTCCCTGGGCGCCGCCATAGTGCTCTCTGGGCTGTTGTTAACATGCGTGACCCCCCCAAAAATGCGCGCCCGAGCCTGTGACGTCGGCTTTTGTGCTCCCGTGCAACAGCCCAGAAAGGAGGGGATCCTCCTCTCCGTTAAAAAGGTCTATAGACTCTAGCATGGTCGACAGCTGGGTCGTTGGTATGGTTCCATATTATTTAAAGCAGCCCAAAGGACAGGACGAAGTGGACACAACGCTTACTCGCAACTAGAAGGTTTATTAGAAGAAGCATGAAAAGAAAACAAAATCAAGTGACCCAAACGAACTGCGCCATCACCGCCACGTGCGAATCTTGCCAACATACGCGAAGGCAAGAAGAAACGATAAAAAAAAAACAGCGATCGGTAAACAGTTTTAACGCCTTAACACCAGATAGGCAGCAACAAGGTATAACAAAAAACAAAACACAAAAGCCAAAAAGCATCTGTCATGGCATCTGTCTACCCCGTCTCCAAAAAAACTCATTTCGGTTCGCGATAAAGCCACTGTAGGAGAGCTGTACTCTAGCCATAACAGAAAGGTGTAGCCGAAGGGCGGAGGAGAGCGATGCCAGGCTAAGCCAGGCCAACGCAGTTCAAATCGCGCGCCCGCGGAGCGAGAGCCAATCAGTTCAAACCGGAGAGTGCGCAAGCGCAGTCGGTGCGTTGACGTCCAGGCTTGCCCGGACTCGCTCTCGCTGCGAACAGAGCGTTTGCTTCGCGTACTACTTTTACCGTGTTTATCAACATTACGTGTGGTTATCGTCGTTGAATGGACACGTAGTTCTGCTTACATTGCGTGTCGGTGCATACGGGTGGTTCGGGTTGTTGTTTGACACGGAATCTACGGCGGCGATGCGTCGTCGTGGGCCCAAACAACGGACGTGCAGCCGGCGCAGCTTTGTCTGAACGGGATCGCAAGCGCGCCTTTTGACGAGACTCACACGACTCACACCAGCGGATACCACACTTCGGTGAGTTCAAGAATGTTGTCAAATCGGGTAACTGAGTTACATTAGTGCGTGACGACTTTTATGCAGGGAAGAGTGCCCGGTTGGCGAGTTACCCCGCTGTGCAAGATAAAGGGCTTGATACGGAAGTATGCATTGTGCTAACATCTTTGCTTGCTGTGCTTGGCCGTGTGTGTTGCCGTATGCGTTGATTGCAGCTGTAAACAAGCCGACGAATGCACTTTCCGTTAGCGATTCTGTGCTCTTGTCATGCAAGCCTTGTGTTGCTGAGCCGTTATTCCTTGGTTGTGTATAGTGCGAGATCGTCGCCTGAAGCGGCTTGTACAATGCCTTGTCACCGTAAAAGTGGGTCTGCTTTTAAACGTACTGATAGTTTCACATGCACTTGACGTTATAGTTCAATAAGCATGGGTGTAATGAACTAACGTGCAAAGGTAGACGGGGACGCAGATAGAATAACACAATGCTGTCATGCATACGCTACGCTGCTCAGAGCATGCCTCAGGTTGCATTGCCGTCTTCCGTGCTGCGTCGCTTTTGCAAATAATTAGCACGATTGTGCATTGGATAATATAATAATCTGGCTGCGCAAGGTCGCTGCTCGTAGCACTTTGATGTGTACAAGAAGCCCACTGGAAGCCGTGCATTTGTGTGAATCGCGCTGTAGATACAAGTAGTAACAGGAAGTACCACACATACAGCGGCGTAGCCAGGGGGTGGCACACCGGGCCCGTGCCCCCCATCGAAATTTTTTTTCGCCATGACTTACAGAGCGAAAACTTACCATTTCAAGGAGCCCCCCCCCCCCCCCCCCCCGAAAAAAACTTCTGGCTTCAGTTCAAAAACTTCAGTTGAAGTTACGCTTATTAAGCAAGATCATGCTCTGCTTGTTGCTGTATTTGAAAAAAAAATTGGGCCAGACATTTATCTTGTCATTTCATATTTTCTTTCTGTTCAAACACAAATTCTTGTGACAGTGAAGTAGCACTGTTGCAACAGCTTCTTATCCCAAATGGTTTAGGTTGTGCTGGTGCATTGAAACACTACTTGATTGTGTTGTACTGTACAGTTTTTGTTTTCCTTGGTGGTTTGATAAAGAAGGAGGAATTTAAATGGGGCTGTTTTTTGCACGATTCAGTACTAAGGTGTTGGATTCCGTGAAACTGGCAACAATGCTGTTTTTGTTTATCTAGTTATCAGAAAACGCGGTATGCGATTTGTGCTCTGGCGTGCTTAAAGCACTGAGAAATTGAACAAACAAAAGAAAGGGAATAAATCAAGGGCTCATTTTCTTTGTTAGACGCAACCTGATGAAGCCAAGGGAGGCATAGGGGAGATCATTCGTAGTTTTTAAATATAGTGTTGTAATTATGACATAAATTAAGAGGAATTAATGTGGACAAAAACACAACATACTGCTGCCAGGGCCTGAACCTACAACAAAGTATTGCACCTGATACTCCACCGCTCTAGCTACCACAAAGTCGCTCTCTCATCCACCCAGTGCGCACCTCTGTGTGTGTAATCCCGGCAGTGCCACACCAGCATTCACAGCCATGCTGGTATTGCGTAGCCTGGGATCTCTTTGCGAACTGGTGGCTGACCAATACACGCTCAAATGCTACCTGAGGGCATCAAGCTTGCTGGCACGAGGCCCTCGCTATGAAAGAACAAAAGGGGGTTGAATCAAGGGCTCATTAAATTGAACAGAAATTGCACATTTATCATAGATGTATTCATTTATTAGGGGGTGCTGCTGAAGTTTTCTTGCGTTCAATTGACCTATATGGCAAGCTGTATATTTCATCCTTTTTTGTTACACAAGGGCAGGAAAGTTCAACACCTAATGCATTATTACAATTGTTTGCAGTGAGCCATTACTCCTCTAATAGTTGTTCTTAATGCATACTGGGCCCATTTTCGAGGACAATATTGGTATATAAACATATGCTTATGTCAAGCCATCGTGTTTAATATTTACTACTTGTGTACTGTAAGGCCTCTTTTGTGCGCAAATTTATGGACCTTTTTGTGGTATCTGTTATGCATGTTCCCAGCACAGACGGCTGTTCAAGGGACTGAAGTGGTGGACAACTTGCTGTAAAAGAGGGGAGCATTCTTCCTGCAAGTCTGAACAAGGCCATATTAAATGGTACGCATTTGTTTCCATCACTGCAAATAGACAGATAAGATTTTTTCAAATGATAAACTTATTCCACCCATATTGTGAGCAACTCCAAGACAGGAAACACGTAATAGCAAGTGCACGTCATATACATGTTCCACTTGGCCGTGTAGTACATGTTTGTGGTACAATGTACTGGATGCTTTGAATTGAAAAGATTATAGAAGAGACACCTTGGATCAAGACTAATATTCAGAAATGAAGTGTCAACTACCTGCACTGCGCCATAGCAAGATGTCTGACTGAGCAAACGTCTAAGCACGGCAGAATTAAAGTGATTTTCAGAGTTTCACGATGAAGTAAAGCCTTGGTAAAAGTTGTAAGGTATGCATGCTTGTGCAGTGGAGTGGTGCCGTCTTGGGCATTGTATTTGCCCTAACCAAGTTGCACAAATGAACTGGCAGCGGACTATGGCATCCAAGTATTATTCTTTACCTTTATGTGTGAAACAGCACAAAAAATTAATGAAGAGCAAGACTGGTGGAGCACGGACAGAGTGCTGACTACCGATTGGAGGTTATTAGTAAAACCCTGCCACATATTCCAGTTTCAAAAAGTAATTTTCACAGAGGAAAGGAAGCAAGGGACACATCAAGTGTCTTATCGTTGAGTAATGATACTCTTGCTGCCATGTCTATTGATGACATGCTGACTATCTTCTCGCCAGACTTCCATACAGTGTGCCTCTAGATCTTCACCATACTTCATTTCTGCATTTATTGTGAATCTGTCGTTATGAAGCAAATCTTTGCATGCACGCTCCTTGCACTGTAATGCCCAGTAACTTCCATATTCATTTTTACATTGTTCTGCTAATGTTTAGTTTGGTGGTTAACATTGTCCTGTCTGCCATTAAAACCTTCACTGCGGTAATACTATATTGTATGCTAGATGAGTTATTCAGTGTCCACTTGTGTGATTGGTGGTGCCCTTATATTTACATTTGATGTTTAGTGCTTGTTTGCCGCTAAGCACCTTGGTCATTTATAAAACACCATCAATCACCTTCGGCTACTTAGTTAATGAAAACATATAACATTTTTCAACATGCTGACTAAATCAAACGGCTCTGAGTTGGCGTTTGGTGTCTGCTATCTTTTGATTCTTACAAACCGTGACATGTATCTTAGAATCCCACTGTGAAACTGTTCAACTCTTTTGTGATTTCTTACTTTAAAGGAGCATTTGGCTGTTGTAGACTGCTTGTTAGTAAGTGTGGGTTTATAGTTATAAAAAAAGACTAATATTCTCGCAAATATATCCCACAGTGGATATGCCATTTTTAAAACATAACATTCCTTATAGCTGTTGTGTTTATTTTGCAGGCTTTATTGTAACCAGCTTGCACAACTGCACTAAAACCAAAGTAAAATGATGTCCTAAGCTTAAAAACACACTTTGCTGTCAGCAGTGGTATTACATTTTTTTTTGTAGAGAAGCTTATGAACAGTAATTATGACATGCAAAATGCACTTACCAGCATTTTAGTGTTTACAATACAAATAAAATGAAGCTACCCTTAATTCTTGTGACGTGGTAGAATTTCATTTAGGAGCAATAAAAATATGCTGCACAATACGAATTTTCTACTGCTATTTGCATCTCACTTGGGTAAAGTGACAAAACTATTTAAAATGCCTTGAAGTCTTTAAGAAGTGGAAATTTTAAGGGTTTGCTTTTGTTTGTTAGACACAACATTAATGAGAACTAACAGACAATAATGCCAAGGAAAGTATGGGGGGATGTTATTAGTAGTAAATGTAATGTTAATGTGAAGAAAAAAAAGTAGACGAAAGGATAACTTGCCGCGGGCAGGGACTGAACCTGCAACCTTTGAATAATGCGTCTGATGCTCTGCCAACTGAGCTACTGTGGCGGCCATCCTCCGTCCACTTTATGGGCTATATATGTGCATTAAACATGGGAGCGTCAGTCAGGGACGCGAGTGTGGAACGCTCTTTTTCTGCCTGTTGACGTCACATAGCACGTGACTCCAACAAAATACCTTGTAGTTTTTGTAACTTTTCTTACTAAACATATTGTTACTCAGTAGGCAAAGTTAAATAATAGTTGGGCTAGTTTGCTGAACAGAAAAGTAAAGAGTGAAGGGCAGGGGCAGCTCAGTCTTTTTGGTAGCTCAACTGCCAGAGAGCACTAGGATTCAGCTGATGAAATTTAAACAATGACACGTGCAAGGAAGCCACTGTATGTGCAAGTAAAGGCACCGAGCAATGCATCCTATTGGTGGACTGTTTAAATTACAAATGTAACCCATGTTTTTAACTGGACATGTGGGCTCTTACTGCTCACTTGACAGATTGGCAAGAAGATTGCTGCAGTTTCATGGCTGGTTGAAAAATGTAATTGTATCATTTGTGAACCCGCAGGGCGAGAAGTGGAATATTTTACTAAGAACCTTACCGACTGACTTCTGTCGTCAGTGAAAGTTTTTGCTGACCTGCTTGCATGTTCATTTCTAGCACACTTGTTGGAGCATTTGTTAGCCCATAGGGGATAACTTGCATTTGTGAATGAATTTCACCAGTTGAAGGCAAGAGCTCTGCCCTGTCTCTTTTGATTTCTGTTATATGTATAGCTGGAAAATATGTTGCAGCTAAAATGGCAAAGTATGGTTCACACCTTTGGCTTTGAAGGTGTTCATAAAGTTCTTGCACAGCATACTTTTTGTTCTTGCCCTCTTTTGCATTCTTTACTGAGGAATGCACAATGCTGGTGATGCACTGCAGTTATTTTGAAAGCAGTGAGTGCGTGAAGACAAGGAGAGTGAAAAAATGACGCACAGAGCACTACTTCCATCTAATATTTATGACAATACATATGTGCAGTTTCTTCGCTCATGTCGTGGTAACACGTGCTCAAGAACACAGCTGTCGCTAAAGATTAAAGGCATCAACATGCGCACAGAAATGGCAACGAATCTTTAGCGAAGAAACAATGTGATAGTCTTGTTCTTGAGCATGCGTGGTACCACGAGATGAGCAAAGAAACTGCATATATATGGCGTCCTTGTGTTGCAATAAATGTTCTAATAACACTCGTCGTTGGGCTAGTTGGTGCATTGCATGAAGGAAATATAATTCACCAAAAAATTAACGAACATAGGAAACGGCGAAGAAGACAGGAAAACGGCTTGACTACGTTTGGTTGTCTAGCTGCTTTCCTGTCTCCTTCACCGTTTCCTGTGTTTGTTCATTTTTTGGCTGGATATATTTCTTTGTTGCAATCAATATTAGTTGGAAGTAGTGCTCTGTGTGTCATTTTTTTCTCTGTCCTTGTCTTCGTGTGCTCACTGCTTTCAAAATATCACGATACCAACAAGCTCGGTCCCAGCCTTTACTGCAGCTACACCCACACAGAACTAATGAAAGAATTTCATTATGACCTGTGCATACTATATTATATTTTTCTTGTGGAAGTTTTAGTTATAAGTGCCCTGTCCTTCTTTCGCAGGCTTCATCTGTCGCAAATCGCCCGGGACGAATGTAAAGAACACCCTGGCACCTCTTCTGTCGAGGGAACCGAAGTCGCCCGAACAGCCGAAGATGGATGGTGCCACTAACAGTGAATGACTGTGGTTTTATAATGTGCAAGTGAATGAACGATCACATTATGCTAATTTAACACCAATTGCATTCACTAGTCCAGGGTTGCAATATTGTAATGTTTATGTTTATGCACAGTTACATTAAGTGAGCTCCTGATAAAGCTTAGGCAATCATGTATTTTGGTGGTATTCATAGCGCACACATTCCACATTAAATTGTGATCTGCTCCTTACTGAGTGCGCATGCAGGTCCTCTAAACGATTGAAAACCCTTGAAATTGGAGAGTACATTTTCAGGGCCCTTGAGGAACCTGGAATTGGTTTCTTTCCTTGAAAACCTTTGGAATTTCTTGGCATGTGGTATCTAATATTGACTATACTAGTTGCTTTCTATGGTCGGTAAACATTCGTCCAGCAAACTGAGGGAACATGTCGTGCTCAGTGATGTCTTTGCTACTGTGTTTGCCCTGCTTGCATCATCGGTTGACCTATCGTTCATTTCAATTCCGCACCTGCTGGTCCGCCTTCTCCCCCCTTTCTCTCGACTTGGCTTCTTAGGACTCGGCTTCACTTTCAGCGCTTGTGCTGATTTCTCCCATTCTATGGCTAGGTCTCGGTCGTGTGATAGATCTTCTAGCTCAACAAACATCCACTGTCCTATGCAAACAAACTTGAAAAAAAAGGGCTTATGCTCTGTGCTAGAAAGCAAGTACTTCAGACTAAAGCTGCTGGCACTGCTGCACAGGCTTAGTGATTGGCTACCATGTAATGCTTTATATTCCTCTTTTGTGTATATGAAGACCTTGACTTTATACCTAAAGAGTATTTGCTAAGTTGCTTGCTCTACTGGCAGAAGTCCAATTCACATTTGACTCAATCCCTATCAAACTTCAAAAACAGGAGAAGCGTGATGACTGTAAACATATATTCAACGAAATTGTGAAAATGGAGAAAAAATTTTGAAGCGGTCATTGCCATTTCATTGTTTAGCTGGTCAGTAATCCGGAAAAGTAGAAGCGTCGTATGTACGTCACTTTCATAAAACAACAGTTTCCTAAATACTGAAAAAGTGAAATGTGGGAACTGAACAAAATGACTTATCTTATATGAAAGATGTCCTAGTAGCTGCGTAATGCCGTGAAGTTTTGTGCACGTTAGGAACTGATGTGATCAGGTAGAGCATCGGAAGCATTTCCCAAGGTTGTAGATTTAGTACCTACCAGCGGCAAGTTGGTTTTTCATCCACTTTAATTCCTTTCCATTCATGTCATACTGCTCTACAGTGGAAACCTACAAATAATGTCCCCTATACCTTCCTTGGCTTCACTGTCTCTAGGTTTTTATTGGTTGAATTGAAGTTTCGTACTTTGAATGCATAAAGCTGCCCATATTGTTTTGGAAACTTTGTTAGAGCAGAAAATTGGTATTTGGGATGCTTCTTTGTGTCCTCCAAAAATCTTCAATAGGAATCCTTGAAAATTCTTGAATTTGGACTTCAAAACCAGTATGAATCCTGTTCACGCCTGTACATTTCATCCCATAGTGGCATGCCCCGCCTGCAGCGTTATGCTATTTTTAGTTTCTGGTACGTCTAGTCATCTAAGATTTTATTTTTATTTATTCAAATGGTGCTTTCTATAGTGTTCAAATTATTTTGTCATATTGGATGCGGTTTGCACATTAGTGATAAGTACTCTGCTATGTCAAACTGCAAATATTTAAAAATTTGAACAAAAATTGCTTGCTAAAAAATAAATATTTTACTTAGAAAGTTGTGTTTTCTTGTATTTTTTGCCAAGTTTCACCGAAACTCGGCTAGTATACATTAAAACATGCTAGTTGAGTAGAATACAAGTTCATGGCGATGTTCATGTGTTGCTGCTTTGCCTGTGCATTGGTGTTGTAACCTCGAGTGTGAAGAATGGTGTCGTTAACTCACAGGTGCTTGCACCTCCATACACTACCTCAATTGGTAGAGGGAGGCATGTACAGTGCTACATTATGATCTGTATGAATGTCTGTTTGTAGAGGAGACTGGTGTATAGTATTGGCTTCGATGGACTTTGAAGATATAATACAAAGATTTCAGTAATCTTTTAACATAATCTTTTCTGCACCTGACGCTGTGTGAAAACAAGCAGTGTAACCATAAATTATGTTGAAAGGTTTTATTCCCGCTGGCATGAATCTGAAGCTATGTTGCCTAATTGAGATTATTGTTGCTTTGAAAGAATGGGCAAATGTAAATGTGGGCACTTCTGTACTGCAGGCCCAAGGTTATTGAATTAGGCTTGCTGTACACATGTGCTTGCATTTATGTTTGGCCATTCTCCCGAAGCAAGAATAATATCAGTTAGGCTCGTAGTTTCAGCCATGTTTCAATGACCCTTCACTGTTGAATGTGAAAACACTCTCAACAATACGTAAATTTGGCATTCACCATTTTTTAACGAGAACTCAATATTGATTTGCTTGATGGCTTTTCAATTGAAAGTCGCGGGCCAATTTTCAATACTGGTCAACAACTGCCTCAACGGTATTTTCATTTATCCGCAATCTATTCGCAATTGTCAGTTCATTTCCTCTCAACGATAAATCAATATTGATTATATTGATTTGCTTTATGGTATTTCAATTGAAAGTCGCGGGCCAATTTTCAATACTGGTCAACAACTGCCTCCTCAACGGTATTTTCATTGATTCGCAATGTATTCCCAATTGTCAGTTCATTTCCTCTCAACGATAAATAAATATTGATTATATTATTTGCTTTATGGTCTTTCAATTGAAAGTCGCGGGCCAATTTTCAACGGTGGTGAAGAACTTCCTCAAAGGTTTTTCTATTGATCCGTTATGTTTTTTCAATGTCATCTGTTGACATTGCTCAATAACTTCTCTATGTTTTTTCAATAAGAATTTTTGTAAGGGACGAAGTTGAAGAAAGTAAAGACCATTGGGGAAGGAGCCGAAATCCGGACAGCTGGAGCGCTATGCAGGATGGCCCGAGCTTGGCGAAACTCGGGATCTTACCGAGCTCTGGCGACACCCCCCCTTTTGAACGAGCCAACTGTACGAAATGGTCAGATCCACCCTTCAGCGCGCGCTGCGTTCCGTTGGTTACGATGGAACGCGGCGTCACGTCAAGGACGGTCGACAAAATTGGGCGGTGTTTTCAAACCAGAGGCGGCATCTTTCATTTGTTTGTCGTTCCACTGAGTGCAGAAGAGCATCCATGCAATAGAAGTGCCAGAAAGGTTTACTGACGATATATTTTAAAGGCAGGGGCGTTTAAATTCATTTTGAAGCTTTTAATGTCTGTACTAAGTTTCCTTTAGAATAATTAGCACGTGGCCTCTGAGATTAGTTCCGGCCGAGCACCTTACAATATCGCGTCTAAACCCGAGGCCACGTGTACAATCATCATGGTCAGCCTGCACATTCTTGCGCGTTGCTCGACTGGCGCGCGCCCTCTTATCCCTTCATGGTGTGCTCGCTGCCCGAGGACGTGCGCCCGGCTGATTAGCTAAGTGGCTGGGCGGTACACCTAGCTAAATAAGTCAAGAGATGCTATGACCAAGCTAATTAAGCCAAGGCATGCTAAGATCGAGCTAATGAAGCCATACCTTACTAAGACCATGCTAATGAAGCCATGTAAAGCTCTGACCGTGCTAACTAATAGCAGGATAATTAACGCGACGTTGATTATAAGCACGCTAAGTAAAGTCATCCTTATTAGACCTTAATAATATGATGCTAATCAAGATCATGCGAATTAGGTTTATGTTAATTAGCTGCATACTAATCAAGATCATGCTAATTGTACCCGAGGTAATTGTCGTTTTAATTAAAACCTTACCAATCAAGACAAAACTGTTCAATATTATGTTAATTAGGTCATGCCTAATTAGTATAATCAAAATTAAGACGGAGCTGATGCATTCTTTACTTCGAAGCGTATACCGAGCAGACTGAGTAGACGACCGACTTAAAACGCTGGAAGAAGCTAGGTGGTCACAAGCTCCTCTATGGCTCCAGCCTTGCACAATTAGTAAAGGCTGACCAAATTATTTTATATGCAAAGAAGCTGCTGCTAAGCGTCCACCGCATGAAACCTTCGACAGTCACACGGGCACCATGACAGTCACGAGTTGAACTGGGGCCTTCTCAGAATCAACGAGTTTGTACCCGAGTTCACGCGTCGACCAGTTTGATTGACAGACGCCCGCGGCGAAGATCGGGTCCACCCACCGCGTTGGCGCTTGCCAAGGAGCAGTGCTCACGCCGCAACGCCAGCGAGCGGCATGATTCATCTATCAGCTTTATCGCGCAGACTGTGCACACACGCACGAAGAAATAAAAGTTATATCATCACGTGGCTGCGATGTCTCGCATTCAATTTTACCGCGCTCACGACAAACCACTCACAGCCGCGTTGCCGCCACGATGCGAGCGCCCCTGGTGACAACCTGTCCGTATATTTATCCGCAATATTTGATAGAAGCGAAACGAGCTGCACGAGAGTGAAGCGTGTGCACCCTTGTTGCCTTCGAGAGTGGAAATTTCCATGCTGCGGGTGGAATGAAAGAACATGCCCGAAAGTGGAAGAACGCCCACGAACACGCCTGTGGGAGGCGCAATGCTGAGTTGGCAAAAAGATAGCGAGACAATCACGCTGACGTCGCTGCACTGTGGAAATGTGGACTGAGTGGCGGCGCTGACGTGTTCGCACGCGGTGTTTCTTTGCTTACCGCCGCAGATGCCCCACATGCGTTTTTGACGCCACGCTCGTTCATGTAGCCGTTTTTGTCAATGCTGCTATCACGCGCTCCGCTCTGTCTTTGTGCCATGACCGCCGCAGTGCGAGCTCGGAGCAAACTCGTGTGCCCGAGAAGCTCGGGCCATCCTGCATAGCACCCCTGGAGGCCGCCTTATAATAGCAACTGGAGTCTGCACGGCAAGAATCACGACTGACGACCAGACTTATCCAGTGGGCTTTGCGGTCCTACAGCATTGTTCGGGGGACGTCATTCTAGTTGCAAAGCATCGCATCATAACAGAGGAAACAGCCAGACCACTCCGTCAGGACCCTGACCACTCCGTCAGGGCCCGTTAGGGCCCGTAGAGAGCGCGAGGCCATAAAGAAACAAGTCGACGAAATGCTGCGCGACGACATTATACAGCCATCGAAGAGTCCGTGTGCGTTACCCGTGATGTTAGTCAAGAAGAAAGACGGAACCCTACGCTTCTGCATCGACTATCGCCGCCTGAACGAGATCACGAAGAAGTAAGTGTATCCTGTCCCACGCATATGCGAGGCCCTGGATCGACTCCACAACGCGAGGTACTTCTCTTCGATGGACCTCAATACCGGCTATTGGATATCGAAGTGGGCTAAAGAGACCGAGAAAAAACTGTCTTCATAACACCAGATGGCCTGTTCGAGTTCAAGGTTATGCGCTTTGGTATTTGCTCGGCACCTGCGACTTTCCAACGCGTCATTGATGCAGTACAGGCTGACTTGCCTCGTGGACTTCGACAACGTCGTTGTGGTTTCCTCAATCTTCGACGGACACCTCCAGCTGCTCGAAACTACAAGAAATCAAGAGTTGCGGACTGACCCTGAAGACAGAAAAGTGCCGCTTCGCGTACTAGGGGCTCCTGTTTTCGGGTCACGTGATAAACAAGTCTGGAGTGCGCCCAGACCCGCAGAAAACAGCTGCCATCGCCACCTTCCCGTCACCCACCGACAAGAAGGCCGTACGCCGATTTCTTGGCTTGTGCGCTTATTACAGACGCTTCGTCGAGGACTTTTCACAGATCGCCGTGCCACTAACGCAGCTCACGAAGACCGACGTCGAATTCAGGTGGGAAACGGCTCAAGTCGAAGCATTTCAAGAACTCAAATGACGCCTGCAGATGCCTTCATACTTGCGCACTTCGACGAATACGCCGATACGGAAATCCACACCGAAGCAAGCAGCGTAGGACTCGGCGCCGTCCTTGTGCAGAAGACTAGCGGACAGGAAAGGGTTATCAGTTATCCTAGCCGGTCGCTATCCAAGGCAGAAGGCAACAAGTTTCGCCCCTACCTCTACGGCAGGCCTTTCAAAGTTGTGAGTGACCACCACGCCCTGTGTTGGTCAGCTAACTTGAAAGACCCTTCAGGTCGCCTCGCACGGTGGAGCCCAAGACTTCAAGAATTCGACATTACCGTCGTTTACAAGTCCCGACGAAAGCACTCTGACACCGACTGCATGCCTCACGCCCCCGTAGAGCTGCCACCTCAGGACGACCAAGACGACGACTGCTTCTTCGGAACCATTAGTGCCGACGACTTCACGGAAGGACAGCGAGCCGACCCGGAAATGAAGGGCCTAGTAGAATACATCGAGGAATACCGCCATTGTTCCGACGGTATTCAAGCGGGCGCTTGCGTCGTTCTCCACAAAAACTTCTCGCCGCTTTGTGCCCAGTACCTTCTCGTGGTGCTTTCGGCATTGCGACCAAAAGTCCTCCAGGCCCTGCAGGATGATCCGACTTCTGGACACCTCGGTGCTTCCCGCACTGTCTGAAGAATACAGGAAAAGTACTACTGGCGTCGCCTGGCCGCCAACGTCACCCCCTACGCAAAGACATGCCGAGACCGTCAGCGACGCAAGACACCACCAACAACACGGGCAAGATTTCTTGAGCCGATCGAGCCACCTGGGCGACCGTTCCAGCAGATTGGGATGGACCTACTGGGGCCGTTCCCAACGTCGACTTGTGGAAATAAATGGATCTTCGTAGCTACCGACTACCTCACCCACTACGCCGAAACACGGGCCCTGCTAAAAGCAGTGCCGCCGAGGTAGCCAAGTGCTTCGTTGAAGATATCCTCCTGCGCCATGGCGCCCCAGAGGTCCTCATCACCGACAGAGGTACGGCTTTTACTGCGGAGCTAACTCAGACAGTTTTGAGAAACAGCCAAACAAGCCATCGCCGGACCACCGCCTATGACCTACAGATCAATGGCCTCACCAAGTGTCTGAACACGACCATCACCGGCATGTTCGCTATGTACGTCGACGTCGAACACAATACCTGGGACGCCATCCTTCCGTATGTGACCTTCGAATATAACACGGGCGTGCAGGAGACGACACAGATGACGCCGTACAAGTTGGTCTACGGTAGGAACCCGGAAACGACGCTCGACGCCGTGCTGCCCAACGTCACTGACGAAGAAAACAGCGACGTCACCGTTTACCTTCAGCGCGCTGAAGACGCCCGACAACTCGGCCGCGTGCGCATCAAGAATCAGCAGATGACCGACAGCCGCCGTTACAATCTTCGACGACGCTTCGTGGAATACCAGCCCGCCGACCGCGTTTGGGTATGGACGCCGATACTCCGACATGGACTTAGTGAAAAACTTCGGCGATACTTGGGCCATACAAGGTGCTTCGACGTCTTGGCGCTCTGGACTACGAGGTCGTCCCGCACAGCATTACGAACTCTCAGCGGTGCCGCGCAAGACCTGAAGTCGTCTATATCGTGCGTCTTAAGCCACTTTATACTCGTTAGCGAGCTATTGGACTGTGCGTTTGCTTTATTATTGTCTTGTATTTCGAACTTTTCTCGCTCTTCCATGTTAGTTCACAAGCGCGTGCTCATTTCTTTCTGTTTTCATGTTACCGCCCCATTACGATGTAACTGCTGCCTTGCGCAAAGCGCACCCGAATGACGGGGAACTATTTAGATAATCTCTAAATCCTCCGATGAGATTACGTGCACAACGCGAACATCGGATTTAGTTGTGGAACTTATGCGGCCGCAGGCGATAACGCTGGAATCTTCGACGATACATGTATAAAAGCCGACGCCGCTTCACCGCTCGTCAGTTTATCGATAACGAACGCTCTGTGCACCGATATCAATCTACAGCGCGCATCGCCTGCTGTAGTTTGAGTTTCCGTTTCGCGGCCACAAGTTCCGCCAAATAAAGAAGTTCACCTCGAAAAAGCCTACTGCTGTATTCGTCCACGTCACAACCACGTGACAATATACGCCAAATTTGGTATTGCGTGACGTGACTGTATGACGAACATAAGTGACAGGTGGTAACATGAAAATCATGACAAGCATGTCATGTACAGTGCCGTGTACTGTTAGGGTGAACACGGCTCAGCGTGGCAGCGCTCTGCAAAGCGCCAGTGCAGCCGGCGCGGCCGCGCATCGAATCGAAGTGGCGCAGGCGCACACGAGCGCGCCGCTCTTGCTGTACTACAGACAAGACAGGCGCCCGGCTACCACGGAACGACACGCTCGAGCCAACGCCTCCTCTATTTTATCAATGCCAGCCAAATGCGCCCGTTCCAGCCGTTCACCACCCTCTGCTCTAGCCCTTTCCTACTCTCACCCATCGCTTAGCATTCGCGTGTGCTTTGCGTTCATGGGGGAGAGCACCAGCCATGCAGTGCCTCACGACGGAAATCATATGAAGTAATTTTAAGGGGCGAAGCTACTTAGGGCGTAGGCTTGTCCCGCGTCGTTGTCGTCGTAGTAGCCACCATGACGATGACGATGACGCTGCCATCATGGCACAGCATATGGAATGTGCTGTGCACTATGCGTTGTAACGATGACGCTGATGACGATGAAGAATAAGCGTCGTAGCCACCTCTAGGTCTCAGAATGATCACTAGATGACGCTGCGGTGCCATCTACTGATCGAGCACATGCAACCCACAACATCGATCTCGTCCTTGCAAACTTCCCACTACGACCCATCCAAGAACCCCTATCCCTCCACTTCACTGACCATACACCCGTTATAATGAAGGCGGAACGGAAGCCACGGCTTATGTAAACGGTAACCACCACGGCTCACGACCAACGAAGAAAACACGGCTCCTGTACGAAAACGGAAAATCACGGCTCACGAATAAATAAAATTTCTTAATATACACACACAGTGTTTGTCACGTCTTTGATGATGTACTGGGCAAGATTCCCGAAAGATTCACGGTTTTTACAGATGAACCTCCGGAGCTTCGCCCACTCATCATCATTCACTCCGTGGATATGCGTTTTTTTTTTTTTGTTCAGTTGTGTGCAGATCCGTGGGGCGGCGTCTTGCATCCCTCGTGTACTTTGTGTTCACTATGTTGGCTGTCACGCTCGCTCTGTAATGCCATCTTCGACTGGTCGCTTCGGAGCGCTCTAGAGCGCTCTCGCGACCGGCACTGTTCGGCTGGTTGAAAGGGAGCGCGCGCCTCGCGTTCGGCTGGTTCTTTTCGGTCGCTCTCCTCTCTCGTCGAGCGCTCTGAGCTGCTCCGAGCCCTCTCGACGGAGCAGTGCGAACGCTTTTGGTCACGTGCTCAAAACGCCGTGGTAACCTAGGCGACCCGTCATTTTACTTGACAGCGTTGGGAGCTTCGGCTAAGCTTCGACACGGCTTTGACTAGGAAGTGGATTTTCGCTGTAGCCACGTGGTCCGCCTGCGCCGGCTTTCCTCCGGGAGCGGTTGTCACGTTCGGCTCGCGCAGTAATGCTCGGTCTCCGAGTGCGGGCAACGTCGTATCCGTCCACCGTTGAGCCGGAGGACGGAGGCGACCAGTCGAAGATACCATTAGAGACATGATGTTTTGAGATAGCGTGTCTCCGTTCGTGGCGCTATGCGGGCAACCAGTGGGGACGCGTCACTGCGACGCTGCAGTGCATACGCTGCCTTTAAGAGGTGCCTCACGAGCGCTGTGAGGTGGCGGCGGCATTGCTTCGAGCTACAAAGAAGGAGCACGAAGGAACAAATCGGACAGACGCATGATATCGGAGAGGAAAAACGCGTCTATCGCATCTCCGTGCGAAAGCGCTCGGACGCACGTGTGACGCAAGCAGCCATGCCCAACATGTGGCGTAGCATCACGACCACTCCCTGAACTAAGGCGGACCGGCGGCTCCCATTGAGGGGCGAGCGTTTGCACTGGCATTGAATAAAATAGAGGAGGCGTTGCTCGAAACGATGTAGCAGACGACGTAAAGCATCTCCCGTGTGTCCGTGCGCGCATGCGCTGCTACGCTTCGATGCGCGGCCGCACTGGCGGCACTAGCGCTGCGCGGAACGCGGCCACGCTGAGCCGTGTTCACCCTAACAGTGGACGGCGCGGTACAACGCGATGTCAATGCCACGCTCATGGTGCTGTTATGATCGGACTTTATGGCTTGGCGCCGCTTGGACGATCGGAATTATTTCGCCACTCTGCCCTGCTTTATTGCGGGTCAGCGTTCCCCGAAGAGCACCTGTAGCGGCGACAACACGGCAATCATGCTCTGAACCCTTCGGGGCCATCGGCGCACCTCGTCAAACTCCTTTGGACTCACCCGACCGACTTTGACGGTTCTATGGCCTAGGAGGGGCTGCTTGCAGACGAGGCTGCTTGCTTTGTTCATCTTGCTACGCGACGCACCGAACAATAAGCCGAGAACTTGGGAGATACGTTTCCCACACTCCGAAGTGCCTTCGTGGCCAGCCTGGGAGGCACCTGCATCGCAGCCGCTGTCGAGGAGCCATCGCTGCACCTGACTACACGGCTGGTTTCCAGTAATTTGCGACACCTCGGCCAGGTCATTGTGCTGTGCAGTGCGAGGCCGCATTGTGTCCTGTCTACTCATCTCCCTCGCCGCCGGGCGAACTGGGCGTGCCTCTTCCCTCTTTCCAGGTTTGGGAAGGAGGCGGTGTTTGACCTTCCCATTTCGGGGCGGAGATGAAGACGACATCTTCATTGGACTATCCTGGACTTAATTATTTTCCCGTGCAGGGAATCTGGGGATGACCAAGGCCTTAAAACGCGAGCGCCGAGGCCCTCCAGGGATCTTCCTTCATCATGTAAAAACACGCTACCTTCAGTATGTAAATACTGTAAATAAATGTTCCTGTTGTCACCTCCGGCTACTCTGCTCGACTTCTCCCTGCGACTTGGCTGGCTCCGGTCCTATGGGCAGACCCCCGACCACATCAACTGGTGGCAGCGGCGGGATGTCCCATGCTTGACTCGGGCCTAAACTATGGTGAGTGCTTGACTTTCTTTGAGATTTGCCAGGTTTAAGCTTTTGGAGTTTTTCTAAAAAACTGGTTGAAACTTCTGTGCGTATAGACTTCGTTGTACCGCTACCATACGTCACAGCTATTCACCAGGTTTTAGCTTTCATATTCTAAACCGGCAGTAGTTTTACCGTGCGTGCAGGCTTCGCTAGTTCGCTTCCTAACGTCACGGCGTGTAAGAAAGTCCTCACTCGTGAAAACCACGGAGTTGGTAACGAAGCTAAAGAGACCAGACCTCTTTCTACTTTGTGAAGAGCTGGGAGGAATTGATGTGGGGAGAGATGACAGAGAGCCGCAGCTGATTAAGGCAATACAGGAGTGCGGCGCGGAAGATGACGAAATTGAGGAGTGTTGGGAAGAAGTTGAAAAAAAAGAAAAGATGGGCCGAGGAAGACAGGATAAATGAGAAAAGACGATTAGCTTTAGGAATTTTACAAGCATCAATTAACCCGATTAACGGGAAAGCACCCTCCGATAAGAAAGTGAAAGATATTCCTGTCGAGACCACAACCGCAGCGAGCCGCTCAAAAGAAAAAGAGAAACCGAAAGCGTTTAAGGCTAGAAAGCCGGTCGTCTGCCACCGTTGCCATGAGCCTGGTCACATTTCGATCGGCTGCCGAAAGCCTAGAGGTGTTCTCCTGTTGGTGAACAGCCGCGACCGTAGTCTGGAGCAATCGAAATCCGGCGCTCGTGAGTTAGTTGAGAAGGAAACTCAGTATAACTTACTGCGGGACTCAGCCGCAACAATCGGTACAGTACATCGCTACTCCGTGAAAGATAAGGTGACCACAGGTGAACGTGCGTGCACACGGCAAGTAGTTGAGGAGAAAAGTGTGTGTTTGCCGTGAACCCGCGTAGAGAGTCAGGAACCGTTCGGATTGCTCGCAACGGAGGCTGCAGTGTCCCAGAACCTGCCCAAGCATGATCCCTCTCCGAATGACTCGGATATGCTTTTGGGAAAGAAGGGCCTTTGTTTTGGTGACGATTCAGCGAACGCTCTGACGCGACCGACGGCCTGTGAGTCCGCTCATGAGATTAAGGGAGCAGAAAGCGCTAATGAACCGCTGGCTGAAAATCGCGACGAAAGCGCGGGTGGCGAGGCATCGGAGTCGCAGGAAACGATAGTCGACGAAAACAGTGTGTGCTTGCCTGTAGCCCGCGTGGAGAGTGAGGGACCTTTCGGACTGCTCGCAACGGGGGCTGCCGTGTCACAAAACCTGCCCAAGGATTATCCCTCTCCGAATGACTCGGATATGCTTTTGGGAAAGAAGGGCCTTTGTTTTGTTGACCATACGGTTGAAGCTCTGACGCGTCATGCAGCATGTGAGTCCGCTGCTGAGATTGAAAGAGCAGAAAGCGATAATGATAGACAGGTTGAAAACCACGACCAGTGCGCAGGTGGCGATACTGCATCGTCACAAGAAACTAGAGTTGAGAACAGTGGGCGCTTGCCTGTAGCGCGTGGAGAGTGAGGGGCCGTTCGGACTGCCCGTGACTGAGGCTGCCGTGTCACAAAACCTGCCCAAGCATGATCCCTATCTTCCTTCGAATGACTTGGATATGCTTTTGAGAAAGAAGGGCCTTTGTTTTGGTGACCATTCGGCGAAAGCTCTGACGCGTCCGACGGCTGGTGAATCCGCCCCTGAGATTAAGCGCGGCGTTGATCAGGCAGTGTTCAATGCTGATCCACGAGTTGAAATGCACTACCAAAGCGCGGGTGGCGAGACGGAAACGGTAGTTGGAGAGGACGGAATGCGCTTTCCGGTAGCCCGCGTGGAGACGGAGGGGCCGTTCGGACTGTCCGTGACTGATGCTGCCGGGTCACAAAACCTGCCTAAGCATTATTCCTACCTGATTTCGAATCACTGGGATATGCTTTTGAAGGGCCTATGTTTCGGTGACCATTCGCCGAAAGCTCTGATGCGTCCGACGGCCGGTAAATCCGCTCCTAAGATGAAGCGAGGCGCGATTCAGGCAGATTCACAAGTTGATAGCCGCGACGAACGCGCTCGTTACGAAGTATTCGAGTCACTGGGAACCCCTCTAATGAGGCTCAAGGAAAAGCTGGATTCCGGCCTAGTATTGCATCATTCAGAAGGGCTAGGTGCTGTCAGCATGACAGACTGGAAGGCCTGTTTGCCGGCTACTTAGTTTTCCATGCGTTCGGTGCCTCACGAGGACCCAGGGCCGGACCTTGTACTTACATTCGGCTTAAAGCACGCATCGTTCTGCTTCTTCCGAATAGTGGACAGATTTTTGGAGGGTAACGAAGGTCGCGCACCTCCCGATCTAGTAGGCATTGTTTTTTCCTTCAGTTGGAAGGAGTGTTTGAGTTATCTCAGGGATGTTCCGGGCCAATCGCGTGCCGCCGGCTAATTTCTGAGGGGCAAAATTTGCCATGTCGCAAAAGCTGAGGTGTGTTTGGACCACGATTTTGGGCACAATGGCGGAAACGCTGTTGGTCCCAGCCGTGCCTTTTCCGTTTAACACCAATGTAGCTTTAGACACCTTTTATTTGCATTCTGTGTACGTAAGACATTTAAAGCACGCAGTTGCTACGGGCGTCAGAAGAACGAAATGAAGTGATTAATACAAGACGCTAAATACATGTTATGAAACCAAAACGCTAAATGTCTTACGTACACAGAATGCAAATAAAAGGTGTCTAAAGCTACATTGGTACGTGGCTTTCTCTGCGAATGATACAAAACGTTAGGCTTTTGATTCTCTTCGTACTTACAATAGTGTCTGTGTTTCTTATGACTTTGTTAACTGATCCGTGACTTTCACGAGCGAAAGTGAAATCGTAATTTTCGAGGGAGTTTTCACCGGAAAATTTAGCCTGGCATTTCTCAAGGTCAGTTGAGTGCTCTCTGTTGTGCCTCGGGTTTTGCTTGGTTCATTTCCGGTGCTTGCAAGCCGTTGCTCAGGTCCAAAGATGGGGTCATCCTACGTGTCAACGAATTCAAGCGAGCAAGTCTACGGTCTCTACGGAGTGCTTTGTTGCTGCATCCCCTTCGAGACCTCCTGTGGCGCGGACGGGCTGTTATGATCGGACTTTATGGCTTGGCGCCACTTGGACGATCGGAATTATTTCGCCAGTCTGCCCTACTTTATTCCCGGTCAGTGTTCCCCGAAGAGCACCTGTAGCGGCGACAACACGGCAATCATGCTCTGAACCCTTCGGGGCCGTCGGCGCACCTTGTCAAACTCCTTTGGACTCACCCGACCGACTTTGACGGTTCTATGGCCTAGGAGGGGCTGCTTGCAGACGAGGCTGCTTGCTTTGTTCATCTTGCTACGCGATGCACCGAACAATCAGCCGAGAACTTGGGAGATACGTTTCCCACACTCCGAAGTGCCTTCGTGGCCAGCCTGGGAGGCACCTGCATTGCAGCCGCTGTCGAGGAGCCATCGCTGCACCTGACTACACGGCTGGTTTCCAGTAATTTGCGACTCCTCGGCCAGGTCATTGTGCTGTGCAGTGCGAAGCCGCATTGTGTCCTGTCTACTCATCTCCCTCGCCGCCGGGCGAACTGGGCGTGCCTCTTCCCTCTTTCCAGGTTTGGGAAGGAGGCGGTGTTTGATCTTCCCATTTCGGGGCGGAGATGAAGACGACATCTTCATTGGACTATCCTGGACTTAATTATTTTCCCGTGCAGGGAATCTTGGGATGACCAAGGCCTTAAAACGCGAGCGCCGAGGCCCTCCAGAGATCTTCCTTCATCATGTAAAAACACGCTACCATGTAAATACTGTAAATAAAAGTTCCTGTTATCAGCTCCGGCTACTCTGCTCGACTTCTCCCTGCGACTTGGCTGGCTCCGGTCCTATGGGCAGACCCCCCGACCACATCAGTGCGCTTGCGTCCAGTTCGCCAGCTTGATATACATCAAAAGGGGTATTGCGCGACGTGGCTGTATGATGAACATAAATGACAGGTCCTAACATGTAAATCGTGATATGCATGTTATTTGCAGCATGATTTGCTCCTTTCTGCATGGTGGCACAGTGCGTGGGATTTGCCGGTTTTTTCTTGATGTCGCGCACTTCTTGAAAAGTTGGCCCATATTCAGGGACAACACCTGTACTCGATAATTTTGACAGCTAAAGCAAGTAAAGCCAAATTGGCAAAAAAAAAAAATGGTTGGTGCATGCAGTGAAGTAAGCTTTACAGGAACAGACCACAGCGCTATGAAGGCTCACAAGAGGCGTAACTGCAGGTGGTGTTCTCGTGCTGAAATGAGGTCCGCACAACTTTCCTCTTCAGAACCTGAGAAGTGATACTTTGTGGCACTTGCTCAGGCCCTTTCATCCCAAATACCCGCTGGAGTCGCGAGATAGTGCCTTCGTGAGACAGTGGGGCAGTGTTTTCCCACTTTCTGAAAACACTCTCACGAGTCACTGTGGCACATATGTCCGACCTTTTTTCTGTAAACTACTGGTCTGATTTTGATGAAATTTGTTTCAAACTATTTCTTCGTAGTATACATGACTTTGCCACAGCTAGTTTTTATATCGTCATGTCAAAAATATAGGCGAACCTACAGAGATTTAAGTTCCTTCTGAAGGAAAAAATCACAGCATATCCACGAAGTGAATGATGGTGAGTGGGTGAAGCTCGGAGGGATCATTCGGGTAACCGTGAATCCCCCCCGTACATTGCCCACTCGATCATGCAAAGACGTGACAACACGTGTCACGTCTTTGCATGATCCTGGGTGTTCGATCGTGAGCTGGGCACGAGCGTCGCCGACTTGTGTTCCGGGACGCTCCCAGCCTCAGCGACAACGCCAGTTCGCGTTCCACGACAGAGGAAGACGATGCCACCTACTCAGACGCCGAAGTCCACAGCAGTGCTCGACGCAACGCCTCGCCTCCGCATGCATCGCCACAGAACGCTGCTGTGAGTTGTGAAAGCCACGCGTCCTTGGCTATGGGTTGTGCCACCGTGAGTACCGGAGCCGCCGCTTGCTCCGCAGATACCGGGCCGCGTCGGCCCGACGATCCCAATTATAACAGTGCCATCTATCCTCTTTAATCATCAACTATAGGAAAACCACTAACGCCATCTAGTGATATTATTTGCAAGGACATATACACACAATGCCATCTAGTGAGCAATTCTTAAAACTAACTAGAGCTGGCTACATACATACTACTACAGAGGAGGGAACGACCCACACCCTAAGGAGCTTCGCCCCTAAAATTGTAGCGAAAAGTTACACACGGACAGACAAAAAGCACTGGTATAGCGCCAGGCCCTTGCTCTTTGTCTGTCCGTGTATTATTTTGCGCTACAATTTTTCCTTCAGAAGTCATGAACCAACTAGCCCAAGAAAACGTTTTGCTAGGCTAAGTTCCGAACGAGGACTCAATATATCGACTCAATATTTCGTAAGCGGGTGTTTTTTTTTTCCTTTTAGCTACCATGGACGACTGCGCAGGAAATCTAGCTGAATTGTATGCGTACTGTTCCTCGTGCGGCCCGTGTTCGTTCTGAATGAAAGAACAAGGGGAACGAATCAGGGACTCGTTTATTTGTTAGACACAAGCATACGGCTCGAAAAGACAATGAAGCCAACAAAGACGTAGGGGACAATGATTGCTGTTGTTGACTGTAGTGTAGTAATTATGGCATGAATGAAGCGGAAATAAATTGGACGCAACTTGCCGCCACTGAGGACCGAACCTAGAGGCTTCCGATAACGCGTTCGTTATGTCTTTTCATGGTTAAATGAGCGTATGCCTCGCAGGAGGTCATTTGAAATTTATACATATCCTTCCAAAAAGCGGTACATGCAAATAAAGCCCCGACAGCTGCGACAGCCATGTCGCAAGCCGACCAACTTGCCGCATGCAAAAGAGCCCGCTCTCACGTTCTTTCTCCTTCTACCAGCACATGTTTCAAAAGCCCTTTGTCGGCACGCCTGTGCTACATTGGTTCTTCAATGACGTCAAACACGTCGCATTCACTTTTCCATTCTCATTTCGCTCCCTGAGCCCGTTTCCCCAATTCATTCTAATAACTGGCTTACCTCCTTCTCTTTTCCACTATTTCCTGAGCCTCCTCCATCATCTCAGTAGGCAATTATAACTTCATACATTCTCTCACAAATATTTGTGCGTTTTTTAACATATCTAAACAGTTCTTCTGCCACTAACGTTTGTACGAACATAAACCGAATAGCAGCAACAACGCATATATTTTAAAGAGGGCTGCCGACCATTCAGGAAATATTCCATGCGAATTATAATCTTGGACATTTCTTTAAACTGTATCGAATGTACGCGTACGTCCACTCAGCCAGGGTTCAGAACACATAATTTCTCACGTTTGGTTCTTGTTCGAATTTCCGCATATAGTATGGATCGGTTAGATTGATCTCCGCTGCAAAAAAAAAACAAAAAAAACAAAAAAAAACAAAAAAAAAAAACCGGCCAGGCCTGCACGGAACGCGCAGCACAGTCACAGCAAAAGCTGGAAGAGCGGCCTTTCTAGAGCCTTTTTTAACACTCTTGGGGCAACTGCTACAAGGACACTTGCATGGTACCCACTACGCCATAAGTAATCAAAATTTTTGTGTAGTGGGAAAGCGTCCACTATGCCATTATTCGCCATTCTTTTATAAAAGTTTATTCTCTCTCTCTCTCTCGGTAAAGCGCGGTACCCGCTACATACTAATAACGCCTTATGTGCACTTTGTGGATGCTGTGGCTGACGACAATGCAGAATTATGCCTGAGGCTTTTGTAATGGGTTGGAGCATTGAACGACCCACTCGTTACTCAATTCGCATTGTGTGACGCCTGGTTGTTACCTTACTGTTCTCAAGCGCTTTACTACACATGTTAACGCAATTCCTTACCCGGCATGAAGCCTGCATAGGGTCAGTTTTCAACGCAGTTCCAAGCACCGGCGTAGCTGAGTGGTAGGGTGCTGGGCTGCCACGCGGAGGGCCGGGTTTCGATTCCCATTCTGTCATAGGTATTTTTATTTAGCTAGCTTTTAAATGCGAAGCATTTGTTAGCGAACTTCGGCGACTTTCAGCGTATCTATCTAGCCGCCTACGATTTTGTGCTCTCCTGGCCGCATCGTTAGCGGGATTTATACCACAATTGGTATGGCATAACATGACTGCATGACGAACATGAATGACTGGTCATATCATGAAAATCATGACTAACTTGTCATGATTGATACATGATACATGAAAAGTATCATTTACACGCCATGACCGTAGTGCTACTCAGGCCGTTTTCTTAATTTTATATATTCAAAAGTTGATACAATAAGACATTTCTGCATGACCAACATAAATGACAGGTGGTAATATGAAAATCATGACGTGCATGTCAAGTACAACATGATTTACATGCCACACTCATGGTGTGCTGACGGGCGTTTCGTTAGCTTGATATATACCAAATCTGGTATTGCGTGACGTGACTGTATGATGAACCTAAATGACAAGTGGTAATATGGAAATCATGACATGTCATGTGCAACATGACTTGCATGCCACGCTCATGGCACGTTCGTGGACGTTTCGCTAGCTTGATATACATCAAATTTGGTGTTGCGTGACGTGACTGTACGACAACATAAATGGCAAGTGTTAATATGGAAATCATGACATGTCATGTGCAACATGACTTGCATGCCACGCTCATGGCACGCTTGCGGCCGTTTCGCTTGCTTGATATACACCAAATTTGGTTTTGAGTGACGTGACTGTATGACGAGCATAAATGACAAGTGGTAATATGGAAATCATGACGTATCATGTGCAACATGACTTGCGTGCCACGCTCATGGTACGCTTGCGGCCGTTTCGCTAGCTTGATATACACCAAATTTGGTATTGAGTGACGTGACTGTATGACGAGCATAAATGAGAAATGGTAATATGGAAATCATGAAGTACCATGTGCAACATGACCTGCATGCCACGCTCATGACACTTTCGCGGACGTTTCCCTAGCTTGATATACACCAAAATTGGTATTGCGGGACGTGACTGTATAACGAACATAAGTTGCACGTGGTAACGTGAAAATCTTGGCATGCATGTCATCTACAATGCCATTTACATGTCACGCTCATGGTGCGCTTGCGTCCAGTTCTCTAGCTTGATTTGCCGCGGCGGTCGCATTTCGATGGAGGCGAAATGGTAGAGGCCCGTGTACTGTGCGATGTCAGTGCACGTTAAAGAACACCAGATGGTCTAAAATTTCCGGAGTCCTCCACTACGGCGTCTCTCATAATCATATCGTGGTTTTGGGACGGTAAACCCCACATATTATTATTATTGTAGCTTGATTTACACCAAAATAGGTATTGCGCGACGTGACTGTATGAAGAAAATAAATGACAGGTCCTAACATGTCAATCATGACATCCACATTAAGGCGAAAGCTGACGTCCGTCCGTCCGTCCCTCCGGCCCTGCCCTGGCACGGTGCCAGGCGGCCGCCGGGGCGCGCATACGGACGTCGGTCGCGTCGGACTCTACAGCGCTCGCGCTTAGCTGTCGTAGCGTCGCTGTGCCCAGCGTGTCCAATCATGCAAGGAGGGAGACGCGCGCATCGCGTTCCATTCTGACCGACCCCGTCTCAATGGGCACAGGCGTTCGCGAAACACACTTTGGAATTCACAAAGTGCCCGTCAATTTAAGCGCTGGGACGCGGATGGCGTCTGCACGATGCACAATGCGCGAGACAACGAACGCATGCGAAACGGAGGCAGATTGGTCTCGCGTCTCGCTGCGATTCGCGGTAAAAAATTAGAAAAAGAAAACACGCACACATTCCGTTTGTGTGCCATCCCACTAAGAGTTGAAAAAAAAAGCCATCGCATAGTCAGTCGAATGGCCACAACCTTTCGCCGAACACACTTTGGAATTCACAAAGTGTCCTTCAGTTTTATGTACAGCATGATTTGCTCCTTTCTGGCTGCTTCGCATTACATCGATTCCCACAGTGTGTGGGATCTGCCGGCTTTTTTATTTGACAGAACTTATGGCCGGGAAACGGAAAGTCAAACTACAGCAATACACACTGTTTAGACTGATAGCGGCGAACAGAGCGTGGACAGTCGATAAAACTGATCTGTGGCAAGGTGCGTGTGCATTTATATACATGCGGCATCGAACATTCGAGCTTTATCTCTGGTGGCTTCGTTAGTTACAGAATAAACTCAGTTGTTCGCGTTTGCGCGCTCAAGCCTATCAGATGATCCTGAAATAATCTGGATTGCTCCCAGATATCTTAGCTAGCGTGGTTTGCGCAAGGCAGCATCTACGCGTGCAATGGGCCGGTAACTTGAGAAATGAGTGTGTGTGGCAATATCGTTAGTGCTGGTCGCTCGTACTGATGGTGAAGTGACGCGCGACAACCCCGGAAGAAGGATGAGAACGACAAAGGACCTCAGTCGCAAACTGTTCACACCTGTTACGATACACCAACTAGGCCAGCGAGAAGACTTACTTGCTCATTTGCATAAGCTTCTGAAATATCATGCCTATAACGTCGCAGAGCTTGCAAAAATTATGTAGTTTGCTGTGTGGTCGACAGAAATAATTTGTTTTATAGCCACCCGGCAAGGCACCGAGAAAGTTGATAAAATTGAAGGACACTTTGTACATTCCAAAGTGTGTTCGGCGAAAGCGTGTGGCCACTCCACTGACTATGCCATGTTTTTTATCTTTTACACTCTTAGTGGGATAAGACACGAACCGAATGGGTGCGTGTTTTCTTCTTTAACTTTTTTACCGCGAATCGCAGCGAGACGCGAGACTCATCTTCCTGGCCACATGCGTTAGTATTTTCTCGTGCTTTGCGCATCGTGCAAACGCCATCCGCGTTCCAGCTCTTAAATTGACGCCTTTGTAAATTGGAAAGTGTATTCCGTGAACGCCTGGGTCCATTGAGACGGCGTCCGTCAGAATGATTGCAAACTCTGGGCACAGCGACGCTACGCAAGCAAAGCGCGAGCGCTATAGAGTATGACGCGACCGGCGTTCCGTCTGCGCATCCCGGCGGCCACCTGGCTCCGTGCCACAGCTCGGAAGGACGGACGGACGGACATGGACGGACGGACGGACAGACGGATGGATGGACGGACGGACGGACAGACAAACAGACAGACGGACGGACAGACGGACGGACGGACGCTGGACGGAGGTCGGACGGACACCGGACGGACGTGAGCATGAGACATTAAAGGCTTTCGTCTTAAAGACTACACCATCTCCCGCTAAAGGGAACGATGTGTAGACGCGAAGCAGCGGGCGCTAACGCTTACACTGGCGGCGGCGTTGACGCTGGCGCTCATCGCAGCGTTGCACAGGATAGAAACCTGGGGGGCGCAAAGCACGCCGTGATGGACCGGTGTTTCCTACTGGAACAGCCCAATCACTGCTAATGGGCAATGCGAGACAGAAGACTCGGACTGTACACAGAGACTCGCAGTCCGCTTTTAGTTAACGCGCACGCTGCGAATTTTTTATCGTTCGACAACGCAGAGGAGAAATCTCCCACCGGCACCTCAAAACCTGAAGCAGCGCATCAAAACGTGAAGGCCTTTCCTGCCCCACAGAAGCAAATTATTTCGCACTGTAGAGTCGGGGCACCACTTAGAAATTTCGATGCAGCATATGATAAATAAACAGTCGAAAGTTTGCGCTACCCTTGACCCCCCTCCCCCCGTTGTTTCGTCGCGTAAAACAGTCATATTGTCGCTACAGGTTATGCGACACGTTACGCCATAACAAAGGCTATGCCAACGAGTTGCGCCGCTGAAGTCGCGGATTTCCTTCTTCATGACGTTATCCTCCTCCATGGTGCACCCCGACAGCTGCTTATGGACTGTGGCCGCTCTTTCTTGTCCAGAGTTGTCGACGACCTCCTCCGATCTTGTGCCACAGAGCACAACCTGTCCACCGCCTGCCACCCACAAACTAATGGTCTTTCTGAACGTCTTAACCGCACGCTCACGGAGATGCTTTCGATGTACGTCTCTGAAGATCATCGCGACTCGGACGCCACGCTGGCAAATGTCACTTTCGCGTACAATTCCTCTCGACAGGACACCGCAGGATTTTCGCCTTTTTATCTTTTGTATGGTCGCGAGCCCACATTGCCGTTCGAAACCATCTTGCCTTCCGTACCCTCTGCTACCATTTACGCTCGCGACGCCATTGACTGGGCTTATCTGGCTCGTCAAGTCGCCTGGTCTCGTCTCTCCACGAAACTCCCCCGAGAAACTCCTGTCCCTCTACGCAGGCCCTTACCAAGTCGTACGCCAGGTTAGTGACGTCAACTACGACATTGCACCATTTCACTTCGATTCGTCATTAAGTCCGCCACCTGTTGACACTGTGCATGTTTCGCGGATGAAACCTTACTTCGCTCCCCCCTTCTTCACCGGACTTACGCCGAGACGGCGCTACGACGGCCGGGGTTCCTGTTACGGAGGGATGAAGTGAACGAAGACGAAGAGCCGGAGAAGCTGACAGCCGCGCAAGTGTGTTGGTCAGCCATCTTGAGTCTTGCCTGTGTTTTTTTCCTGTAAAATATACGCAACCGACCCTGTAGCAATATTTTTGTGGCTTGTACACGATCATCACTGACAAGCAATGAGAACGCGCGAGCAGGTTGAGCCGGCGTGGGTGGCGTGTGTTTAGAACCGATGAAAGTCACTCATCCGCGTTAGACTTGCCTACATGGGATGTGACGGCGTTAACTTTACCACACTCGGTAAAGGGCATTCGCGCGGACGAACAACCTGAAGTTCTGACAAAAGCTGACGCCAGCTGATTAGCACCGTTCTTATTCAGACCACTCTTGTGCCACCTTAACCGAGCCAAGAAACTGAAGCAGGTCTTGCCGCCACAAAGAGACGGATGTGCGCTGCGCTTCGTAAAGGTCAAATAGGCAGGAGGCAGTACCACGAGAGCCTCTCGACAGTATCAGTGCTGTATCTGTAGATGATGTTATACACATGACTGATGGCATTTCTAAATCAGGCAGGCGGAACATACTCAAGTGAGGTAGTGTAGGATTTATGGGACGATGTGACAAGATTTCACCATTCGATATTTCTTGTGCGCACTACTTACTAGTCCTGCTTATACCTACACTATACATCTTACTGCTTTATTAGTTCGCATCCGGATGAATGCTTGACAAAGATAAGGGCGTTTTTATTTTATTCTTTAGAAACTTCTGACACTTCACAATAAGTTATCCAACATTGCTCGATGTTGTCGAATCATTGTGTACACGAATTCCTGATATAAGCAGGCCGTGGAAAAAGAAAAGAATATCTAAAGTAAGAGCAGCTGCATCGCAAGAATAAGCATAAATAAATAAAAAAACGATGTTGTGCGTATTAAACCGTGCGCTTTTAATCCGATCACCGGGCAGCGGCGCTGCTTGTTGGGATGCGGGGACTCGCTCGGCGAGGAAGCGGTCGTATGTTGGCTGAGCCGCTTAGTGGCGAATGCCGAGGAACAACAGCCGTAAATCAAAGCCGTGAGCGTACGGGACGAGCGGCTTGAAGATTAGAGGGGAGGACGGTAAGGTATGCAGCCGAATTAAGAGCGCACTCGCACTTTGGCGCCTCACAGGCAATTAAAGCATTACCCATGCACGCGCGTACCGCGATACGCCAGCCGTGGACACGCCTCCGCATGGCGGCTCAGAGCTTCGCATGCACGTGACCACGGTTCGCAACGGACATCGAGTGGGTACCCAACGGGCCTACGCGCACCGCTGGGCAGACGCGGTTCTACGGCATCGTGGTGGGGATACTTTCTCCTGTTATGAATATGTTCGGTGTTTTAGAAACGTTCAGACAGCCTTGAAAGCACCATGCAGCCCGCTTGTGAAGTCGCGAACAATTCCGCAGCGATTCACTTTTCCGCAGTAACTGGCAATTGTGATGCGGAATACGCACTGTATAATAATTCGATGGCGCACTCGCTTAATACTTGTCAGACAAATTAATGTAGCAGTCAACTGCCGCATGACGTGATCCCATGTTTTTGATAACAGCACCACCAAAACAGTAAAACCTGAAATGCCGCGCTATAATACACGTGCCTTGATTCTTGACGAGGGTGGCGATGCGGGCTTGTTGGTCTGTCATACTTCTTGGATGTGGGCGCTAGAAGACGAGGACGAAGGGAAGAAGGACACACACACTGGCGCTACTGACAACAAATAAAGTTTATTTCCATTACCAAGCCGACAGTTATACCTGTTTTTGCACACGACAATCACGTGGCTACTTGCGGAAAACATTAAACATTGAACAACATGAAAAATATGAAAAAGCAACAATGCAATCAACAACATGATGTGGCTGGAACCTTGATACTACAGAAATATTGAACGCTTCTAGATAGCCGGTAACAAGACGGCCTCAGCACATGCGCAAGTAGTCTAATTCCTTTTTACTGAGGGACAGTGACGTTTTGCTAACACAACTTTCGCCGAAATAGTCAATCTGCTCAGCTTCGATTACCAATCTAGTGATTTCAGACTTACTCTTGCCTACTATAACCGTCTTATCAAAATTGGGTTGGCACGTGCATTTAAGGCAATGTAGCGCCAAAAAACCGCTTCGCCGGGCTAAAGGTACGCAAGATAGGTCCACCACCGTAGGTCCATCCGCCTCTAACAAAGAAAATGTAGCGGTGGTTCCTTACATTCATCAAGTTTCCCATAACCTTAAGAAAATTGCAGGCAGATCTAACACTCCTGTTCTGTTTTCCGCGCCATTAAAATTGGGTAACTTGTGCAAGAAAACTAATCCCGATAAGAAGATTAGTGTTGTATGCCCGAAGAAGCACACTAAACCGTTTATTCCCTGTAGAACGTGCGTCATTTACCGGATTCCTTTGTCATGTGGCCGAGTTTACATAGGGCAGACCGGCCGCTGCATTAATGATAGGCTCAGAGAGCACAGCAACAAAGTGGGCAAATCGCCGCCTGATGGGTTTTTGGCGCTACATTGCCTTAAATGCACGTGCCAACCCAATTTTGATAAGACGGTTATAGTAGGCAAGAGTAAGTCTGAAATCACTAGATTGGTAATCGAAGCTGAGCAGATTGACTATTTCGGCGAAAGTTGTGTTAGCAAAACGTCACTGTCCCTCAGTAAAAAGGAATTAGACTACTTGCGCATGTGCTGAGGCCGTCTTGTTACCGGCTATCTAGAAGCGTTCAATATTTCTGTAGTATCAAGGTTCCAGCCACATCATGTTGTTGATTGCATTGTTGCTTTTTCATATTTTTCATGTTGTTCAATGTTTAATGTTTTCCGCAAGTAGCCACGTGATTGTCGTGTGCAAAAACAGGTATAACTGTCGGCTTGGTAATGGAAATAAACTTTATTTGTTGTCAGTAGCGCCAGTGTGTGTGTCCTTCTTCCCTTCGTCCTCGTCTTCTAGCGCCCACATCCAAGAAGTTTGATTCTTGAGTTGTAGAATACTACCTTGTCCACTGATTTCATCGCTCATTGTTAAAAATCGACAGGCTGTGCACACAAAAATAAAGAAACTGACAGTGAAAAGCACTTTGAACGGCGTACATTATTGGATGAATGGGAAATAAAATTATACATACAGCGAAAGAATGCACAATCAGCCTCAAAGAATAAGAACTCAGCAAGCATGCATTTTTAGTTAAGGTATGGTCACAGCATATAACGACGCCGTCGACTTACACGCGAACACTATGACTGAATTAAAAATTGGGCGACTTGTTTTCCTTCTTGCAGAGCTAGTTCGATACTGCACCAGTCCTGATAACGCAGAATGCTACGAATTCACTTAAGTAGAGCGCGTCCGGTGGTTGTTATTGACGCACGTGACAGTCCGCATTTTCCACCGTTCAAGGTAGTGCACCGCGATAATATTTAGCAAAAATGACGGCGCGATCCACGTAATGCAACGTCTCCATCGCTTTCACCTCGTCATAACTAGGGCCCAATTTACAGAGCTTTTCTCTGGTAAGCGCATATTGCGATTGGCCAGTCAGATTCGCGAATGATGTGTGCACGCGCACGATTTGAGCTTAAGAATACGGCCTCTCAAGCAACGACAAACGGCTGGTGCATGTTTGGCGGCTGTGTTATAATTTCTGATATATTCGCTGAGTCTAGGCTAAAACACTTTGGCTCTCTGTTATCAGTCGGCTTATCACAAAACGTGTCATCCAGTAAGTGGGAAGATTCAGGACATAAGTTGAGATGTGGATAGAAGCTGCACAGGAGCAAATGGGCATTTTTTTAAAGAGCCTCTTTGAAAGAAGGAACTCTTATAAAAGAAAAGAAAGCGTCCGTAGTGGGTACTGTGCTTCTTTTTTCCTTGTGTCTCTGAGCTACCACTTCCTAACAAGTACGACAGTGAGCCAACTAGCCCGAACGCATGTGTTTGTTACTGACAATATGGGCGAGCCTGAAGCTCAGTAAAGTTGAGGCTTTCAGAACTCAAGAGATCACTTACGAATAATGATCATCCTCATATTAGAAGGCGTTTCTTGGCATGTGGTGTCACGCCACCGTCCCCTGAAACTCAAATACTTTCCAATCACAAGAATCAGCTCACCAGGAAAGTGATCGGGCCTTCCATATCACTAAAAGAAAAGATGATTGCAGCAGCCAAGCATCGGCAGTTCTGAGTGACTGCGCAGTGTCTTTTTTGCAAGATCACCGGAAACTGTTACTATAACCTGAACGTGAGTGTCAAACGTGGTACGCTATCATGTATGTATATTAAACATGTTTTTTTTTCGAAATAGACTAGTTGCGAGTGCAGTGGTTGTCCTGTCGTCTCGTTCTTTTCCTGCCTTGTCTCCGTGCGCTACTTCACACGCAAACATGGGCGAGCCTGCTCCCACAGCTTCTTGTGAATACGCTCACCTCATCAATTCTTCTAAAATTTGCATTGCAATTAATGTATGAGTAACCTACTTTGCACTAGTAGTCGTACCATGCTAGGAAACACGGAGCGCACTTCGAATAACGAAAGGAAAAAAGAGAAAAACGAGCGTTACAGCGTGGCTCGTTAAAGCCGTGGAGCTGACGCTTTATTTCGCCATATGTGAGCATTTTGAAAAACTTCAGCGTTCCGTGGTGCCCTCACGAATATGAGAAAGCTTGTCAACGCCGGCTACTACGAATTTTCGTGTGACAATTAACAGCTTTAACAGTCCAAAATAAGTTGTTGTTCCCGATGAAAGTAATTCCTCCAGGCACAGAGTTTCTCACAATAATACCTGGTGGGAAATCTGGCGTCACCGTCAATGCGAGTTTCTTAAGGGGCTCCGTTGCCACGACGGGAATGACGGTATATGTGTCTGCGAGGCTGCAGATCTCATTCATTCGTAATATATTCTAGAATCAAAGTCCACTCACATTTACGGCATACCCAAATGGCGAAAGGAACAAACAGACGACAAACAGCAGCACAGCGAACGTTCGCTTTGTCGCCTGCCTCCAAGTTTAGCCGCTATTCGTTTTAAATGCGAAGCATTTCTTAGCGAACTTCGGCGACTTTGAGCGTATCTATCTATCTATCTATCTATCTATCTATCTATCTATCTATCTATCTATCTATCTATCTATCTATCTATCTATCTATCTATCTATCTATCTATCTATCTATCTATCTATCTATCTATCTATCTATCTATCTATCTATCTATCTATCTATCTATCTATCTATCTATCTATCTATCTATCTAGCCGCCTACGACTTTGTGCTCTCCTGGCCGTATCGTTAATGGGATTTATACCAAATTTGGTATGGCATAACATGACTGTAGGACGAACATAAATGGCTGGTCATATCATGAAAATCATGAATAACTTGTCATGAAAAGTATGATTTACATACCACGCTCAAGCCGCGTTTGCGGCCGTTTCGTTAGCTTGATATACACCAAATGTGGGATTGAGTGACGTGACTTTATGAAGAACATAAATGACAGGTGGTAATATGCAAATAATGACGTGCATGTCATGAACAACATGATTTGATTTACATGCCACGGTCATGGCGCGCTCGCGGCCGTTTCGCTGGCTTGAGATACACCAAATTTGGTATTGAGTGACATGACTGTATGACGAACATAAATGACAAGTGGTGATACGGAAATCATGACATGTCATGACTCATGAGCGACATGTCTTGCATTCCACGCTCATGGCGCGCTCGCGGCCGTTTTGTTAGCTTGATATACACCAAATTTGGGATTCAATGACGTGACTGTATGAGGAACATAAATGACAAGTAGTAATATGGAAATCATGACATGTCATGGGCGACATGACTTGCATGCCACGCTGATGGCGTGCTCGCGGCCGTTTCGTTTGCTTGAGATACACCAAATTTGGTATTGAGTGACATGACTGTATGAGGAACATAAATGACAAGTGGCAATATGGAAATCATGACATGTCATGAGCGACATGACTTGCATTGCACGCTCATGGCACGCTCGCGGCCATTTCGTTAGCTTGATATACACCAAAACTTGGCATTGAGTGACGTGACTGTATGACGTGACTGTATGACGAACATTAATGAAAGTGGTAATATGGAAATCATGACTTGTCATGTGCGACATGATTTGCATGCCACGCTCAAGGCGTGCTCACGGCTGTTTCGTTAGCTTGAGATACACTAAATTTGGTACTGAGTGACATGACTGTATCACGAACATAAATGACAGGTCCTAACATGTAAAACATTACGTGCAAATATGTAAAGCATGATTTGCTCCTTCCTGGCGGCTTCGCATTACATCGATTGCCACAGTGCATGGGATCTGCCGGTTTCTTTTTACGCTTCGTAAAATTGTACATCGACACGGAAGTTTTCAAAGTTAAATAAACCTCGCTTCTTTGCACTGATAAAAAAGAAATAGCGTACTACGTGCTCTTTCAGCAAGAAACCAACCATTTTGACACAAGGAACGCGTTGAAGCCAGACGTGTATATGGGGTGTCCGGACTCTTCGTGAACGATGAAAATTCGAGTGAAGTCACACGCTCACATATTCCAGCATTCCCATGCGTCCAACAGCTCGCAGCGCCAGTTTTCCCTCTAGGTGAGCGTAGGAAACTATATACCTTAGGTCAGTACGAATGAAATATTCTCGAATACCATTTGCTTTGCACTCTAAGAAAAAAAAAGAGTATGTGTGACTCTTTACGGAGAGTTCTGATTTGATACGGCTCTCTTTAAAGACGAACGGTGACTCTCTTGGTGGGTCAGAGTCGGCGAGCTTTAGGAGAGTCCCCGGACCCTCTTAGGAAGAGTGAAATGACTCTGATGTGAAGGATCACACTACCACTTTTTAGAGAGTCAGACGACTCTTGCCGGTGACGCTCCTACGTGGGTCAAAGGACACCCACAGAAGCGTCAAGCGACTCTACGACTATTTTAAGCTACTCAACTGACCCTTGCTCTACTTTTGCGCGATACTGTTGTAAATAGTGAAGTATTCATTTTAAGCAACTCCAATTATACTTGCCGTAATGCTCAGCGACGGCAAAAAAAGAATAAAAAGAAAAAAAAGAAACAAAAGCTCAATTTTAGCTTTATTTTAATAAAACTCGTCAAAACAGACCATTTCAAGCAGAGCAACACAGAGAGCGCGAAGAGATGGTCTGTGATTTCCAATGAAGCGATTGAGGTATTCCTAATTTACATGCTTGTATGAGTACAGCCAACCAAAATGTGTGACTGTGATATGCATAGTGTCATGTCGTACAAAATAAACCGCAGATATCGGAATCATGTTTCCATATTTATTCCTTATAATTATGCAATAAATCAAAAAGCCGGCAGATCCCACGCACTGTGGGAATCGATGTAATGCGAAGCAGCCAGGAAAACGCAAATCATGGTTTACATAATTTTCATGTCATGTTTTACATGTTAAGACCTGTAATTTATGTTCGTCATACACTCACGTCACGCAATACCAATTTTGGTGTATATCAATCTAGCGAACTGGACGCAGGCGCACCATGAGCGTGGCATGTAAATGACATTGTAAATGACATGCATGCCAAGATTTTCACGTTACCACCCGCCACTTATTTTCGTTATACAGTCATGTCACTCAATACCAAATTTGGTGTATATCAAGCCAACGAAACGGCCGCGAGCGCGCCATGAGCGTGGAATGCAAGTCATGTCGCTCATGACATGTCATTATTTCCATATTACGACTTCTCATTTATGTTCGTCATACAGTCATGTCACTCAATAGCAAATTTGGTGTATCTCAAGCTAACGAAACGGCCGCGAGCGCGCCATGAGCGTGGCATGTAAATCATACTTTTCATGACAAGTTATTCATGGTTTTCATGATATGACCAGCTATTTATGTTCGTCATACAGTCATGTTATGCCATACCAAATTTGGTATAAATCCTATTAACGATACGGCCAGGAGAGCACAAAGTCGTAGGTGGCTAGATAGATAGATAGATAGATAGATAGATAGATAGATAGATAGATAGATAGATAGATAGATAGATAGATAGATAGATAGATAGATAGATAGATAGATAGATACGCTCAAAGTCGCCGAAGTTCGCTAAAGAAATGTTTCGCATTTAAATGTGATGGCTGGAGGAAGCAGACATGTTGCTATGTTGTCGCTCCTGTTCAGCGTGAGCAGCCATGAAAAATGGTACCTGAAAAGAAGAACGTGATATCGTGATGAGAAAACGGAATCGTAGTGAGAGCTTGCAAAACCTACAGAATAAGTGATTTATGCAGACATAATGAAGGCTCACAACAAATGCAAACAGGCATGGTAAGGAACCGTGTTTTCTGCCGTTATCGTGTAAAACACAACTTCCGAAATAGTAGGTTTTGTAAAATGTTACTTGGTGACAAACTTTCAGCGCAAGATGATGTGAGCCTCTTTTAAACAACAAACGCAATTGGTTTAGGCTCCATTTCGTGGGTGCCACTCACCTCTTTTCCTGCGTCGTCTTGTCCAACAAGGGAAATGTAGGACTGACTGCCTCGTTGACAGGGCGAACGCCGCTGTTGATTTTCCTATCACTAGTGGTGAAGCGCCAGACCATAGCGACACCTTCGTTTCCCCGACAGTGGCTGTAAACTGGAGTGAAGAGGCTGGAGAAGCGATCCGGGATTCTGGGAATAACCAACACACAAACACACAGACTGATTAATTTTATTTAAACCGCCCTTTGTTCAACACACAGTTACCTGTACACACATCTGACACGAGTGTTTCGTTTTAAATAATTTCGCAACGAAAACAAATTTTCACGAAAAGAAGGCGGGACCTATGCACGAATGAAAGCACTCCTTTTTCTGATAAATCGCTTCAAAAAGCTTTCAGAATAAGCCCGGCTTTGCGCCGGCATATTACGACAACCAAGCGCATCCTCCGGCAGTCAAGGGCACACCGTGAGCGGTTACTGACCGCATGTTTTACAAACGTAACCCATCCATAAATACTGAGTTTACCACATCCGAGTACGAGCGCCCGAACGACACTAACGCGCGCGGACGCTGTCTACGTTGACATCAGACATGGCATATGCTAGAATTGCCGCACATAGCTCCCACAGTCACGTATACTCCCTTGATTCTGTTATAACTCCGAACGTCATCGCAGATGTAGGCAAAACACGAACACAGCAAACAGCAACGATGGGAAAAGAGCGCACGGCGGCGGGCGCAATAACGCGCGCCGGCTTTTCCCGCAACCGGCGAGGCGTGTCATCAACATTTGACTACCGCGTACGTGCTGGAACATCCGTACTAAATCTGCACCTCAAGCTACCGTCTTTAAGCCAACAAAAACCATTAAAATTACACCATCTCCCGCTAAAGGGAACCATGTGTAGATGTGAAGCAGCGGGCGCTAACGCTTACACTGGCGGCGGCGTTGACGCTGGCGCTCATCGCAGCGTTGCGCAGGAGAGAAAACTGGGGAGGCGCAAAGCACGCAGTGATAGAGCGGTGTTTCCTACTGGAACATGTCAATCGCTGCTAATGCGCAATGAGAGACAGAAGACTCCGACTGGACACAGAGACCCGCAGTCCGTTAACTTTTAGTTAACGCGCACGCTGCGAATTTTTATTGTTCAACAACGCACAGGAGAAATCTCCCACCGGCACCACCTTGCAGGTCGAAATCCATTGCCATATATGCGGAGTGGCCAGTGAACGGTTGCGCAGCGCCAGCAGTCAGTTTTTTCAACCAAGAAACTCGCTAGCAGACGCTGCCTGCGTCGGCGTCGCGAGGCGAGAGAGGGGAGAACGTAGGAGAGGAGAGAGAGGGGGGGACGCGCATGCGCAGTGGGAGTGTGGACGCCGCGGGCAGGGATGCCTAGAGGGGAGAGCGTAGGAGGGGAGAGAGGAGGGGAGGCGCATGCGCAGTGAGGGTGTGGTTGCCGCGGGGAGGGATGCCTAGAGGAGAGAGAGGGGGGAAATGAGGTTTTTTATTTATTTTTTTTGAAAGGGTTTGCGCCTGCGCAGTAAGGGATGTCACGCCGCACACCGGATTAAGCTCCGCCATAAGATGCTTCACATCTAATATCCAGTGCGTCTCTGTACAAAGACTTTTTTTCACGTTTCCACGCGCGGAAGTATGCTGCACACCGAGTATCGATGGAAATGTTCATATGACGTGGACTATATCAGGCACCATCAGCAGTGCAGAGACATCATGCGATCAAAAAGTAATCGCCCTTGGTAAGTGATTGCATCACTCATTTTATGAGTAATGCAATCAATCACTTACACAACAACGCGCATAGCGGTCTCGACACGTTAACTGACAGTTTTAATTGGGCATCTGCAACAGCCCCGCGGACGCAGGCTACTGTTTCCCGCGGACGCAGGCTACTGTTGGAAATGGCTGGCAGCCTACTTCCGCAGAGCTGCTGCAGACGCCCAGCTAAAGCTGTGTAATTAGTCCCTACAAAAGCAGTACACTCACCGTTCACAGGCGCACGTTGTCCGTGTCCGCAGCTCCATGAATATTCCTCACTCCAAGCGTCATTTCGAGCAAAGGAGCCTGGTGTGACCGCCACCGAAGATGCGCATGTTCGCTCGAACTCAGAACGTCAGAACTACGAGACACGCAACCAGTGCAACCAACGCAACGCATTCCTAAAGACGGAGACAGGAGGCAGCAGCGCAGAAGGCAGAAGCAGGCGCAGGCGGCGCCGCGCGGGTGCGCCGGCGGCGGGGCGACGGCGGGACGAGTGGATACGCCCTCCACAACGGCGCCGAACGGCAAACGCGCGATATGTATAGCGTATACGGCGGCGCCCTTATCACTGAAGCCAATCGAAACGCGCTTCACGAGAGTGTTACGACTCCTCTATAAATGCTAACTCTCTTTTTCTGCATCTACCTTTCAAAAGGGGTCAAGTGACTACCGGCAGGGAATCACGGTGTTGTGACCCTCTTTGGACCCATTTTTTCGTAGAGTGCAGGTTTCTTCAGGAAAGCGCAAACGCAATGACACGAGTATTTTCTTTTAACTTCATTGGTACGGCGCCACAGCGGCAGTAGGCTCATAGTGGATTGCCGGCCGTTCTGGGGCGCGCAGCAGACCGTACCTTTCTTTTTATCGAGTGATCGTGCTCTGGTGGCGAGGGGCCTGTACTACGTCTCGTAGAAGTGCACAGCGCGCAACGCTGTGTAAGGTACGCATTCGTCGAGCAAATTTTACAACGCGGCGCGCTTCGTAGTGGCCTATTGTGGTCTTTTGATGCACCATCATTCTTCGGTGGCACCTCCGTCGCCGAAGTTAGCGCGCGTCCTGTAGTGGCTTCCTTGTTCATGCCTATCAGCGCTACGACACCCTCCTTCGGTGCCTCCATCGGTTAACGGAGTGGATGATGATAAGCTCATTCTGAGCCTGGAGAGCCACTGCTAGCACTCGTTTGTGAGTCTGTGGCATACTGGAAAAAAGTGTGTTTGTTCATCGGTTGTCTCCCAGAGCGCGGAATGGGCGGTCGTAAAAAATAAGAAAAACAAAAAACGTATGCAGCCGAAACACTCGATTTGAACGTACAATGGTCCTTAGCGCCACAAACAGGTTGAGGAATTAGTAAAACATGATTATTACGACTTTTACCACAGATGCGGCTGCAGTTCTGGCATGGCCTGAGCTGAGAGCGAGCGTGAGGCGCCGCGACAGGCTGTCAGAAACCCGGGAACGAAAGCCATTAAACAAAAAATGTGCAAAAACAACGAGCTAGCTAACGACTGCGCAACTCAGTCTGCTTACTTTTAAGTAAGCAAATTGTCTTCTGAAAAACATGAACAGCACTAAACCCAGGGAAACACACATACACAACGCTGACTCACAACTACAACTATTTTAAAACTTCGAACGCATGGCCTTTTTATGGCGCGCATCAAAGCAACAGAAAGCAGATCAGAAGAAATGATGCGATGAAAAGGCCTCGTGACAAGAAGCTGCCGAAAAGGACAATCAAACAATGTTGACAGCGCAGTCAAAAACCTTAAAACCTCTAGTACGCACAAGTTAAAAAAATATAATCACAAATATGAATTCTAAAACCAACCGACGAAAAAAGATAAAACCGAAGAAGCCATGGAAGTTACAGGAGGCAAAGATCATAAGCGGTAGTAAAAAATGCTTTTGAGAAGGCATGCCCTGTAGGTTGTAGCTCCTTCTTGTAGAGAGAAAGTGAGCGTGTCTCCCTGGGTGTTCAGTCTTTTTGCGCTGTTAAAATGTTTCAAAGAACAAGCCGTCATCATTGATTACTCAGCCTAAAGAAAGAGGCATTTATCGTATTTTATGCCATAAAACAGAGCGAATGATTCTTTTTTGCGGGCCCACAAGAAACCTCGCTCGCTTCAACAGAGTTGCAGGCTCTTTATGTACTAAACGGAGAGCTATTCCTAGAATCACAACGCAGCGGAACAGCGAGGCAAGGCGCCGGGACGCACAAACGATGACTCGATGAAAAATACTCGTCGTTAGATCTGACTAAGATGTGACGAGCATATTGCTGCCATCTCAAGAGTGGCGTTGATGAGGATGCACTCATGTTTCCTTCGACGTTTATGGAATGCTGTAATCAAAACCTAAAGCACAATCAGCTCGTGATACATTAGAGAAACCAAATGAGGTCTGAATCCTTTTCTGCAGAATTCGACTACACCGTCGCGCACAAATGCAAAAGGTTGAATAAATCGTGCCTGCCCGCTACTTCGAAATAGGAAAACCAAGGTCATATGCCGTAACTTTTGATGGTCACGACAGTAATAATGCTGCAGTGTTACATCGAATAAGCCGTACAAAAAGGAACACCTTCGATATAGAACGAGTAGTTAGTTAATTCACGAATACTTCTGTGGCAATGTCGTCTGCGTCGGGACGAAACGCATAAATGGTACTTTTGCAGTTACGATGAGCTGAATGAACTGCACGATAAGCATGGTTCGTCTTGTGAACTTATCTAGCCTAACAGAGACGGGCGAGGAGCATTGGTAAAAGAAACGAATTAGAAGATTTGGTGACGTCATAATGTGTGAGGAGGCATGGGAAAAATAGGAGCCCGTTTTGGCATGTGGCAGAGATAAGGTCACTTTTATTTTCTGGCGCTATATGCGACTGGTACGAAAGGGCTGCCAGCATCGCGGTGCACAATAAATGTGCGTGGCAACTGTATATCTCAAGCGGGAAAATGGGCATTTTTTTCCACGAATCTCCATTTCATTAAGCCTTTCAGTCCCTGTGATTCCAATTGGAATCACAAATTATGTAGGTCAGTCAGCAAGCATCTGGTAAAGATAAAGCTTTGTTCTTCCTCAAGAGCCCGTATTTAGCATCTGCCCTACATGTGGTGTGGCTATGGTACATATAATAAAGGCAGGTCACGTCTGAGCGAAGAAATTAGAGAAGCGGTCGTGCTGCTCGCGCATTTCGCTGAGGCAGCGTCTTCTTTCACCGTGCAGAGATAGCGCATTAATTTTAGTTCTGTGTCGGAAATTTGAATTTTGGCTATTGGACAATATGCTATCCTATGTAAATAATATTTTATGTAGTAAATGAAGCAAAAATTATGGAATGATTATTAAATAATAATTATTTGTTAAATTAATTGACACGTTAATTACTCTTCTCTGAAAAGTGTGAGCGAATAGTTTTTCAGTCTTTTAGGACTACCACAATCATGCTCATCTCAAAATGTAAGAGCTAGTTGCTTACATTGAAAATATTTAATTCGGGACTGAAAGGGTTAAGCCTTAGATTCGCATGACAATGCTTATCACACATTTAAAGAACTGTTGCCTCGCCTTAAGCGTCATTGGATGTGCAGAGCCCTAATTAACGAAGGTCTTTACAGGCAACAACAATGCACGAGAATGTTGACAGGTCCAGCATTTATGGCGCACAAGATTACAGTGAAGGCGCCTGACGACAAAATGTTTTTATTCAGCTGCGTATTCTGTCTGTGGCACCCCCCACATACTCCCTAGAAAAGTGAGGGGGGCTGAGTTAGCCCAACATTTTTCATGGCAAATTCATTCAACGGCCATGTTCCAGAACATTTGCTGTTTTTGTTGAACCATTATCTAGCAGATTTTACGAAGATATCGAACCCTCTATATCAATCACTGTCCACACGTGTTGATTCAGTGTATTGATACTATCATCAATATCTTAGGCCACAGGTTCCCATGTGCCATTAAAAAGCAGTAGTCATCTATATGTTGCATCTATAAAGTTCTTAAAGTGAAAATGAAGTGTCTGCCTTCTGACGCAATAATTTTCGTATCGCGTGATATGGAGACTGGGCCGACCTGAAATTATCGCCAGGAACAAACCGGTGCTACAACGAATATAAGTTTGGCAAATATAGCTCGTATTCACACAACTACACTTCTTCCTGTTCTCTACGCGCCTTACCCGATTGGTCACGGCGAACGGCTTGTAGTTACACGTACCACAACCATATGTGGCAGGTGGCCGAACTTGAACCAACGGCCAAACGATCTCATCTAAGAGAGGCTCCGTGAATGCTATGCCCATATCCTTTGAAGACCACGTTATTATTCTTTGATGCGGAAATGTCCACGCGCATTAAGTAGGTATGAAATTAGTGAAAGCAGACAGACAAATGGCTACCTGCTCCCGAATAAGGCATTAGAAAGAGCAGTCGGGAAAAAGGGAAAAGACAATTACGGGAAATAACCCCGTCACATGCCACATGGACAGAAGTAAAACAAAAACAACGAAGAGAATAAACACATAGCGTAACGCTATGTCAAGCATTATCTGTTATCTAAAGCAATACCGCCATGCAGGCGAGCCGCGGAAATTCGGCAAAAATCAACGATTAAGAAGCAACCGCTTTTATCCACCACTTACGCGACCAGGAGCGCCGCTGTTGACCCAAGTTTTTGTTCATGGCTGCTGCGATAATGGAAAAGAGCAGAGCTGAGGATGAGCCGCAAAGCGACGTGTCCTTACCTGCAAAAACAGAAAGCACAGACACATTATCGAAAGTTATCTTATTTATAAGAACCTGCTCTTTGATCGAAACAACACAAAGGCTGGTAACAATTTTTAGATTCAGGTTAAAGCTGGCAAGGCTAATTATGGAGCACTCTCGTATGCAATCGAGCAAAATCGGGCAAGTGATAACGAAACGAAATGAAATCAGGCGATGTCCTGCGAAGCTATCTTTTTCTATGGTCAGGAAAATATAGCTGAGATAGAGAAAAAATATATAGAAAGATAATACAATCAGCTAAGCAACCATCACCTGGCTTGGAGATGAAGCCAGCAGAAAAAGAAGAGGTAGAAGCGAATCAATAAAGGTTGACGCGGGCAGGTACATGTAACAGCGTTCACCGCCGAAAACACGATCGACAATATAGTTTTCTTGCGGTGTAGATGCGGTCGACCGTCTCTGAATACATTTGTAGGCAACTCCATCAATAAAGTGAGGCAAAATAAAGAATTAAGTGAACCCAGAGGAATATACTAAAGGTAATGTTTTATCATTCATGTATTAAGATATTGGCATCTCTTAACATACCTGGTGTAATGTTAGGTGATTTCAACGTTGATTTACTAAAATACGGTAATGCACTAGTATATGAATTGGTGGACGCACTATTGAAGTACGAATGTCTACTCGAGTAAGCTATGTAGTAAAAGTTTGATTGATCTTTGTCGGGCTAATCACGACAAAAGTGATACAAAAGCAGGAATGCTTGTCAATGAAGTGAATGACCATTTACTTTTGTTCTGTTTTATTCCGAAGTATTGACTACCACGCGTTCCCCAAGAGCTCTCGACTAAAACTATGCGGACAATAACTGAGCATGCAGTGCATAAATGCCGTGAACACATTGCATCAGTAAACTGCAATAAAATGTCAAATGGTGAATGTAGTGATTGCCCCCTTTCACATAATTTTCGTGAGAAAATTTTTGAAATCTATGAATATTCTTGCGAGTGTTGAGGCTTGGGCGAGTTGGTTCATACTTATAAGAGGGAAAAATCAGCGCAAAATTCTGACAGGACACAAGGTGAAGAAGGCACGACAACAGCGCTGACTTACAACTGATTTATTTTTCGACATGTGGGCACATATATACCTTGACAGTCGAGAATATTTTAAACCACTTGTATTAACCTTCGAATTGCCGGTGGAAAGAGCCATCAAGTTTTTAGACCTGAAACTTAGTTTTTCTAAACATCACATTTGCTGGGCGTACGATCCACGCGCTAGTAAGCCGCTTCTTTCATTTGACTCGGCTCATTCCAAGCTCGTTAAAAGATCCATTGGAATGACGTGCTTCACGAACGTCTTAACCAAATCATGTTTTCACTCCATGACCGACAGCTTTAACAAACAGATAGAACGTCTTCATGCAGCAGGGTATCCGATAATAATAATAATAATAATAATAATAATAATAATAATAATAATAATAATAATAATAATAATAATAATAATAATATTTGGGGTTTTACGTCCCAAAACCACGATATGATTATGAGAGACGCCGTAGTGGAGGACTCCGGAAATTTTGACCACCTGGTGTTCTTTAACGTGCCCTGACATCGCACAGTACACGGGCCAAGCAGGGTATCCGAAGCATGTGCTAGTATCCGTAGCGGAATCGGTACTTAAAAAGATAAAGGCTAACGGAAGGGATGGCCAAGAGAAAATTGAACCAAACAGAAGAGAAAACACAACTGCGATACCTTACATTCACTGCTTAGCACATAACTTAAAAAAGATAGGAAAACACGCCAATGTCAAAGTCGTCTTTTCCGCGCCTAAAAAATTATCCGCAATGTGCTCCAAAAGTAAACGAAACAGGAAGGCAGCCACAGTCGTGTCTCATTATGCATGTAAACCAGTTTGTGAACTGCATTGAAGGTGTCGTGTATTCAATCCCATTGTCCTGTGGAAGGAAATATATAGGGCAAACAGGAAAGAGCATCACTACAACGTAAATAGAGCAATTAGTGGTCATCTAGGCCTCCATTGCAGGGATTGTAGCTGCAAGCCAATCTTTTCCAAAACAACAGTAATAGCAAGACACAAAGATGATAGGACCAGAGAAATAATCGAAGCAGCAGAAATAGAACGTTTCAAGACTAACTGTGTGAGCTTGCCATCTCTAACCCTTTCGCCAAAAGAAATAAATTTTTTTGAACCGCAGGTGATATGTTAGCGCGTGTTTGTGGCGCTCAGTGATGACGCATTTCGACGAGAGATAGGGGCACAAAATCGGGTTATTTTTCTCTCTATTTTTTGACTGTCAAGGTATATATGTGCCCACATGTCGAAAAATAAATCAGTTGTAAGTCAGCGCTGTTGTCGTGCCTTCATCACCTTGTGCCCTGTCAGAATTTTGCGCTGTTTTTTCCCTCTTATATGAATATTCGTTTGTTATCGTATCAGTTAGCTTAAATTTGCGAGAAAACCCTGGATTACTACCCATGAACTTGTTAAGAGAATCAAAGCGAGAGAAATTTTTGTCAATTTCTTGAAATGTAGTCGCCAAAATGCATAAGCAATAAAAAAAAAGACCGAAGTAAGTTAAATGCTGACATTAACACATTTCCTGTTTATTACTGCGCTAACAATTTTATGGACACTAAAAAACATGGCGTAGTCGTAAGGACCTACTTCAGCACAGGAAAACCGGCCTCCCCTTAGAATGCTTCTCGTCGAAGCACTCGAAGGTTGTAAAAAATGTTATAGCCATGATGGTGGCAAATTTGGGCTTGTTGGTATGGTAGCATGATAATTGATGGTCAGCGCAGGCTAAGGGCAAGGACAGCGCAGGCTAGGCACATGGACAAAAGAAGACACGTGGTATTAAAGATTTTTATTATTTTCTGCCACAATCAGCAGTATTAACATTTATTGGCAAATGAATCGATGAGTACGGCGCAGATTCAACAGACCAGCGGGTACATCTGTCCACGTTTTTTTGAATTGCTTACATTTTACTTGTCGTCAACGTTTATAATAACAAGGGTACCCTGTACTTGCCAAAACAAGGAGTATGCATCGGCTCTTGCTCAGCACCAGTTTTAAGTAATCTGTTTGTACTAGAACTGGACAGGGACCACTTTTGCTAGAAACAAGGACCAGCGCCTGCGAGAATACAATGCGGTGAATGTCTTTAGGTACGTGGATGATTTCTTAGTTTTTATCGATGACACATTTGCAGATTTTACTAATATATGTACTAGCGTGTGTAGCGTTTTTCGTGACTGTCTTAACCCACTTCAAGTAACTTTTGAAATGCCATGCGATGGAAGAATAAAATTTCATGACATTAACTTTGAGCTCTGTGATGAAAAGACTTGCTTGGCGTTACGAGCCCAGAGCAAATAAGCCGCTGTTACAGTTTCATTCAGCGCATAATAAACTTGTCAAACGGGGAATCGCGAAGATGTGCTTGAGTGAGACACTGAAAGAGTCATGCCATTGCCTCATGCATGATAGCTTCCAACAGCAGGTCTCGAGGTGAAGCGATGCCAGTTACCCTAAGAACCTCGTCATGTCAGTTGCGGAAGGCTTGCATAGAAAAGCGCTAGAGATAGGTTCCGAGATGGAGGATGGGGCGAGCTCAAACAGAACAAAAAACTTTGCCGTGAACCCATAGATACGTAAGTTCTCTCATAGAATAAAGAAGATCGCGGGAAAATGTGACACAAACGTAGCTTTTTCAGCCCCTAATAAATAGGTGAACCTGTGTAGGAGCACAAGACCAGACAAGATAACAAAGACCTTATGCGAAAAGAACCATAGAAACAAACTGGTTGAATGCAGCGCGTGTGTTGTCTACCAGATTCCACTTACTTGTGGAAAGTCCTGCATCGGATGGACCGATACATGTATTAAAAAGCTTGTGCGAACATTATAACAAGGTAAGTAGCATTGCTCCTGACGGTTTTTTTGCCCTTCATTGCCGCAGATGTAAGTGCAAACCTAGATTTAAAGAAACGGTCATCATGAGCAGAAGTAGGTGCGAGATGACGCGGTTGATAATGGAGGCCAGCAGAATTTCAACATTTGGTGACGCTTGTGTGAGCAGTGCGTCAGTGGTGTTGTCAAATAAAGAACTCGATTACATGTATTTACGATGAACTGTTTTGGTGAAACACTATATGAAAAACGCGCTTGATACGGTGTTGCCATGTTTGTGATGTATGCGCTAGGTTACAATTTATGGTTGTGAGAGCTATGCACACGTGACGTATGACGTTGTGAGAGTACATATTGTCACGTGGTCGTGACGTTGACCCAAGCAGCAGTCGGTATGTTCAAGATGAAACTGTTTATTAGGCCGAACTTGTGGCCGGTAAACGGAAAGTCAGATTACAGCAATAAGCACTGGCACTGATAGCGGCGAACGGAGCGTCGGCCGTCGATCAACTGTACATCGTTGGAGCGCGCCGGCTTTTATAACGCACGCGTCGAACATTCTAGCCTTATCACTAGTCGTCGCGGAAGCGCTAGAATAATCTTGAGTGTTAGCGTCTTGCGTGCAATCTTAACAGAACGATCTACTACAAGCGAGAAGCTTCTGGAACAATAAGGCGCGGTCTGCGCCGAGTACTGCTGATAGTCTTTGTGGGCGGAAATCGAATACAGTGAAAGAAACGCGCGTGGCAATGCCCCCCCTCTGAAAAGGCATCGTCCCGATGCTTAGAACAGAACACATGGTAAAAATACATGCAACAATAAATAACGACAATAAATCAAGAAAGTTCAATAAACAATACGCACAAGCAAGAAAGTCCAATGAAAGAAAAAAGAAGTACAGTCCTCAGGTTCACTACCGCGCGTAAAACGGCTTGAGGCGCACGACATGGACGACTACAGGTCGCGCACGGCGCCGTTGAGAGTTCGAAATGCCGTCGGGGACAACCTCGTAATCGAGTGTGCCGAGACGTCGAAGCACCCTATACGGTCCGAAGTATCGTCGCAGAAGTTTTTCACCGAGTCCACGTCGTCGTATCGGCGTCCACACCCAAACGCGGTCGCCGGGCTGGTATTCCACGAACCGTCGTCGAAGATTGTAGCGGCGGCTGTCAGTCGTCTGCTGATTTTTGATCCGCAGGCGGGCGAGCTGTCGTGCTTCTTCGGCGCGCTGTAGGTAGGCGGTTACGTCGATGTTTTCCTCGTCGGTCACGTTTGGTAACATGGCGTCGAGCGTCGTTGCCGGGCTCCGTCCGTAGACCAACGTGTATGGCGTCATCTGCGTCGTTTCTTGCACGGCCGTGTTGTATGCGAAGGTCACGTACGGAAGGATGGCGTCCCACGTCTTGTGTTCGACGTCGACGTACATGGCCAGCATGTCGGCGATGGTCTTATTTAGACGCTCGGTCAGGCCGTTGGTCTGTGGGTGGTAGGCGGTGGTCCGGCGGTGACTTGTTTGGCTGTACCTCAGGATCGCCTGAGTTAGGTCCGCAGTAAAGGCCGTACCTCTGTCGGTAATGAGGACCTCTGGGGCGCCATGACGCAGTACGATGTTCTCGACGAAGAACTTTGCTACCTCGGCGGCACTGCCCTTGGGGAGGGCCCTTGTCTCGGCGTAGCGGGTGAGGTAGTCAGTAGCTACGACGATCCATTTGTTTCCGGAATTCGACGTCGGAAACGGCCCCAGTAAGTCCATGCCGATTTGCTGGAACGGCCGGCGAGGGGGGCTCGATGGGCTGCAGGAGTCCGGCTGGCCTAGTCGGTGGTGTCTTCCGTCGCTGACAATCTCGGCAAGTCCTCACGTAGTGGGTGACGTCGGCAGTGAGGCGAGGCCAGTAGTACTTTTCTTGTATCCTTGCCAGCGTACGGGAAAATCCAAGGTGTCCAGCCGTCGGGTCGTCATGCAAAGCATGCAGAACTTCTGGACGTAATGCCGAAGGTACTACGAGGAGGGAGTCGGCCCGAAGTGGCGAGAAGTTTTTCTTTAGAAGAACGCCGTTGCGCATGAAAAACGACTCCAGTCCTCGTCTGAATACCTTTGGAGCCACAGTGGCTTTGCCCTCGAGGTATTCCATAAGGCCCTTGAGTTCCGGATCGGCGCGCTGTCGCTCGGCGAAGTCGTCGGCACTTATGGTTCCCAGGAAGACGTCATCATCCTGGTCGTCCAGCGGCGGTGGGTCGACGGGGGGCACGAGACAGGCAGTCGGCGTCAGAGTGTTTTCTTCCGCACTTGTAAACGACGGTAATGTCGAATTCTTGAAGTCTCAGGCTCCACCGTGCGAGGCGACCAGAAGGATCTTTCAAGTTAGCTAGCCAACACAAGGCGTGGTGGTCACTCACAACTTTGAAGGGCCTGCCGTAAAGGTAGGGGCGAAACTTTGATGTAGCCCAGATGATGGCAAGGCACTCCTTTTCTGTTGTGGAGTAGTTGGCCTCTGCCTTTGATAGCGACCGGCTAGCGTAACTGATAACCCTTTCCAGTCCGTCCGTCCTCTGCACAAGGACGGCGCCGAGTCCTACGCTGCTCGCGTCGGTGTGTACTTCTGTTTCGGCGTATTCGTCGAAATGCGCAAGTAACGGAGACGTTTGTAGGCGTCGTTTTAGTTCCTGAAATGCTTCCTCCTGCGGCGTTTCCCACTTGAATTCCACGTCGTTTTTCGTGAGCTGAGTTAGTGGCTCGGCGATGCGCGAAAATCCCTTGACGAAGCGTCGATAATAGGCGCACAAGCCGAGAAATCGGCGTACGGCTTTCTTGTCGGTGGGCGGCGGGAAGGCAGCGATGGCAGCTGTTTTCCGTGGGTCGGGGCGAACTCCAGACTTGCTGATGACGTGACCCAAGAACAGAAGTTCCTCGTATGCGAAGCGGCACTTTTCTGGCTTCAGGGTGAGTCCGGAGGCCTTGATTGCTTGAAGTACAGCCTGAAGGCGCCGGAGATGTTAGTCGAAGTTTGATGAAAATACAACGACGTCGTCCAAGTACACAAGGCAGGTCTGCCACTTCAAGCCGGCGAGTACAGTGTCCATAACACGTTGGAACGTCGCAGGTGCCGAGCAAAGACCGAAGGGCATGACCTTGAACTCGAAGAGGCCGTCTGGTGTGATAAAGGCAGTCTTCTCTCGGTCTCTCTCGTCGACCTCTATTTGCCAATAGCCGGTCTTGAGGTCCATCGACGAAAAGTACTGCGCGCTGTGGAGTCGATCCAGGGCGTCGTCTATACGTGGGAGAGGATACACGTCCTTCTTCGTGATCTTGTTCAGGCGGCGATAATCGACGCAGAAACGCAGGGTTCCGTCCTTCTTCTTCACTAACACCACGGGTGACGCCCAAGGACTCTTGGAAGGCTGGATGATGTCGTCGCGTAGCATTTCGTCGACTTGTTGCTTTACGGCATCGCGTTCTCGCGTTGAAACTCGGTACGGGCTCTGGCGGAGTGGTCTCGCATTTTCCTCTGTTATGATGCGGTGTTTCGCGATTGGGGTCTGTCGAATTCTTGACGACGACGAGAAGCAGTCCTTGAATTGCAAGAGCAGACTTTTGAGCTGGTCTTGCTTGTGCTTCGGGAGACTCGGGTTGACGTCGAAATCTATTCCGGGACCTCGATTCGTCGAAGGAGGTTCGGTAGCATCGGATAGGGCGAAAGCATTGCTGGCGTCCACGAACTTCTCGATGTAGGCGACCGTCGTACCAATGTTAAGGTGCCTATATTCGTGGCTGAAGTTTGTCAGCAGTACCTTTGCTTTACCGTCACGCAGCTCGGCTATACCTCTTGCGACGGAAATTTGACGGTTCAGGAGTAGGTGCTGATCGCCCTCGATGACGCCTTCAAGGTTCGCAGGGTTTTCGGTGCCGACGGAAATAATGACGCTGGAGAGCGGCGGAACGGTCACTTGCTCTTCTATCACATTCAATGCATGATTTGCTGGCGTCGCGACGGGCGGCAGCGCTTTGTCTGAGGTTAGTGTTATCGACTCAGACCTTAGGTCGATGACGGCGCCGTGGTCACTTAGGAAGTGACCACGGAAGTGTCACTAGGAAGTGTCATAATGTGGTCACTTAGGAAGTCCATTCCAAGTATCACATCCCTGGAGCAGTTTTGTAGGATTACAAAGCTCGCAGGATAAGTCCGGTTATTGACGGTGACTCTCGCCGTGCAGACTCCAATCGGCGTTATCAGGTGGCCTCCAGCTGTCCGAATTTCGGCTCCACTCCAAGCGGTCTTTACTTTCTTCAGCTTGGCGGCGAATGGCCCACTGACGACGGAATAGTCGGCACCAGTGTCGACGAGAGCGGTGACGTTGTGACCGTCGATGAGAACGTCGAGGTCGCTAGTCCGTCGCCTTGCGTTGCGGTTAGCTCGCGGCGTCGGATCACGGCTGCGTCGATTTGTTGCGCTGCTTCCGTGATGTTGAGTCGTCAGGTCTAGCTCGGTCCGCGAGGTTTCGTCGGCAGTGCTCTGTCTGCTTCGCGTCGTGTTCAGCAGGTTTCGTCGCGTCGTCGTCGTCGGCGTCGGCGGAGGATGTTCGGTAGTTCGACGTACAGCAACCGCACCTCCATCGGTTGCTGCCCTTAGTTTTCCGGGTAAGGGCTAGGTGACCGGCCCCGGTTAGGGCCAGTGTACTGCCGGCGGTGCGGTGACATGTAGCGGCCGGGCGACGGTGAGCGGGAAGGTCGTCGGGGCGTCCACTGAGCTCCTGCGAGGTAGTCGGCGATGTCTTGCGGTCGTTCACCCCGCTGTGGACGAGGCGCGTCGACGGCGAAACCGCGTAGGCCCATCTGTCGGTACTGGCAGCGGCGGTATGTGTGACCAGCTTCTCCGCAATGGTAGCAGAGTGGGCGGTGGTCGGGGGCGCGCCAAACGTCGGTCTTCCTCGGCGTGTATCGCTGGCCGGCTGGCTGGCTGTATGACGTCGATGGTGGCGGCGGAGGTGTCTGGCGGCGGAACTGCGGCGGAGTGGCGTCTTGACGTGGGCGCGGCGGAGGAGCGGGACGGCGGGCCGCAGCAGCGTAGCTGATAGCCTGTGGCTGCGGCTGTACTGGCTGAGCAACGCCAAGTGACTGCTGGATCTCCTCGCGTACTACCTCAGCAATCGACGTCACCTCTGGCTGTGGAAAAGAGAGCTTCCGGAGCTCCTCTCGCACGATGGCGCGGATGGTTTCGCGCAGATCTTCAGAGCCGAGGGCTTGAACAGCTGCGCTATCTGGAGTCAGGCGACGATTGTACTGTCGGGTGCGCATTTCTAGCGTCTTCTCAATCGTCGTCGCTTCCGAGACGAATTCTTCGACGCTGTTTGGTGGATTCCGCATCAGTCCTGCAAATAGCTCCTGTTTCACTCCTCGCATGAGGAAGCGAACTTTGTTTTCTTCGGGCATGGCTGGATCTGCGTGGCGGAAGAGTTTGGTCATTTCTTCCGTGAATAATGTGACGTTCTCGTTCGGAAACTGGATGCGGGTTTCGAGCGTAGCCTCGGCCCTCTCCTTGCGGACGACGCTCGTGAATGTGGCCAGGAACCTGGTACGAAAAACGTCCCATGTTGTCAGGATGCGCTCTTGGTTTTCAAACCATGTCCTAGCCGCGTCTTCCAAGGCGAAGTACACATGCCGTAGCTTGTCTTCATTGCTCCAGTTGTTAAAAGCGGCGACACGGTCGTATTTTTCAAGCCAGGTCTCCGGGTCCTCGTGTGATGAACCGCGGAAAGTTGGCGGCTCCTTCGGCTGCCGGAGCAGGATGGGCGCAGGCTGCACAGGGGCTGTCATCGTCGCTGCGGTTGAGGTCGTAGTCTTGGTTTGCCTGGTGTTTTCCGGCAGGAGTCCGTGCTGTGGCTGCAAGCCTTTCAGCCTGCGGCTAGCTCGTTGCTGCACGGGGGCTTCGGTGTCTTCTCCGCGCTGTGGGCTGGGTTCACGGCTTGGCGGGGGGCGTCCGGAACATGAAGGAACAGCACCTCCACCAGATGTCACGTGGTCGTGACGTTGACCCAAGCAGCAGTCGGTAATGTTCAAGATGAAACTGTTTATTAGGCCGCACTTGTGGCCGGTAAACGGAAAGTCAGATTACAGCAATAAGCACTGGCACTGATAGCGGCGAACGGAGCGTCGGCCGTCGATCAACTGTACATCGTTGGAGCGCGCCGGCTTTTATAACGCACGCGTCGAACATTCTAGCCTTATCACTAGTCGTCGCGGAAGCGCTAGAATAATCTTGAGTGTTAGCGTCTTGCGTGCAATCTTAACAGAACGATCTACTACAAGCGAGAAGCTTCTGGAACAATAAGGCGCGGTCTGCGCCGAGTACTGCTGATAGTCTTTGTGGGCGGAAATCGAATACAGTGAAAGAAACGCGCGTGGCAATATACTAGCGGGATCACCAAGTAATAAAACTGTTGTTGAAAGTTAGCGCTGTGGTGTCTCGAATGTGTCTTCTTTTGTCCTTGTCCTTAGCCTGCGCTACCATTAATTATCATATAACCATGTCTTGTCTTAAGTCTTCCCTCACCAAGTCGCGTGAACACAACATGAGGGCCGGTTGTAATGCACAGGTAACACGCTTTTTAGAAGTAGGATATCCTCGCGTTGCAGTGTTCACTGTCACTGAACGGTCAAATAAGTTAATTTTGTCAAGTTCGAGCATGGTTGCAGAAAGCAGTAGGAAGAAACGTGTCGGAAGTATTCCTTACATTCATTGAATATCTCACAGGTTAAATAATGTGGGAAGTAGATAAGGCCTTAATGTTGTTTTTACGGCTGCTAATAAATGCTAGGTGAGATTTGTGTCGCCATGAAGACAAAGAATGAGCGAGTAATCGACAAAAAACTAACTGATATTTGTGTCGTAAAACACACCAACAAATTCACTGATTGCCGTACAAGTGTAGTATATAAGGTCCCTTTCTGCTGTGGTCGCTTCTACGTAGGACAGACGGGCCGCTGCATTAACCAGAGATTATGGGAGCATAATAGATCGCTAACGGGAGGCTCACCTTCTAATCTACCTTTACATTGTCGAGATTGCAAGTGCACGCCGCAATTCGATGAAAGTGTACTTTTGTACCGGTACATGAATGAAGAGGCAAGTCTAATGATTGAGGCATGGTATGTCGATAATAGCGCCACACTTTGTCCCTATTTTCTTTAGCCCGTGGAAGAGGCCATGAACATACGAGATTTTCGCGCCAGCTAAGCTGTTAAAGGTTTGCAGTTAAGTGAGACAAAGGAACGAACCCGCTAGCATTAGGCAGAGAAATGAGTGTCATGTTCAACTTGATTTTAGCAGCGCACTGAGGGACGAGGACTAAGAAAAGAAGGTGCACAACACGGGCGCTAAGTCGCAACTGATTTTATTAGGAAAAAAACATGCTAATATAAAGGAGAAGTACGGAAAAAAAGGAAACAGAAAACAGATAAACTTTGTGATCATGTGCAGGTGCCGCTTAGGTATCGAAATTCCGCGTCACTTAGCGCGATAGAAGGTAGACTGACACATTTTTGTCTTTTCCTTTGGATGTGCAACGCTTCGATGACTTCTCTTGCCATCTGTTGTTTATGACGTGACAAAATCATAGTGTCGGCGAAGAATGGTGTGCAGCCGCATTGTTTACAATGGGCGGCGAGTGAATATGGTCTCGTGTCTGACAGTGAACGTTCATGTTCCCTAAGACGGATATTGACACACCTTCCGCTCTGTCCAATGTATGTATTTCTGCATGATAATGGGATTTGATAGACGATGGCCTCTTTGCATTCTGTGTACTGAAAAGTGTGGTTGATGCCGCATTTGCAGTGAACACTCCCATTGTCTCTGCTTTGTGTATCAGTGCTTTTCTGCACTTTTGCGCACATGGATACCAGTTTATTTGGGGAAGAAAACACAACGTCGACGTCATAACATTGAGCCACGTTTTTCAAACCGTGAGCCACACGGTGAGTATACGGAATGACCGTGTACTTTTTGGCTCTCGTAGTCCGTTCTTCGTTGCCCCCCCGCCTGTGAACCAGTTGGCTTCAAACGTTTGCGCATCTTTTCGCACGCTTGCGCAACGGTGTGCTCCGGAAAACCCGCTTGCTTAAGTCTTGCCACCTGTTCATTGAAGCTAATCTGTAGCCCGTCCTGACACGATTTCTGCAAGGCAGAACGAACACAGAAAAAGGCTATGCCCTGTTTGATTCACTTTGAATGGTTTGATGTGAAATCTAGTAATGGTTTAAGTGAACGGGGATGATAGCGCTCTTTCCTGGCCACTGAAAGGCGCTGACGACGAGCGGACGTTTAAATCAGCAGGATGTTCTGACGTCGATGAAGGAACCGGCTGGTCCAAAAGGCGGAACGGTGCCATCCAGACGGTTGTAGCATGGGCATCGAATTGAGCAGCGGGGACAGCGATTAGGGTGATCGTTGACGTAGACTCGTTCATTGACGTCGCAGCGCAGGGACATGTGCAGACGAGAAACGAAATCTGCACGATGAAGCAGAAAAAATTCACCACCGGTCCCATAGCTGCCACTCTTTCCTGGCCACTGAAAGGCGCCGACGACGGGTGGACGTTTAAATCAGCAGGACGTACTGACGTCGATGAAGGAACCGGCTGGTCCAAAAAGTGGAACGGTGCCATCTAAACGGTTCTAGCATGACAATCGGGTTGAGCAACGGGGACAGCGATTAGGGTGATTGTTGACGTAGACCCGTTCGTTGACGCGGCAGAAGCAGCGCATGGCCACGTGTAGACGAGAAACGAAATCTGCACGATGAAGCAGAAAAAATTCACCACCGGTCCCATAGCTGCCACTCTTTCCTGGCCACTGAAAGGCGCCGACGACGGGTGGACGTTTAAATCAGCAGGACGTACTGACGTCGATGAAGGAACCGGCTGGTCCAAAAAGTGGAACGGTGCCATCTAAACGGTTCTAGCATGACAATCGGGTTGAGCAACGGGGACAGCGATTAGGGTGATTGTTGACGTAGACCCGTTCGTTGACGCGGCAGAAGCAGCGCATGGCCACGTGTAGACGAGAAACGAAATCTGCACGATGAAGCAGAAAAAATTCACCACCGGTCCCATAGCTGCCACTCTTTCCTGGCCACTGAAAGGCGCCGACGACGGGTGGACGTTTAAATCAGCAGGACGTACTGACGTCGATGAAGGAACCGGCTGGTCCAAAAAGTGGAACGGTGCCATCTAAACGGTTCTAGCATGACAATCGGGTTGAGCAACGGGGACAGCGATTAGGGTGATTGTTGACGTAGACCCGTTCGTTGACGCGGCAGAAGCAGCGCATGGCCACGTGTAGACGAGAAACGAAATCTGCACGATGAAGCAGAAAAAATTCACCACCGGTCCCATAGCTGCCACTCTTTCCTGGCCACTGAAAGGCGCCGACGACGGGTGGACGTTTAAATCAGCAGGACGTACTGACGTCGATGAAGGAACCGGCTGGTCCAAAAAGTGGAACGGTGCCATCTAAACGGTTCTAGCATGACAATCGGGTTGAGCAACGGGGACAGCGATTAGGGTGATTGTTGACGTAGACCCGTTCGTTGACGCGGCAGAAGCAGCGCATGGCCACGTGTAGACGAGAAACGAAATCTGCACGATGAAGCAGAAAAAATTACACCATCCCCCCACTAAAGGGAACCATGAGGGGATGCGAAGCAGCATTGGGAGTGCACACCAAGTTTCCGTTTACGTTCACTCCGCCGTCGAAGCCAAGCGTCGGCATCGAGCTACCGCTTCCGCTACAGAGAGACAACGCGAGTCTGCGGTGAGGATAGCGAGGCTTTCGAGACAACTGCAGCGTCCGGGAACCAACGGAACGACGGCACGATTCAAGCGAGACATCCTCGAGCGAGCGCACGCGCTTATATGAAGCGTGGGAGGGAGAGGAGGGAGTGGGTTTACAGGCTGCAGCTTGGGGGGAGAAGAGGAGAGAAGGCGACCGAACGCCTGCGTAAAGGGAATAACTAGAAGCACCGCGAAAAAACGAACGACAACAAGGAACACACACAACTGGACTAGCGCTGTACTGCCAACTGAATGTTTATTGAAAAGTGCTCCACTTATAGCCATGCCACCAAAAACGCCACAAATAATCAATGATTGCGGGCATGCGTGTTGCTATACTAGCAGGTGTTCATCGAGAAAACATCTCTCTTGAGTAGTTAAACTAAGTGACGCCGCGCTGACGCACTTATCTGTAGCTTTATTGATAAAGTAAGCTTCCACGATTTCTCTTTCTTTTTCGGATTTTCCAAACGTCAAAAAACTGGTGTCCCCGAACATGGGTGTGCATGCGCATTTTTTACAGTGGGAGGCTAGGTGGCTGCCATAGCCATTTTTTACGTTATTCTTATGTTGTCTAGCCCTATCATTAAAACATTGCTCAGTTTGTCCGATGTACACTCTCCCACAACTTAATGGTATCTCATAAACAAGATCAGTGGCGCACTTGGTGAATTTTGTTTCATGGTTAGTAGTACATAGCATTGGTTTTCGACCTTTCATGGCATTACACATTGTTGAATGTTTACGGGGAGCTGAAAATACCAGGTTAACTTGGTGCCTGTTGGCCACTTTCTTCAGGTTATGCGATAACCTATGTACATACAGAATCACGGGAAACGGTCTTTTGTCTTTTTCTTGCTCATCAGTTGTTCTTCCTGAACGTTTTAATCTTTGTAGAAAAGTTTCACACACAGCTGTGATGACCGAAGCAAGTGATGGCGATTCCCGTTTTTACAAGCTTGGTACAACTTGTTAGCTTGGTACAACTTGTGTGCAAAGTGCAATTAACAAATCCTGTGAGCACCAAATGAAAGCTAGTCTAATGCAACAGAATGAACGACTCAAGTCATTTGGCTATCCAGCTTCCGTCATGACAGCTGTGTGTGAAACTTTTCTACAAAGATTAAAAAGTTCAGAAAGAAAGACTGATGAGCAGACCGTTTCACGTGATGGTCACGCCATCGTCGAAGACGCGCAGTGGTTCACGTCGCTGATCTGTTCAGCGCATATCCGAAACTTGATCTGGAGCCTTCCAAAATGTAACTGACCTGTCCGGAATGTCTATAACGGCGCCGTATTCACACAGGAAATTCATACCCAAGATCAGGTCTTTGCAGCACTTCGACAAAATGACGAACGTAGCAACGAAGGCGGACGTACCAATGTTAATTCTAGCGGTACATTTGCCAGTCGGTGTCATCAATTGACCTCCCGCAGTTCTTATGCTGGGCCCCGCCCATGAAGTTCTCACTTTTTTAAGGCAGTCGGCGAGTTTTCGGCTTATAATCGAGAAATCCACGCCAGTATCAACTAGCGCTGTCACTGGGCGTCCATCTATGTAAACGTATACGTCGGCGCTTACAATTTCCTGTGGTGTCGGCGGCGTCGTATTGTGCGTCGTATCGTCGTATCGTACTGTTGGGGGGTGTTGTAGCATGTCGACGGGCGGCAACCTTCCCCCCAAAGGTCGCTGCTGTTAGTTTCCCCGACGAGGGCTAGGGGATCTGCCCCGGAGAGCATCGGCGTAACTGCGACGGTTTGGCGAAGAGCTCGGCGCTGGTGACGGAGAGCGGGATCGATGATACGGTGGAGCAAAATGCTGTGCTTGCGGGTGCATGTCGCTGTCACGTCGGCTGTCAAAATGAGCACGAGGGAAGGTCGGCGCAGAAGTCGGGTATCTCTGTCCACGATACGCGCAAATGCGGTAAATATGGCCGGCTTCTCCGCAATGCAAACAAAGTGGACGGTGGTCTACGGTGCGCCACAAGTCCGTCTTGCGGACTTGTGGCGCACCGTATGCAACCTGGCCTTGGCGGCCAGGTTGCATACGTTGGCGGAGGGGAGAACGGCGATGTTTCCGTATACACATTAGTCTGAGGAGTCGGCGGCGGCGGTGGAATGTATGCTGGGAGCGCGGGCTCGTTGTAAGCATGAGCCAGTGGGGGCGAGTTGTGCAGCACTGGCGTGGAACGACGGACGGCCGACGCATAGTTGATAGATCGCTGGTCGGGTAGCGAGTTGGGCAACGAAAATGCTTGCCTGATTTCTTGCCGGACAACTTTTGCAACCGAAGCTGTTGCAGGTTCTGGCGGAGTGACAAGGAGGTTGCGGATCTCCTCACGAACGACCTCGCGAATGAGGTCACACAGCGAACCCACCTCACTGCCAGCGGTCAGAGCAGGCACACTGATCGAGGCTTTGTTTAGTCGGTCGTAATAGCGGCACCGTTGCTGTAGTGCTCTCTCGATGGTAGTGGCCTCCTTGATGAATTCCGCAACGGTTGTCGGTGGGTTACGAAGAAGACCGGCAGAGTTGCTCTTTGACGCCTCGCATCAAATGGCGGAGTTTCTTTGCTTCTGGCATCTCAGGGTCAGCTCGCCGAAATAGGCGCGTCATGTCCTCCGCAAACATGGCGACACTTTTATTCGGTTTCTGTATGCGCAATCCGATGAGTTGCTGAACTGAATCGCGGCGGTCGCTGTTTGCAAAGGTGCTGAGAAGTTGTCGAAACACATCCCAAGAAGTCAACGTGGCTTCGCGGTTGTCATACCACGTACGAGTGCTATCCGCCAATGCAAAGTAGGCGCGTGAGAGCTTCTGGTCCACAGTCCAGTGGTTTGCCTTGGCGACTCACTCATACTGGTCTCACCAGTCCTCGACGTCTTCATAAGCCTCGCCGTGGAAGGTCTCAGGAATCCGAGGTTGCTCAACAGTTAGCTTCGAAGCACCTCCAGTTGCCATTTCTCCAGGCGGAGTCCTTAACTGGTGAAGTTCTAGGGGGTGTGTCTCGGGACTAAGGCTACGCTGTCGGCGACTGTAGCGGTGACAGGAGTATCCACTGCCGGAACAGGTTGCAGTGTTGGACTGGAAGCGTCGGTCCGTGGAGGAGTCCCGAGCATTAGACGTCCAGCACCTCCACCAGTGTCTTAACGCGGAAAGAATAAGGCACAGGACCGCGGTTCGACGTGGAAAGATAAGGCTGTATTCAGAGATCAATCACAATGACAAAAGCAGCCGCTTCGACGTCGTCTTCCTCAGAGCCACAACAGCTGCTCCTCGTGCTTCTCACTTCGTTGTCCTCTCGTCCTGGCGGCTATCAATCGTGACAATATCATAATTTATCTGAAAGAACGTCCACAATATCTCGCATGCCATTGCCGGTCATGAAACATTTGTGACCCCCCCCCCCCCCCCCACTTGCAATCGCATGAATTCACGCCTCCCCGATGTTAGCATTCTAATCTGAGCAGACGAGGCAGCTACATCTTGGAGCGACGTGATTTGTTCGATAATTCGAAGCACATGGATACTTAATATTTTCCACTTAATATGAGCCCACTGCCCAATTTTCGCTATCTGGCAGACACGTAGAGAAACGAATGCCCTAGAGTGAGTTTCGAGGATTTCAACTTGGGTGATTCATCTTGAAAGGGACTGATGCGCACAAAAGACACAAGAAAAAACACAGACAGACGAAGCGCAAACTAACGACAGTTTATTGGCGAGAAATGTGACCTTATTTATACCAACGTCCTACACTCATTGCGTATTACGAAGCAAAGCAAAAAACAAAACTAACACACACGTGTCGCACCAGTGAGATATGCAATTTCTTCGGCTGATGAAGAGATGGATGGCATGCTGATGCATGTGTCATTGAGACATGAGATATTGTGACCTTCAATGATTAGGCTTGTTGTTTGACTTCTGTTCTTTGCGATTACAGTGCAACATTAAAATTGTGCTTTGCTACTACATTTTTCGCAGTGAAGGGCCAGCCACCTCCCTGTTTTGTTTCTCATGTTGTGCGCATGCTCATGGAGGCGGTCGTTAATACAGCGACCTGTTAACCGACAAACACGCGGTCACATGTCAGCGGAATGCGAAAACGCATAACTGAGAGGTCGCCAGGCAAATGTAACCATCGACAACACTGGCGCGCGTGATCAACAAGCTGCACATTTGTCTGCGTAGTCACGAGCAAGTAGTTGGACGCAGGGCGCTAAAGCTCTGCTTGCACAAGGCTCGCCTCTGAAGAGCCAATTATGACCCCTTGTGGAAATTCGGAAGGTTCTTCGAAGCTTCTTTTTTGGGCGATGTGTGCGCACGCCGAGAATGTGCGCGAAACGTCAACGGTGGCTCTTCATTGCGTGCGAGCGACGCCTGAAGGAATGTGTAGGATTCGCTATCAATGGGACAGACAGCTGGAGGAGCGGACTGGGAGTTCGTGTCGAACTTATATCATTCGAGCTCGCACGCTTCTCTGTGCGAGGAGATCGGGCTTGTCATCGTGGCGATGCGATCTCAACGCTAGGGAGCAATGGATCCGCGTTCGATTGCGCTTCACGACTTATTGAATGCCTAAGTAGGTCACCATCTCGTGTTTATTGCGCTGTCGCGCTGCCACTTTGGGGAAAAAGGTGGAATGGTTCTTTACATAATCGGAAAAAAAATTCACGGTTTTTGTGTTTCATAAGAATTGTATGGCTCTATGCAGCAAAGAATGACAGAAACAAATATGATAAGGCTTCGTTCCTGCGCCTTTAACAGGTGGTAGACTGATGCTTGGAGTAATCGATTTCCTCCTCTCCATTTCTTTCAGCTGTGGTGCCAACTTTGTTCCGTCCATCCGGCGACTGCAGAGTGACCGATAGGGTTGCATATCTGGCTACGTTGCGCCAAACTGGATACTTTTACAGGCTGTTGTGAGATGGCTTGCCTCGGTAACTTTTTTGGCTACTTTTGAAATCCCTGAGCTATCGTACAAAACTCGGAGGACGCTTGAACTTCGTCTTCGAGAGTACAACGTGATAGCGTAGTCAGGCCCCGTGCGCGTCATCTTCAACCAAGCCGCAAGGAAAGTAACGTTTGTACGCATAACATTGGCCTTTTCAAGCTATCCTAGAATGCCTATTGCAAGTACGGTTGAAAAGTGCCAACTACGCCACAACTGTTCCTTTTGCATGTTCGCGCAGTTGTAAGTACCCTTTACGCGTCCGTAAGGTGCCACGTGCATCTGCGCACTTTGTTATGGGTGGGCAGCTTTAAACCACCCCCTTGTTCCGCAATTCACATGTTTTGACGCCTGGTACGGTTCTACAATTCTGCCACGAAATGTTACACGCTTTAAGGATACTCCTCCTACTGCACGACATCCTTGCAGCGTTTTTTTACGAAGCTATTTCAAGAAGCAGTGGCTAGACAACTTGCCGCCGTGAGGGTCCGAACCTGTAAGCTTCGGATTACGCGCCAATTAAGCAGTTTCCATGCACATAAACACCCCATGAAGTGGACGAGCAGACCACTACCGCCGTAGCTCAATTGGCAAGAGCATCGGACGCGTAATCCGATGGAGACAGGTCCGGTCCCTAATGACGGCAAGTTGTCTTGTCGTCCGCATTACTTTCTTCAGATATAGACTACAATTACTACAATGCACTTACGGCATCTCCCGCTGGTAGTTTTAGAGCGCTATAGAGCGCTCTCGCGAGCGGCATCGTGTTCGGCTATTTGAAAGGGAGCGTTCGCCTCGTGTACGGCTGGTTCTTTTCGATCGGTCTCCTCTGTAGTCCAGCGCTCTGAGTTACTCCGAGCCCTTTCGACGGAGCAGTGCGAGCGCTTCCGGTCATGTGATCACAAGCAGCGCGGTGGTCGCGGCGGCATCATATTGTCGCCTTGCCCACCACTTCGGGATGGTAATTACGTTGTGTCCCCACTTTACGATGTCCTACTAGAGCGCCAAATAGCTCTCCCTAGCTCCATCATTACGCTCACCAACAACCGTGCGTGGCTTCCTCTCCTGACTTTTGGCTCGTCTGGAAAATGATCGCGTCGTCTGGTATCTGCGCAATTTTGTCAACATGTCAAATAGAGCCTGTTTAAGCGCTGGGCTGATGCCATCTCCTTAGCCAACGTACCCAGAGACCAGCGGCAAAAGCTACGACGGGGATGACGACATAAGCCGTGCCTGCGACCAGTAATTTGCTCAGCTGAGCGTTCCCTTGTTGACGGCTTGTTTCATCGGCGCGTCGGCCAAGCGTGGGAAGCTTCGGCTAGGCTTCGACGCGGCTTCTACTAGAGAAAGGATTTTCGCTGTAGGCACGTGGTTCCTCCTGTTCCGGTTTTCCTCCGGCAACGAGTCAGACGTTGGGCTCGAGCGTTTGTACTCTTCCTCAGAGTGTGAGCAACGCCGCATCCGTCCACTTCTGAGTCGGAGGAGAAAGTCGAGCAGTCGAAGATACCATTGAAGTGGTACAATTAACGTCCCCTATAGTGGCGTCATTTTCTCCTGGTTTTCATAAAGTGCTAGTTGTGGCAACACACGAAAATAAACCTGCATTCAAATGAGAGTTGCGCTCGTTACGCAAGACAGACATCTTGCAGTTCTTACACCACCAATTTAGCCAGGATCTCTCTAAGCATGGTCCAAGTTTGTCTTAGTGACGCCCTGCAACACTTTCCTAAGGAATAATCGAGTTAAGCACCATCTCACGAAACGAATTATTCGAATCCCTCAAGTAAGAGCGGAGCTTCTTTTTCTTCGTCTCGACGAGCAGACCAAAAAGGGAAGGATGACAGAAAGCTACTTCAAGACCTTCAGAACGTTTTTTCGCACCCGTCGGCTCACTGTCGGTGTGATTGTGTAATTCAAGCACACTACAGAGTGTGGAGTTGGCCCGTGGCGACACCCTGTGGCGACCGCGGTAACTATGCAGCGCAATAATGCTCGAATGAGCCAGAGGCCGTGTACACCCCTCTCATGATGTGGGTGGGCCAGTCGATGACGTAATTTGTCATAGAAGAGGGAGTGATTTGTAAGATAAATAATGTAATAATATCTGGGCTTTTACGTCTCAAGACCACGATACTGTCACGGGGTCGTGACGTCGACGAAGGCAGCAGTCGGCGTGTACAAGTTGAAACTGTTTATTTCGCCGCACTTCTGGCCGGGAAACCGAAAGTCAAACTACAGCAAGCAATGCGCGCTGTGCACTGATAAACTCATAGCAGCGTACAGAGCGTCGGCCGTCGATAATGTCATCCGCGGCAACGCACGTCGGCATTTATACACACGGCGTCGAACATTCGAGCGTTATCGCCGGTGGCCGAGTTTGTTCAGAATAAACTCAGCTGTTCGCGTTTGCGGGCTCAAGCGAAACAGATGATCCGAAAACTATCTAGAATGCTCTTAGACATTCTGGCGCGCATTGCGCAAGGCAGTATCAACATGTACAATACGCTTGCAACATAAAACATAGAAAGAACCGTGTGCGGCATTACCCCCCTGTGAAATGACACCGTCCCGATGCTTTAACAGAAGGTGGAAGTGCAATAATAAAGCAAGAAAGTACAATGAGCAATAAGTGCAAACAATAAAGCACAATAATAAAGCAACAACGAACAAAAAAAATACAGTCCTCAGGTTCATAAACGCCCATAAAACGGCTTGAGGCGCACGACATGGATGACTTCAGGTCGCGCACGGCGCCGTTGAGAGTTCGAAATGCGTCGGGGATAACCTCGTAGTCGACTGTGAGGAGACGTCGAAGTACCCTGTACGGTTCGAAGTACCGTCGCAGAACATTTTTACTGAGTCCAAGTCGGCGTATCGGCGTCCACACCCAAACACGGTCGCCGGGATGGTATTCCACGAAGCGTCGTCGAAGATTGCAGCGGCGGCTGTCGGTCATCTGTTGATTCTTGATGCGAAGGTGGGCGAGTTGTGGGGTTTCTTCGGCGCACTCAAAGTCACGTCAAGGTTTTCTTCGTTGGTGACGTAGGGTAACATGCCGTCGAGCGTCGTTGCCGGGGTCCTTCCGTAGACCGATCTGCACGACGTCATCTGCGTCGTTTTATGCACGGCCGTGTTGTCTGCAAAGGTCACACACGGAAGGATGGCATCCCACGTCTTGTGCTCAACGTTGACGTACGTGACCAGCATATCGGCAATGGTCTTATTTAGACGCTCGGTGAGGCCATTGGTCTGTGGGTGGTAGGCGGTGGTCCGGTGGTGACTGGCTGTACCTCAGGATCACGTGAGTTAAGTCCGCCGTAAAGGCCGTACCTCTATCAGTAATGAGGACCTCTGGGACGCCATGACGCAGGACGATGTTCTCGACGAAGAACATTGTTACCTCGGCGGCACTGCCTTTGAGCAGGGCCTTTGTCTCGGCTTAGCGGGCGGCTGCAGACCCGAAGGTCGCGGGTTGGATCCCGGCCGCGGAGGTCGCGTTTCGATGGAGGCGAAATGGTAGAGGCCTGTGTACTGTGCGATGTCAGTGCACGTTAAACAACACCAGATGGTCGAAATTCCCGTAGCCCTCCAATACGGCGTCTCTCATAATCCATATCGCGGTTATGGGACATAAAACCCCAGATATTATTATATCGGCGTAGCGGGTGAAGTACTCAGTAGCTACCACGATCCATTTCTTTACGGCATTCGATGTCGGGAAAGGCCTCGGTTTGCTGCAACGGCCGGCGAGGTGGCTGGATGGCGAGGTGGCTCTTGAGTTCCGGATAGGCTCGCTGTTATTCGGCGAAGTCATCGGCGCTTAAAGTTCCCGGGAGGTTGTCACCGTCCTGGTCGTCCTAGGGTGGTGGCTTGACGGGGGGCGTGAGACAGGCAGTCGGCGTCAGAGTGCTTCCGTCCGGACTTGTAAACGACGGTAATGTCGAATTCCTGAAGTCGCAGACTCCACCGTGCGAGGCGACCTGAAGAGACCTTCAAGTTAGCTAGCCAACAAAAGGCGTGGTGGTCACTCACAACTTTGAAAGCTCTGCCGTAGAATAATAATAATATCTGGGGTTTTACGTCCCAAAACCACGATATGATTATGAGAGACGCCGTAGTGGAGGGCTCCGGAAATTTTGACCATCTAGTGTTCTTTAACGTGCACTGACATCGCACAGTACACGGGCCTCTACCATTTCGCCTCCATCGAAATGCGACCGCCGCGGCCGGGATCGAACCCGCGACCTTTCGAGTCAGCAGCCGAGCACCTTAGCCACTGTTCCACCGAGGCGGACCACTGCCGTAGAAGGGGCGAAGCTTGGACGTAGCCCAGATGATGGCAAGGCACTCCTTTTCTGTTGTAGAACAGTTGGTTTCCCCCGTGGATAGCGACCGGCTAGCATAACTGATGACCCTTTCGAGTCCGTCAATCATCTGCACTAGGACGGCTCCGCACCCTACGCTGATTGCGTCGGTGTGGATTTCCGTGTCGGCGGGTTCGTCGAAGTGCGAAAGTATCGGTGGCACCTGCAGGCGTCATTTAAGTTCCTTAAATGCTTCGACTTGTGCTGTTTCTCACTTGAATTCCACATCGTTTTTAGTGAGGTGAGTTTAAGGCTCGACGATCCGTGAAAATCCCTCGACGAAACGTCTGTAATAGGCACACAAACCAAGAAATCGACGCATTTCCTTCTTGTCAGTGGGCGGCGGTATGGCAGTGATGGCCGCCGTTTTCCGTGGGTCTGGGCGAACTCCAGGCTTGCTGATCACGTGGCCCAAGAAGAAGAGCTCCTCGTACGCAAAGCGGCACTTTTCTGGCTTCAGGGTGAGTCCGGAACTCATGATTGCTTGAAGTACAGCTTCAAGGCGCAGCAGGTTTTCGTCGAAGTTTGAAGAAAACACAACGACGTCGTCCAAGTACACGAGGCAAGTCTACCACTTCAAGCCAGCCAGCACTGTATCCACAACGCGCTGGAAAGTCGCAGGTGCCGAGCAAAGACCGAGGGGATGGCCTTGAACTCGAACAGGCCGTCTGGTGTTATAAAAGCAGTATTTCCTCGGTCAATCTCGTCGGCTCTCGTCGACTGCCAGTAGCCGGTGTTGAGGTCCATCGACAAAAAATCACAGCATATCCACGGAGTGAATGATGATGAGTGGGCGAAGCTCCGGAGGTTCATCGGTAAACCGTGAATCTTCCGTGAAATTCGCCCAGTACATCATCAAAGACGTGACAAACACTGTGTGTATATATACAAGAAATTTATATTTTATTCGTGAGCCGTGATTTTCCGTTTTGTTTTCGTTTCTTCGTTGGTCGTGGTTACCGTTTACATAAGCCGTGGCTTCCGTTCCCCCCTTCATTATAACGGCTTGATGGTCGGTGAAAAGCGGTTCCTGGTTGGGTCGTAGTCGAAAGTTTGCAAAGACGAGATCGATGTTCCTCGGATGGTGGTTGGTTGCATGTGGTAAACGATATGCATGTGAGACCATATCGCGATGCCATGTGTTGTATGGCATCGCAATCGTCATCATCATCAGCGTCATCATCGTCATCAGCGTCATCGTTTGACGCATAGTGGGTATGTTTTAACAAGACTGTTGGCCTAGTTGGTACTTGCTTAATGACATATTTAGCCGCGTAATAGCACATACACAAAGCAAAGAAACATACAAGGACAGGACGGGCGGCACTTCCAACTCCATGAATGTGTTTGCATGTGTTTGCTTGCATGTGTTTGGAGGGGGGCTTAGTCAGTTGGAAGTGCCGCCCGTCCTGTCCTTGTATGTTTCTTTGCTTTGTGTATGTGCTATTACGCGGCTAAATATGTCATTAAGCATAGTGGGTACATTCCATGTGCTGTGCTGTGATGGCAGCGTCATCGTCATCGCACAGGGGTGGCTACGACGACAACGACGCAGGATGACGCCGGACTAGCCTATGCCCTAAGGAGCTTCGCCCCTAAAAGTACTTGGCGTTGTGGAGTCGATTTAGAGCGTCGTCTATTCGTGGGAGAGGGTACATGTCCTTTTTAGATGCGAAGCATCTTATGCTCGGGGCTATTTCCGTCCCTCCAAAGTCCCGCGTCAGGCGTCCCGCGTCCGGCCACTTTCATTAAGTAGGGAAGCATCAATTATGCGAACCAGAACACTGTAGTAATATGAAGGCCGTCAACCACTACCACAGTCATCAGAGTCATGGCCGAGAGCACAGAGAGGCTGCTTAGCAATGGCTAGGCATGTGGTGTCTGTCGCCCAGGTTGACCCCATTCCTTGATCTTGCTTGCATGTGTTTGGAGGGGGCTTAGTCGGTCCCTCCTTCCCGCGTCCCGCGTCCCACACCATCACAGCGCATGCGCGTCCCCTCCCCATCTCTCTGTCCTCTCCTGCGCTCACCCCCTTTCTGTTCTCTAGGAATCATTTACCCTACGGAGCGGCCCCCCGCGTCCCACACCACCCACAGCGCATGCGCGTCCCCTCCCCCCTATCCTCTCCTACGCTCACCCCCTTTCTCTACTCTAGGAATCATCTACTCTACGGAGCGGCGCCCGCGTCCCACACCCCCCCAGCGCATGCGCGTCCTCTCCCCCCTCTCTCCTCTAGGAATCCTCTACTCCACGGAGCGGCGCCGGCGTCCCACAGCGCATGCGCGTCCTCTCCTCCTCTCTCTAGGAATGCTCTACTCTACGGAGCGGCTCCCGCGTCCCACAGCCCCACAGCGCATGCACGTCCCCTCCCCCCTCTCTCTCCTCTCCTACGGTCCCCCCCCCCCCCCCGTCCTCTCCTCTAGGAATCCTCTACCGAGCGGTGCGCACGAGAGGTGGTGCGACAGCTGCATACTCCGCTGGGGGGCGCCACGGTAGTTCCGCGGTATGAAAATGACGGAGCGCGCGCGCCTCATTCTCTCTCCTGTGGAGTGCCGCGATGAGCGCCCAGACCGCTGCCGTGAAACGAGAGCGGCGACGTTCCTCCCGCTCAAGCTAATTATCTCCCCGCTGCTTCGCATCCACACATGGTTCCCTTTAGCGGGAGATGGGGAAGTTTGTAACGTGTTTGTGACTGTTCAGGCGGCGAAAATCGACGAAGAAGCGTAGGGATCCGTCCTTCTTCTTCACCACGAATGACGCCACAGGTGACGCCCACGGACTCTTTGAAGGCTGCGTAATATCGTCGCGTAGCATTTTCGTCGACTTGTTTCTTTATGGCCCCGCGTTCTCGCGTCGAAACTATGTATGGGCTCTGATGGAGTGGCTTGGCACTTTCCTCTGTTATGATGCGATGTTTCGTGACTGGGGTCTGTCGAACTCGTGACGACGAGGAAAAGCAGTCCTTGTTCTGAACTCTTCTTTTAGATGCGAAGCATCTTATGCTCGGGGCGCTGTCCGTCCCTCCCGCGTCCCGCATCCCGCGTCCGGCCACTGTCATGAAGTAGGGAAGCACCCATTATGCGAACCAAAATCCTGTAGTAATATGAAGGCCGTCAACCCTAACACAGTCATCAGAGTCATGGCCGAGAGCACAGAGAGGCTGCTTAGCAATGGCTAGGCAGGTGGTGTCTGTCGCCCAGGTTGACCCCATTTCTTGAGTCATGGCCGAGAGCACAGAGAAGCTGTTTAGCAATGGCTAGGCAGGTGGTGTCTGTCGCCCAGGTACCCCATTCCTTAATCTTGCTTGCATGTGTTTGGAGGGGGGCTTAGTCCGTCCCTCCTTCCCGCGTCCCACACCACCACAGCGCATGCGCGTCCCCTCTCTCTCCTAAGCTCACCCCCTCTGTCTCCTCTAGGAATCCTCTACTCTACGGAGCGGCGCCCGCGTCCCACACCCCTACAGCGCGTCCCCTCTCCTACGCTCACCCCCCTTCCTCTACTCTAGGAATCCTCTACTCTACGGAGCGGCTCCGGCGTCCCACATCCCCACAGTGCATGCGCGTCCTCTCTCCTCTTGGAATCATCTACTCTACGGAGCGGCTCAAGCGTTCTACACCCCCCACAGCGCATGCACGTCCCCTCCCCCCTCTCTCTCCTCTCCTACGATCCCCCCCCCGTCCTTTCCCTCTAGGAATCCTCTGCGGAGCGGCGCCAACGACAGGTGGTGTGACAGCTGTTTACTCTGCTGGGGGGCGCCACGGTAGTTCCGCGGTATGAAAATGACGGTGCGCGCGCGCCTCATTCTCTCTCCTGCGCAGCGCCGCGATGAGCGCCCGGACCACTGCCGTGAAATGAGAGCGGCGACGTTCCTCCCGCTCATACTAATTATCTCCCCGCTGCTTCGCATCCACACATGGTTCCCTTTAGCGGGAGATGGGGAATTTTTTTATGCGTTGGAAGGCTCGGATTGACGTCGAAAGCTGGTTGAAGAGCCTGCTTCGTCGGAGTAGATCCAGCAGAACCACTGAGGGCGAAAGCACAGGTGGCTTCCTCAATTTCTTCGATGAGGGGTGATCGTCGTGCCTTTGTTTACGTGCTTGTATCGTTACTGAAATTTGTGAGCAGCACTGTTGCTTTTCCTCCACGCAGCTCGGCGATTCCTGTTGCGATGCATATCTCGCGGTTTTCCATTATTTGCTGGTCCCCTTCAACGAAGCCTTCATGGTCTGGGGATTCCTTAGTGCCGACGGAAAGAACGACGCTTGAGCGAGGCGGAATGGTGACCTGGTCTTCCAGCACATAAGGCGTGCTTTCCGAGCGGCGTGTGCGGCTGTAGTGCTTTTTCTGAGGATAGCGTTATCGACTTGCATGTCAGATCGATGATTGCACCATTGTGAATGGCATTTTGCGCAAAAGAACACACGAACACGAAAGGAAGAAACCACGAGACTAGCGCAGACTATGCCATTCACAATGCAATACCAACTCGCCCAACGCTCCATTCTTCTAAGATTGCACCATGAAGGCAGAATTTCGTCTCTCGAGCAACGCTGTAGGACTACGAAGCTTGCGGGATAAATCCGGTTGTGAATGGAGACTTTCGCGGTGCAGACGGAGTAGTCGGCTCCAGTATCAGCTGCCACGCTGTGGCCGTCGATAAGAACATCGAGGTCGATAGTTCGTCGTCTCGCGTTGCGGTTAGGTCGTGGCGTCGGATCACCGCTGCGTCAGTTTGTTCGACTGATTCCACGTTGCGTCATCAGGTATTCTTTGGGCTGCGAAGTTTCGACGTCAGGGCCCCATTCGGCTTGCGGCGGGTTCTTTAGATTTCGTTGCGGTGTGGTCCTCGGTGGCGGAGGATCATCGTTGTTTCGTCGTACGGCAACCGCACCTCCATCGGTTGCTGCCCTTAGTTTTCTGGACACGGACTAGGCGACAGGCTCCGGATTTGGCCAGTGTACTGCCGGCGGTGCGGCGACGTGTAGCGGCCGGGTGATGGTGAACGGGAAGATCCTCGGGACACCCAATGCGCTCTGCGAGGTAGTCGGCAATGTCGCGTGGTCTTTCACCCCGCTGTGGACACGGCACGTCGATGGCGAAACCGCGCAGTCGCATCTGGCGGTACTGGCTGCGGCGATAGGTGTGGCCAGCTTCTCTGCAGTGGTGGCACAGTGGGCGGTCAGGCCCCGGAGACTCTCAAGTTCAACAAACCGCCGCAGAGGGCGAAAAAATCAACCGCGGCGCGTTCCGGCTTCAAACACCGGGAGTGGATCTACTAACCTCTGCGTTATGGTCGCATGCGCGCCGCCATTCGCGCTACTGCACTTTCCTGTAGGGGCGCCCTGGTCGGGGCCAAATTTCCAATTCAAGATATTCTTCAAATAACCGAAGACTACTTCTTTGGATAATGCTACACCTAAATAAAACAAAGTGCTGTCTCATACCAGGTCGTCTTGCCTTCGCCACATACCACGCGATCAATCTTTTGAGATACTTTTAGATGCGAAGCACCTTATGCTCGGGGCTATGTCCGTCCCTCCCGCGTCCGTCCCGCGTCCCGCGTCCGGCCACTTTCATGAAGTAGGGAAGCACCAACTATGCGAACACTGTAGTACAGTATAAGGCCGTCAACCACCACTACAGTCACCAGAGTCATGGCCGAGAGCACAGAGAGGCTGCTTAACAGTAGCTAGGTAGGTGGTGTGGGTCACCCAGGTTGACTCCATTCCTCGATGTTGCTTGCATGTGTTTGGGGGGGGGCTTAGTCCGTCCCTCCTTCCCGCGTCCCACACCACCACAGCGCATGCGCGTCTCCTCTCCCCCCCCCTCTCTCTCTCTCCTCTCCTACGCTCACCCCCTTTCTCTCCTCCAGGAATCCTCTACTCTACGGAGCGTCCCACACCCCGACAGCGCATGCGTGTCCCCTCCCCCCTCCCTCTCCTCTCCTAAACTCACCCCCTTTCTCTCCTCTAGGAATCCTCTACTCTACGGAGCGTCCCACACCCCGACAGCGGATGCACGTCCCCTCCGCCTCTCCTACGCTCACCCCCTTTCTCTGCTGTAGGAATCCTCTACTCTACGGAGCGGCGCCCGCGTCCGACATCCCCACAGCGCATGCGCGTCCTCTCTCCTACGCTCACCCCCTTTCTCTACTCTAGGAATCCTCTACTCTTCGGAGCGGCTCCCGCGTCCCACAGCGCATACGCGTCCCCTCTCTCTCTCCTCTGCTACGGTTCTCTCCTCTAGGAATCCTCTACGGAGCGGCGCGCGACAGGTGGTGCGACAGCTGCATACCCCGCTGGGGGGCACCACGGTAGTTCCGCGGTATAAAAATGACGGACCGCGCCTCATTCTCTCTCCGCGATGACAGCCCGGGCCGCGAAACGAGAGCGGCGACGTTTCTCCCGCTGCTTCGCATTCCACACATGGTTCCCTTTAGCGGGAGATGGGGAAGTTTTTTAGGGGCGAAGCTCCTTATCCCGTGGGTCGTGCGTCCCTTGTTTGTAGTAGCCACCTGCGTGATGACGATGACGATCGCGATGCCATACAACACATGACATCGCGATATGGTCTGACATGCACATCGTAACTGCATAACCAGCACACAGGGAGATACTGCGTAACCAGCAGTATCTCCCTGTGTGATGACGATGACGCTGCCATCACGGCACACCACATGGAATATACCCACTATGCGTCATAACGATGACGCTGATGACGATGACGATCGCGATGCCATACAACACATGGCATCGCGATATGGTCTCACATGCATATCGTTTGACCACATGCAACCAACCACCATGGAATGTACCCACTATGCGTCATAACGATGACGCTGATGACGATGACGATCGCGATGCCATACAACACATGGCATCGCGATATGGTCTCACATGCATATCGTTTGACCACATGCAACCAACCACCATCACGTCTTTGATGATGTACCCCCCGCCCTCAAAAGTTTTCGGAACACAAAATTTCCGAATATGATATATTCCCGCTTTGTCTTTGAACATAGCTTGTAGTAGTCCTTGCGACCTACGCAGCTACCTGCTAGGTTAGATGCGCCGTGCACTAACAGAGCAGAAATTCGCATTTTCAGTGGAGCCCGCGTTCCGAAAACTTTTGGGAGCGGGTGTACCTCCGGAGCTTCGCCCACTCATCATCATTCACTCCGCGGATATGCTGTGATTTTTTTGCTCAAGCGACATCATTATCCTCATTTCAAAATATACGGTGGCCAACGGCAGGTAACGGTTTGCGGTGCATTCGGATGGGTCTTGCGCTGTTGCGTTTCTCTGTAAATGTTTCGAGCCACTGCCGGCGGACACATTTGCTTTTGTTCTGTTCATTTTGACTTGTTCAAATGCTTTCGCGAAGCGCATTCAGCTGACTTCGGGGGGAGCGAGGGACCATTGAAGCTTTCTCCGGATGAACACCTGTTTCAAGCCCGGGAATATGCGTACCGGTGAGTAAAAACCCATAGCTTCAGTTTTTTACCAATGACTTTGTTGGGTGTCACACGGAGGCGACGCATTGCAATATTAAATTTTTCAGCGTGTCATATTCTGTCGCCGAGAAAACGCAAGTTCCTTGCGGCGTGGCTCCAAGTGGGAGCGAGCTGCTGAGTCAATAGAAGTGAATTACGGAAGTTTATCGTTTGGTAACACAAACCAGGCCACTGCAATAAAAGGAGGAAAATGCATCACTAACGCCTCGCATGTATCTTAGTAACTAGTCCGTATATCAGAGCAAAAAATACACTAGTTATAGTTAGCCGCAGTCGCATTTGAGAAACAAGGTTTAGAGGTCTCATTTCTCCACGTTGGCAGTTCAGGTTTCTTTTACCACACATTTAGCGCAACAAAAGTTTCACATAATTATAAGTGTACTTTCACTTCAGTTTGATGAAGAAACCGTCACTATAATCAGAAATATTTTTATTTTCTGCCACAGCCTCCTGGCCTGACAAGGAAACAGCTGTATGCAATGGGAAGACACCTACTATGTGACATGCCGTGAAAAAAAAGCGACCCCAAGTGATTCAACGTGCATTATAAGGTACGCTTACATGTATGTATAACAAACTGTTGTTTACTTGTTCACTATGTTTATACGTTTCCCTTTGTAAAACTTCATATTCATTGATTATGCTTATCAAAAATTGAAGGACACCCTTTGTACATTCTAAAGTGTGTTCGGCGAAAGCGTGTGACCATTCCACTGATTATGCCATGTCGTTTTTCTTTTACACTCTCAGTGGGATAAGACACAAACCGAATGGGCGTGTGTTTTCTTCTGTAATTTTTTACCGCGAATCGCAGCGAGACGCGAGACTCATCTTCCTCCGTTCGCATGCGTTAGTATTTTCTCGCGCTTTGCGCATCGTGCGAACGCCATCCGCGTTCCAGCTCTTAAATTGACGGACCCTTTGTAAATTGGAAAGTGTATTCCGTGAACGCCTGGGTCCATTGAGACGGCGTCGGTCAGAATGATTGCAAACTCTGGGCACAGCGACGCTACGCAAGCAAAGCGCGAGCGCTATAGAGTCCGACGCGACCAGGCGTTCCGTCTGCGCATCCCGGCGGCCACCTGGCTCCGTGCCAGAGCTCGGATGGACGGACGGACGGACGGACGGACGGACGGACGGACGGACATGGACGGATGAACGGACGGACGGACAGACAGATGGATGGACGGACGGACGGACGGACGGACGGACGGACGGACGGACGAACAGACGGATGGATGGACGGAGGGACGAACAGACAGACAGACGGACGGACAGACGGACGGACGGGCGCCGGACGGAGGTCGGACGGACACCGGACGGACGTGAGCATGAGACATTAAAGGCTTTCGCCTTAAAGATTACACCATCTCCCGCTAAAGGGAAGAATGTGTAGATGCGAAGCAGCGGGCGCTAACGCTTACACTGGCGGCGGCGTTGATGCTGACGCTAATCGCAGCGTTGCACAGGAGAGAAACCTGGGGGGCGCAAAGCACGCAGTGATGGACCGGTGTTTCCTACTGGAACATCCCAATCGCTGCTAATGGGCAATGAGAGACAGAAGACTCGGACTGGACAAAGAGACCCGCAGTTCGCTTTTAGTTAACGCGCACGCTGCGATTTTTTTTTATTTTTTTTTAATCGTTCGACAACGCATATACGGGGTGGCCAGTGAACGGTTGTGCAGCGCGAGCAGTCGGTTTTTTCAACCAAGAAACTCGCTAGCAGACGCTGCGTGCGTCGGCGTCGCGAAGGCGAGAGAGGGGGGAGCGTAGGAGAGAGGAAGACGCGCATGCGCAGTGGGGGGTGTGGACGCCACGGGCAGGGATGCCTAGAGGAGAGAGGGGGGAGCGTAGGAGAGGAGAGAGAGGGGGGGACGCGCATGCGCAGTGGGAGTGTGGACGCCGCTGGCAGGGATGCCTAGAGGAGAGGGGGAGAGCGTAGGAGGGGGAGAGAGGAGGGGAAGCGCATGCGCAGTGAGAGTGTGGTTGCCGCAGGGGGGATGCCTAAAGGAGAGAGATGTGGAGAGGAGGTTTTTTATTATTCTTTTTTAAATGGGTTGGCGCATGCGCAATTGGGGGTGTGGACGGACGGACGGACGGACGCCGGACGGACACCGGACGGACGGACGGATGGACGCTGGACGGACACCGGACGGACGTGAGCATGAGACATTAAAGGCTTTCGCCTTAATATCTGGTGATGTCATTACTTGTTTTTCCAGGACTGCCATGAAACGACAGGATGACTACCTCCTAATGTCCACTTTGCTAGTGCGGTGAAACATGTGAACGTCTGCTACAACAGGTCATCTTGAACCTCACTTGTGGTGAAACAGCGCCAGCGAAAACGAAGGACTAGACAAAGAGGAACGACGCAACACAAGGCGCACTAACAACTGAAAGTTTATTCACTTGATGCGCAGGATAAATACTGGCTGTACATGAATAAACAGAAGAACGAAAATTGAAAAGAGATATGACAGTGCATCACGTGGTCACTCCTACTGCGCGTGTAAAGCGGTTCCTGTAAGGAATCTGACATCTTTATCCGACAGCATGACAGACGGCATGCTGACACAGGATTCTCCGGAGCTTCTTTATCTCCAGGGCTTCGACAACCTCCCTTGTTAGTCTGTCAGCTGATTTGGACATGACACTAGTGTTCTCAAAGCTAGGTGCGCAGCCGCAGTCCCGACAATGAATACCTAGGATGTCCTGATATCACTTTCGTTGTATTGTATTTGTGTTCTTTTAACCTATCGTTTAGGCATCTTCCGGTTTGCCCTATGTATGACGCGCCGCAAGACAAAGGGATCGCGTAGACCACATTTTCTGTACATTGTACAAACATGTCGCGGTGCTTCTTAGTGCAGACAGGTTTTTTACTTTCTTCATTAACCACCCGACACATTTTCGCAAGCTTATCGGGTGCGGTGAAGACCACCTTCACTCCCGCCTTTTCGGCCACTTTTTTCAAGTTATGGGAAACGGAATGTATGTAAGGAATGGCGGAGACATTCTTTGTGCTATCTTCTTGGGCTCTTGCACGGCTGGCGCTAGTGCCTTGGTTCTTCGTCTTGAGCAATTTCTCCGCGACACTAGACAGAATCGCTCGCGGGTACCCCGCGTCTGTTAGACGACGAACCTGGTTGTCGAAACTACTGCGCAGCCGGTGCAGGCATGATTTTTTTAGGGCATTGTCAATGGATGAATATATGATGCTACGCTTGACGAGCTTGGAATGCGAAGAATGATACATTAAGACCGGTTTTTTTTGCTCTAGGCTGGTATTCCCAGCAGACGTGATTAGATGAAAAATGAAGCCCTAAATCGAGGAAACGTAAGGAACTGTCAACCACCCTAGAGCAAAAAAAACCGGTCTTAATGTATCATTCTTCGCAGTAGGAGTGACCACGTGATGCACTGTCATATCTCTTTTCAATTTTCGTTCTTCTGTTTATTCATGTACAGCCAGTATTTATCCTGCGCATCAAGTGAATAAACTTTCAGTTGTTAGTGCGCCTTCTGTTGCGTCGTTCCTCTTCGTCTAGTCCTTCGTTTTCGCTGGCGCTGTTTCACCACAAGTATGAACCAACTAGCCCAAAAGTACATCCTCACAAGTTGAACCTCACGCTTGCAATGCTGTATTTGTGAATGGTTTACCAGGCATCTCATGGAGGGGTGCTTGCAGTCGTCCACAAGCATTAGCTGATTACTGTGTCATGCAATGTACAGTCGCGCTCAATGTGACTTGCAACACGGGAGCGCGTGGCCTCACGCGTTCAAAGATTACGCATGGCTTCCATTAGCCCTTATTTCCATTACTAAACGCGTTTCTTTCACTTGGGTATCACCCTCAATAAGGATATAATATTTAGTTGTTTAAATAAAAACAAGTTGAAGCCATGCGAAACCTTTGAACTCGTGAGGCCATGGGCTCCCATGTTGCAAGTAATATTGAGCGCGTCTGTACATTGCAATAGCGTTCAAATTTAACACTTGCTTCGTGCATTAGTTACATTACGTGGCTGCTGAGTTCAACGACGCAGGTTCTACTCCCAGCCACGGTGGTCACATTTTAATGGGGGTGAAAGGCAAGGACGCTTGTGTGCTTAGATATGCGTCCGAAGTTCAGGGAAAGACGGAAGCTTGATGAATGCGAAAAACTTGTGAACATAAGGTGTCGCTGGAGCATATGTTTGAACCAGCAGTCTTGTCTTCAAGGCTACAACTGTGTATCTTTAGACCTCAAGCAGTCAGAATCGATCTGAAGTTGCCCACTACTGTCTGATTCATTATCATATCATGGTTCACATGTGAATCATTGGAAATTACATTGCAACATGAACATCACAGTAGTGAGGGGAATTAAGTCTTTCCGACATTTAGTTGTGCCTTGTGAAAGTTTACAAAATATGCTCAAAACTGTTGTGCCTTCAATAACTGTGTTTATATAATAGAAGTTTACAAAAAGATACGCCGAAGCTTTACGAGGCTGTGCTCGATTACATTGGCCTTTGCACATGTGTTCTATGAAATCGTTCAATTATTTACTGCTAATAAGGAAATTGTAAATGTGACGAGTATCTCTTGCAGCACAGCTTCACCAAGCACGTTTACGTCGTCATGATAGTTTTCATTGGATGTGGTAATGTTTTATGTATATAGCAGAGAAACGTCCCGAATTTGTTTGAGCACTTACTTCTTCTGTTTGATCAAATTAACGTGTCACAGTTATCGTGCCTACCACTATGAAGTTAAAGTCTGAGCACTTCTGTCATGAAAAAAAACCTAGAAAATCGAAGAAGTATTTAAAACACACATGTACTTGGCTCATCCACAGCCACACTGCAGGATTTTACATTTTTCAAGCTGCAGCCTATAAAACTAGCAGGGTGAAAACATAGCCAAGCCGTGTGTTTTGGCAAGTTGCTTCATACTTGATGTGAAATTAACAAGTGCTAAAAATGGGGACGTAAACAAGAGGCGTACAGGACCAGCGCTGAACTTTCAACTGAGGTTTATTGAAAAAACATAAAAATTTATGGGCGATAACATTGGTAGCAAGGGCGATAACATTGGTAGTGCATCCACCCGATAACAAAAGTGTCAAGACCTCATCATAAACACCACATCATGGCCACGCACCAATGCAGACTCTGCTGCCTAGCACCCAAAGGCGATAGTAAGGTGTGCTATCGCCCGTCCTGGTTGCCATTATAAACTTTCATGTTTTTTTCAATAAACTTCAGTCGAAAGCTGAGCGCCTGTCCTGTGTGCCTCTTGTTTATGTTCCTGTTTCTTATCGCTCATTCATTTCACATTGAGAAAACATACTTCAGCTTCCAAGCACAAATATATAGAAAAAGTAAAGGACACAATAACAACTATTTAATATATATAACGTTTATTTATCCAGCATTTGCACAGGTTCACATCATCAAAGCTGAAAACTGGGCGAGTTGGTATGTATTCGTCGTTACTGGAGAGTGCGCACTGACTAGGGGGGACAAAGAGAGAAGGCATGAGGTGAAGCGGTTATTTCCGCGGAACACAAAGTGCATGGCCCAACGGTGCGCAGACGCATTGAGTCAAACTCTAGGACAAGTCCAGTATGTACCATTAACCATACCTACGGACATGTCCCTTGCGCCTCGGGACCCGTGTACAGCATCCCATTATCATGTGGCCGCGTTTACATTGGCCAGACGGGCAGATGTCTGAATCTGCGCCCTAATGAACACAGGAACGCAGTTAAAGTGCCTTCGTTTTCCACCCACCTTGGTCATGCATTGCAAGGACTGCGGGTGCTCCGCGGATTTCACAAGCACCGCGGTGTTGTTCCGTCACTTGGGCAAGACTGCGAGAGATTTGTGAGGCGTTCCATATCAGAAAAGAAGGTCATAGATGTGTGAGCCAGACGTCACTGGCACTAACAGATAAAGAAGTATCTTTTCTGGGCCACACCACCTAGCGCCTTGCAAGTTTCAGCAGATAGGTTTGATCACCTCGTCATGTTGTCAGGCTTTGAAGTAATGTGTGACTTATATCGTTCAGTTATGTTTTCTGCACAGTGACTTATGTGTGGTATTCTCTATGTGATTTTCTTCCAATTTCCTTCATTAAACTTTAGTTGGAAGTGAGCGCTTGTGTCGTGTTCTACTCTCTTTGTTCCCAGTAGTCAGTGCGCGCTCTCCAGTAACGATGTTCCCATCATGCCCCACCAGTTAATTTTGTGAGTGTTTGCTTGCAAGTGACTGCTCAAGTTTTATCGACATGTCTATGTGATACAGAGCAGTTGTTTAGTACACTGGGTGAGCACCAACAAAGATGTGCAATGCAAGCCTATAGCTTATTTTCTTAGAATTATGCTTCTTGAATCTGTAAGCACTCACCTTCTATCTCTCTTGCTTTAGCATTCGCTCCATACTCAGCAGTCAGATTACTACTTCCGCCAAGAAATTCTAGCTGTATAAACTGTGCAACTGAACGAGGAACAGAACATACCTGAAATATTTTCTTGCACTGAACACCTAAATACGCAATACCTACGGTATGGGCTCACGGCCGAGAATTTAAAATTCGTGCCTGCCCTATGGACACAACGCGATATTGCTTAATTGTAACGCATTCAAGGCGACAGCACGGAGCGATAAAGATGCAGAATTGTACTCATCCGCGACCGTTTACGTAACACAGTTAGCAAAACTTATTTGCTCTAACTGCACCAACTATCTGTCGGTGCAGCGCACCCAACAGAACCTGGCAAGCGCCCACATTGCTAACGGCAGGATAAGACCCTTGTCATAAAGCTACGCTCTTAAACTCGGACGCCGCAACACAATGAAAGCGACGTTTGTTCAGCGATCTCGGTGTTCAAATTATATGCACATGTTTGTCAGCTTTCAAGAGTCTTTACACATGGGTCGAAAGCTTTCGATATGTATGAGTGACTTGTTTAGTTTGGACCTGACTGTATACATCGCTTGTACCGGCTTGGGCACTCGCAATAAACGATGCAAACCTTACTTGATTGTCGTTGTTTTTGCCAGTCGAGGCCTGTTTGGTCCACCTGGCGATAACTAGACACGCGAACCGCGATTTAGCTACGAGAAAAAACAAAATACCACAGGTTTAACCACAGTAACCACAGGGAGCGAGCAGCGCAGTAGCGCGACCCGCGCGAACCAGCAGCAAAAAATGCGTTTGTCTAATGATGATGATAGCACTTGCAGCGCCGTCTCGCCTCGCGGTATTGCAGTTCAGTACGCCGCCGCTATCCTTATTTTCGTACTACAGGCAAATGTACAGTTTCCGTTCTCTAAAGTGGTAGGTGTTCTCTGGGGCGGTGGTCAGGGGCGCGCCTAACGTCGGTCTTTCTCGGAGCGTAGCGTTGGCCGGTGGGTCGACGGTAAGGCGTTGGTGGCGGTGGTGGCGGAACTGCGGCGGTGCGACGTCTTCGCGTTGTCGCGGCGGGGGGAGCGTTACGACGCGCTGCGGCAGCGTAGCTCATAGCCTCCGGATAAGGCAGCGGTGGCTCGGGAATTCCCAGAGATTGCCGGACTTGCTCACGACGATGCGAGTGATTGAATCCACATGAGGAGACGATGACGGGAACATGCGGCGCAGTTGTTCTCGCACAATGGCCCTGATGGTCTCGCGCAGGTCGTCGGAGCGGAGCGCTTGGACTTCGGTGATGTGTGGCGTGGAACGATGATAGTATTGCCGGTTGCGCATGTCTAGCGTTATCTGAATTGTCGTTGCGTCAGCCACAAATTCTTGGACACTGGTCGGTGGATTCCGCACCAGTCCCACGAAGAGCTCCTGCCTGACGCCTCGCATAAGGAGGCGAACTTTCCTCTCTTCGGGCATGGCAGGGTCGGCGTGGCGGAACAGTCGCGTCATTTTTTCTGCGAAGATAGCCACGTGTTCGTTCGGCAGCTGCAGCCGTCTCTCAAGCAAGGCCGCGGCCCTTTCTTTTCGGATGACGCTCGTGGACGTCCCCAAAAAAGTGCTGCGAAAGAGGTCCCAGGTACGAATTGTGGACTCCTGATTTTCGAAGCCATGTCCTTGCTGCTTCTTCCAGGTAAAAGTACATGTGGCGCAGCTTGTCCTCGGAGTTGCAGTTGTTATACGTTGAGACCCTTTCGAATGTCTCGAGCCATGTTTCAGGGTCTTGACACGGTGAACCGGGTATTGTCGGCGGCTCCCTGGGCGGCTGCATCACGATCGCTGCAGGGCCGTCATCGTACCTGTTTTCTTACTCTCCGTGGCTTTTGGCTTCCCGGTAGGGGTCCGTATTGTGGGGGTAGGCCTGTCAGTTTGCGGCTGGCTCGACTGTCGCTGACGGTATCGGTGTCTTCTTCGCGACGTGGGTTGGGCTCACGGTCTGACGGTGGCGTCCGGAACATGAACGAACAGCACCTCCACCAGATGTCACGGGGTCGCGACGTCGACAAAAAAAAAAAAGAAAATAAAAAAAAACGTGCTTCGAAATCGAAAACTGAACAGGCACACGGCGTGAAATAACTACCTTGTCCTGGTGATGAGTGAATTGAGATAACTGATTGAAAATGTGACCAACAAAACACGGAAATGCACGTGAGGATGAACCGACTATAAATAACAACCTAGAGTAAAGATCTCGGCGTCAGTTAGTAAAACCAACAGCCTGCTTGCGCCCTTAGTGCAAACCGAGCAATATACAACCAAAAGCAAACAAAGGAACAATATAAACATAACGAGGAACGGACCAAGGTAATTCAGAGCACCCGGCATCGAGGTTACAGACCAAGCAATGCGAAATGCGAATTAATTACCTAATTAGTGGGATGCAAAAGAAGTGTCAAGATGAACAAATGACCAACAAAAAACACTGGAAAGCAAGTGAGGGCGAAACGACACCATCCAGAAAGTCAACCTAAGCGTCCGTTAGCGTAACTGAAGGCTTGTTTGCACATTTCTCTGCGGCTTTCCTAATAAAAAACGCTTCAACAAGTTCGCGTTCGGTCCTGTCTTTGGCTCTTTTAAGAAATTTGGTGCCGTTGAAATTTGGCGTGCAGCTGCAATTCTTGCAGTGCTCAAGTAGGAAGCCACCAGCTTTATTGCGTACATTCAAGTTGTGCTCCTTTGCTCGCTCATTAAAACATCTGACTGACCGTTTGCCCATGACGTTTAGGTCTTTTTAGGTTGTTAATTTAGTCGTTCCATCCTCACGTGCTTTTCCGTGTTTTGTTGGCCACATGTTCATATGGTTACCTAATTTCACTCATCGCCAGGACAAGGGAGTTATTTCACGCCCTGTGCGTGTTCGGTTTTCTATTTTGAAGCGCGTTTTTTTTAAAGTGTAATTCAATGTTGCCATCCTGTCATCATAAATCAGTTTGCCATGTGTGATGTAGGTGCGCATGAGCGTTAGCATTACTTCCCGCTGTAGGCATGTGAATTTTTTCTTTTTTGCTTACAGTATCCTCGTTTCCTTAAGCGTCGTCATTTTATCTTGCTTATCAGTGGTTGACATAGGCAGGTTTGCTGCATAAAAAGGCCTGTTTAAGGGCAGATAAACTCAGTTGTAAGTGGGCGCTCGTTTTATGTGTCTCCTGTCTTCGTCTCAGTCGCGCTGCATTTGTCAGTGTATGTACCAACTCACCCAAGCCAAGGTGTTATTAGCATATTGAGCGCGTGCTCATGCCAAAGAGAAGCCTTCTTCCTCTTGTTCTTCGAGTGCCTCGATGATGGTATTAAGGGCGGAGCACTTTAAATAAAACCACATATCAAAATTGAAAAAAAAGAGGAAGCAAGCGAGAAATAGAAAGAGAGTGAAAGAAAGGGAGACATTAGCAAGAAAAATAGAAATAAATAAAAATCAAGAGAAAAAAAGGCAGAAAAAACTAAATAAAAATCAAGAGAAAAAAGGCAGAAAAAACTGGAAAATACAAAAAGAAAGAAAGAGAGGGGGAGGAAAGAGAAAACCGGAAGAGAAACAAGGAAGGCTGCCCAGCTGCACACTTCCTTCAGTCTTGGCACCACTAGTGCGAAGCTGCCTTAATTTCTTACCGGACAACATCAGCAGACGGCTCATCTGGTTCCTATGTTAGCATGGTTCTTATGTTAGATGGCGTATCTCTGTTACCATAGCTCACATTGAGTTATTGATGGGAGCAATGCTAGCATAGGTACGAACATACAGTGTACAAATCAGATGCACTTAACTGCTAGGCTGCTTGCGCGAGAATACCGTAGTAGTTATGCGATTCACTGGGCTAGCTTGTAGTTTTCCAAATACAAGGCTTGCTTATTCGTGACTTCATAAGCCTTTATTTTACTCTCTTTTGGCTCTGTGCAAATGTATTGCACGTATGCCTAATGCACTAGTCATTTTTCTTGCATGCCTGAAATTCTCCCACACATTTCCGTCATTCCACAGATCTTCGGCAACATCAAAGATGATGCAGAAATAGCACCCGTAGTCGTACCAATAACGCTGCTTGTGCGCGACGTTAACAGTCGACATTCATGAATGAGAACTGAGAAACTGGAAGACATGACCGAACCTTAAGATTGAACGATGCCGATACTGGATTCCCCAAACAACTACGAGCAGACGATGATATTGACGCTAATAGCTTACGAGCTCGGATTTGCCCGAATTGCTATTGTTTCGTAGCCTGAAATGTTTTTTGGCAAAAGAGGAGTTGTTCTTTCTGCGCAAGGCCGCTCTGTGGTACTGGAATAGTGCTATTTTCGAAAGCCACCTTTCGATACTGGATGTCTCATAGTGCAAGGGAAAATGTACGGCGTGTTGAGATTGGCTTCAACACAACGCAGCAGCCGCGTAACATTAGCCCGCGAATTCGTAAGCTACAGAGCATATGCGTGCCAATTTCAGGGTACTCGGGGATGCGTTCTTCAAGCCTCCAAGACTTACTGAGGGGAAAACGTGCAGCCCTTGTAAAGAAAGCAAGAGGCAGGGAAGGGAGGATCTTCTTCAGGGATCGCAATTAAGAAAGAACGAGACGAAGGCTGTGCGGAAATATTGTTTTCACTATCGTTATACCCGAGCATTTCGTCTCCGACAGATTGAGAAAACGTCGACTACATATAGCAGCCTGTTTTCTTCTACAGTTCTTCGTCGTGCATCACATTACGCAACAGGAATCACAACAGGAAGCACAAGCCAGCTCTTTAAACAGCAAGTGTAGACACTCGCTTAATTCGCGAATGTTTTGGCATTATGATGTTTATTTGGAATAACATGCTATTTCTTCAGAAATATTCGATGGTTCCACGCCGTGTTCGGGCTGTCTTGGTGTTCAGCAATGCGCCAACACCTTTACAGTGAAACGAGGTCGGTAAAGGTCGGCTATTAAGAAACAAGGAGCACAATTAATAAGCAGGTCCTTTCGGAAGCTCACGCCGTCGGGAAAGCCTTCGGCCTACCGGTGCCTACGTGGGCAGAGCCACCGACTAAGCCTGGGGGCTTTGCCCTCGGGCAGTAGTTTCTGTGGACCATAATAAAGTTATTGCCATGCCATGCCATTTCGAAAGCGACCATCTGCAATATGCGTAAGTTTAATTAGTCAGCCGTAAGCATTACTTAAAAAAAATAAATTGTAAATACTCCCAGGAGGCCGTGACGGCGCAGAAGACGGCACTCGGGCTGTTAAAGACGATGCTCTGGTGCCCGAGAAACGAACAGTGAAAGCAATAGACGCTGTTCACTGACAGCGGCGAACAGAGCGTCGGCCGGCGATAACTTGCCAAGCTTGAAAGCGCGCCGGCATTGATACAAGTGCCGTCGAGGAATTCCAGCGTTATCGCTGGTGGCCGCGGAAGTTCCAGATTAAATTCTAATATTCAGGATATGCGCGTAATCTTATTGGGAAGGTTCTAAAATAATCTGCAATATTCCTAGTGATTTGACATTCGAGAAAAGGGAATACTTTACATGCGCAGATCTTGCTTCGATGGCTGCTTCTATTCGCATCATCAGTTAGCTAGTGCTCTGTTGTGTAACTTTGCTCTGCAACAAAGGAATGTCTGAGAAACAACGACGACTAAGCTACCATTATGATGTCTCCCGGTATCAAAATTTGTACAAGTATAAAATGAATATTTAGTTACTGAGTCATGGCCTACGTAACGAAACATGTTTTACTCCCCAAAGGTTGTTGGTGGCGTTGCATGCTCCTTAGCGCAAAAGGCTTAAATCACGCCGCATTGCAGAGTTATTTTAGTAAACCGCTGATAGAGAATCTAGTTTGCACCATCGCGAATAATTGAACTTCTCCGCCTCACGCAAGGCGACATGATCAAAGCAGCAAAGAATCATCTATTTGCTAGAATATACCCGGTAGTTCATTACTAATGCGCGAATAGCGCCACGGGAAGAAAATGTCGAGATATAGAGTGGGTGGAGCAAGACAGGGAAGATAAACTTAATGAAGGGCGTTGCCTGATTGCTGACACTAAGGGGATGACTGGGCACTTGATCGAGAAGTATTAAATTTCTATCAGTAAGTAATAGAAAGCTTGTACATGAAATGCCTATATTTAAAACCAAGGCGTGCCTTCGTATATTCGTTATGGCTCCATATTTCCTGACAGTGACAAGAACTTTATTGATACGTCCTGAGGAAAAGGATTAAGGTGAGCCACCCCCCCCCCCTCCCCCCCCCCAATCAAGTTGGTGGCTCCGCCCATGACGGAACCGAAAGATGATGACTCTCAGCGATGTCACGGGCCCTCTGGACAGCCTGTAATTGATTTGTATAGTCCGTGCTATGCAGTAGGTAGTCCCATTTGGCCTTGTCTTGTAAGTTGGAGCCCGCATTCGACGGGCACAGCCAGAGCATGTGATCGAAAGAACAGCACTCATGGCCACACTTACAGCATGACTGCGGGAAATGAGGATCAACCCGATTGAGTGCTCTGGGAGTTATGTATGTTCGTGTCTGTAAAAGCCTAAACGTGACAGATTGTGCCCTGTTCAACTTGGAGCTGGGGGGAAGAAATTTTCTCCTGCTTAGTCTGTAGTGTGATGTTATTTCGTGAAATGTGGATAGAGGGTATTTATCCGGGCAATCCTGTGGGAGAGCTGGGCCGTTTGTGCGTGCGGGGTGCGTGAGATCTCGCGCTAGACAATGGGCCTGCTCGTTGGCGTTGCATCCTACCTGATTAACAACTCCACCAACGTGAGCCGGGAACCACGATATGTGGTGTCCTCCCGTCTCTCCGTCTGTAGATCTTTGGAGAGATTTGTGTACTAAGCTAGCCGCTTGCTTAGATATGAGGGCGGCTGCAAAGGACCTGACCGCCGTACGCGAGTCGGAGTATACAGTCGTTGGGCCATTGGCAGCATGGAGGGCCGAGGCTATCGCAGTCTCCTCCGCCACGTGAACGTGCTTCGTGCAAACGGAAGCTGCGCTTATCAGTGTTCCATGCGCGTCTACAACAGAGATCGCATACCTATCTTCGCGGCCGTATTTGGCCGCGTCAACAAAGAAGGAATCGGCCTTATGTTGATTAATCATCTTGAGTATGTTTTTTGCTCGTGCGATTCTCCGGCCCTCGTTATATACCGGATGAATGCTCATATTACTGTGCTCATATATGCTCATATTAATGTGCGGTTGGGCATGTGATGTTACGCGTAGCCGTTCACGGTTTGCTACAACAGCTGAATTAATGCTATTGGAAAGCAAGAGCAGTCGAGAACGACCGCACACACCGATTGTCAGGAAATGAGGAAATTCGTGCATCTTAGCAAGCGCAGCGGAACACACACAAAAGAAAGAGACACGTAAACGTCTCTTTCTTTTGTGTTTGTTCCGCTGCGCTTGCTAAGATGCACGAGTTCTACCCCCACCAACTAGCCCACATTTTTGCGTTGAATGATGAAATTCGCATTAATAAAATTGTGCCACTACTGCTGCCTCGTACGGTCGCGTCTAACAAATAGTGGCGCCTTCATCACCTCCTCTTGTTCTCGCTTATTTGGTTAACGACGGACTGCACTATGGCAGGTCCGATGCCTACATGTTGAGTGCGATGGTTCGCTAAGGCGAAAGCCTCAGACGCTTCATGAAGCGCTCAAAGTGACCGTCGACTTCAGCACAAAGTGGTCCAAAATGTCCCGCGATCGCAGTCTTATTTACTTACTTCGCTTTATTTATTTTTACATACTGCAGCCCATTTCGGCGATGGTGTCCCATAAAAAGGAGACGAAGAAATATTGCTATAAAGAGTGACATAACTCAATACACCTGCGCAATACACCTCCTGAATACACCTGCGCAAAGATGGGTGGTAGTTTCTTCATCATCGTCTTCTTCGGAACTCTGCAAAGTGGAGAGCAAAATGGCAGAAGGTGAAAAAGACGACAATCGCCGCAACCAAAGATTTGATGACATTTTACTAATTAACTATTGTCCGCCGCGGTGGTATAGCGGTTAGGGTGCACGGCTGCTGACCGGAAGGTCGCGCGTTCGATCCCAGCCGCGGCGGTCGCATTTCGATGGAGGCGAAATGGTAGAGGCCCGTGTACTGTGCGATGTCAGTGCACGTTAAAGAACACCAGATGGTCGAAATTTCCGGAGTCCTCCACTACGCCGTCTTTCATAATCATATCGTGGTTTGGGGACGTCAAACTCCAGATATTATTATTATTGTTATTACTAATTAAATACTACATTGGTACCTATCGTATTTTCTCTATTTTTTCTATTATAATGAACTGCTCATTAGCAAAGTGGGTCTTCCCTAACATTTACGCGTCGCCCGCAGCAGTGCACATTGGTTGTGAGAGCTCTGAATGCATTCCATGCTGATAGAGAGCCGTAGCTGTTGTGTAAGCTCCCGATTTCTTCATATTTAAACTTTTAGGGGCGAAGCTCCTTAGGGTGTGGGTCTGTCCCTCCTCTGTAGTTGTAGTAGTAGTTGGTAGGTAGGTAGGTAGGTAGCCACGTGTAGCGGAATGTACCCACTCCACGTGATAAAGATGACGATGACGCAGTATAGTGGAATGTACCCACTACACGTGATAACGATGAAGTATAAGCGCGTTCCAGTATAGTGGAATGCACCCACTACACGTGATAAAGATGACGATGACGCAGTATAGTGGAATGTACCCACTACACGTGATAATGATGACGTATAAGCGCGTTTTAGTATAGTGGATTGTACCCACTACACGTGATAACGATGACGATGACGCTGATGACCATGAAGTATAAGCGCGTTCCAAACCACACATCTCTTTCTGCCATGGATGAAAACGATCGAGCTTCGCCCACTCATCATCATTCACTTCGTGGATATGGCGTGATTTTTTTCAGCGCGCACAAAAGACGAGGACAAGAAATAAGACACACGAGCGCTAACTCTCAACTATTTATTTTTGAAAGGAACTATACATATATCTACCCAAGAACCAGCATAGAGCACGTGCGGCGCAAATCATGTGACACACTCCCAAAAAGGGCTAAACAGAATTTAAAAAGACGAACTCCTTATCTGTTAGAGCCACCTGAAGGTTGACTATAATGCATTCTTTTGCACACCTATTTATATAAAAAGCTTCCGTAACTTGTTGATTTCTTGTTGATCTACTCGAGAAGCCAGCCCAAATTTCTTAGCTTATATGTAAGGGGTCTCCAATATCGGGATTGTACGTAATGGCCCTGAATACGTTTTCAGCACTTTATGAATGCTACGTGAGGAAGCCAGATCTCGAACATGAGGTGGAGTTCCGTCAGTTTGTCCTAGCAGACATGGGCGGAAATTATTTTTACGTAGCACAGGATTCGGCAATCTTTTATGATTTGAGATCTTACAAAGCGTCGAATAATTTAGACGACAGCCATTCAAGTTCAATGAGGATCCATGGCAGCATGCAGCGCGAAAAAAATTGGGGCACCCTTAAGCTCCGTCTTTAAGACTTGAACCCGATAGCGATATCCTGTCCCTAGTGCGTAATTCAATCACTTAGGACATACTTGCTATGCATCCATTACCGTGGTGTTAAGGGAATACGCGCAGTAAGCTGTGTGCCTCTTGTAATGGGTGGCCGGCTTTGAACTAAGAAATTGTTATGATAGTCCCATGTTCTGACACCCGATGGCAATGTACGCTTGTACCACGCAACATTACTGGGATATTACATGTTATATTGCGACGTCTATGTAAAGGACGCTTGCGTTTGCGAAGCATGAAAGTTAGTTTCACTGCATTTTCGAGCAGAGGAAGTTATTTTCATTCTGTTTCCGAGCAGAGGCGTGGCTGTTCGGAAATACATTGTATTTCCGAGCAGAGGCGTGGCTGTGGAGAAAGACGAAGACGCCGTTCGGAACGGTTGCGTGTTTCGATGTTCTCCGCAACAAAGGATCAATCGGCTTCAAGCCGAAATGCTGTTACAGGTTTCTACCAGTAGCAATGACTACCGTATCTTCCCTGCCCCGTCTTCCCACTGGTAAGCTCGTCGCTGACTCCGTTTTTCTGCATGCAGACTCAAGGGTTCACGCCGTCCTGCTGCCAAGTGAAGGATGCTGGCCGGTTGAACTCAAAAATAAACGTTTAATAACATTAACAAAACTCTGGTCAAAGCTACACGGTAGAATAACATGGGCACAGGCACTCGCCTCTAACCTTGGCCCCGGCGGGGCACACCCCTCCCGCGCACGCAGCGTTCCGCCACCGACTGTCCAGGCCGCGCCACGGTGGCTGCTTTTAAAGCCCATGGGTGGGCCACGCGCATCACTGATGCGCAGCACGTGTCACGCCAGCCGCGCGACGGGCGTGATTCCCACAAGACCTTGCTGGTCGTCCATACCGAGCGCAGGACTTTCGAGATACCCTGCGGAATATTATAGACCTTGCAGATGTAACCTCGATTGGACAGTTTCAAATGTCCCATGTTTGGATGGATGACTTGCAGGACAGCGTTAGCAAAAGTGAAGCTCGTAACTTGCGGTGAATATCTGGTTCGAGGCCGAAGGTGCGTTGTGATAGACCCTGAGCCCACGGAAGTTAAAATGAAACTATTATGGCTCCCTGAACGCTTGGAAGATATTTATGTGCATGAAGCCCTTCAGTCATTCGGAAAGATCAAGTCTATTTCAGCGGAAACTTGGAGAGTATCAGAGATGGAACAGATGCGTACCCTTAATCGAGATGTCGTACTGACACTCACTGATGGAGTCCGTGTTTCCGACATTCCACACCTACTCTCGGTCTGCGGTCTGCAAAGTCTAGTACCGATTCCTGGCAGACCACCGTTATGCCTGCGTTGCAACAGAGTAGGACACATTCGTCGACACTGCCGGACACCGCGCTGCGACGATTGTCGGCGGTTTGGACACACAGCTGAAGAATGTGTGGCAACGTACGCCAATAAACTTCGCCATCGCATGCGACCACCTGACGATGCTTTGCCAGATTTGCAGGAACACATCATGGATGCAACCGAAGTCCTCGATGCAACTGGGGATCTTCCACGTGCTGTAGCCGCTGAGCCCTGTGCTGGTGACAAAGATGAGGGTAATGACTGTGCCGTAGCGGGGAAATCCGAACAAGCGTCGAGAGAAGTCGGTGTCACAGACAGCGGTGAGAAGCAGGTGGTTCTTGCATCTGAATCTGCGGGCACTCGGAAAGAAAGCCTTGGCTGTAGTCCTGATGTACAAGTACCAGATGAGAAGATGACTACCAACGATGCGCGAGAATCCCGTGACGCTTCCATAAGTAAACGCCCAGCATCGCCAAACCCCGAGACGAGCGAGGAAAGTGACTGGGCGGTCTACCCTCCACAGTCGCGTCGTCGCAAGCCATCAAAGCCAACAGGAAAGTGCAGACGCTCAAGATCAAGGAGGCCGGGTACTGGTGACGGGGAGCCTTCACGCATCCCTTCTCCACCAGACCAGCGGATGCAACTCTGATAAGAAGTTAGACGCCATGGCGCTGCCTCAGAAAGTCACTTTTGCGACGGTAAACGTGTGTGGACTTCGGTCCAAGCAGAAGCAGCTGCAGCTCCGCCGGTTGCTGTTCAGCCGACACCTTGATTTCGTCGCCGTTCAAGAAACGAAGATCGAGAGTGAAGTGGATACAGAGAGGGCCTTGCGGCCATATCTCTCTGTATTTGATGTGTTTGTTTCGCTCGCTGTGGGCCTTTCGGCGGGCTGCCTTTTGTTTCTGAGGAAGAGTTTACCGCATTTTTCTGTAGCATATAGTGTTGACGCAGAGGGGCGGTTGATACAATGTGATTTTATATTGTACGGCTTGCCATGGCGCCTAATCAACGTATATGCATTTAGTGATGCACCACGGCGCGCTGATTTGTTTGAAAGTTTGGCTACCTCTTTAGATACTTACCGTAACATTGTGCTCATGGGCGATTTCAACTGCTGTGTAATCCATCTGATCGTACCGGGCTTAGCCGCAGTGAGAGGAGTGCTGAAGTGCTCTCACTTATAGTTCAAAAGGCGGGACTAGTTGATATAGGAACGCTAAATAGCCTGCCCTCGTATACACACGCACAAGGCAGTACCCATACACGACTTGATCGCATTTACGTTTCAGCACCGCTTATTTCCCGTGACGTGTCGTGCAAAACAGAACCTATTTCCTTCTCAGATCACTGCATTGTTGTGGGGCAGATAGGTAGCCACACTCGATCTCACTTCAGACCACAGTGGGCACTCTGGAAACTTAACTCCTCAATTGTGAGCGACCAGGAGTTCACTGCTCGCGTCCGCGTAGCACTGAGGAGCTGTTTGTCGGCTTGACATGCCTCTGTTTGCCTGTTGGGAATTTTTCAAACAAGAAGTTCGGGCAATAGCTATAGAAATGGGATCTGTGAGGGGCTTTTACAGAAAATTAGAACAAAAGATGCTAAAGGAAAATCTTCATAACCTCTATGAATTTGAGTGTGAGGCACCTGGTTCTTATACAGACGAAATTGCTAATGCCAAATATGCAATCCAGGGGTACGAGGCCATGCGCTACAGAGGTGCCCGAGTTCGATCTCGCAATAATCTTACTTTGCATTCCGAGGAACCCACACGTCAAGCCTTACTTTATGAATACAGTAACGCAAAAAGCAAATTTATACCAGATTTATATTCGCAAGGGTCATTGGTGACTAATACAAGTGAAATCATATCGGAATTTGGAGCAAACCTACAAAACGTTGTTCAGCGGCTCTTCTGAAAAACAGAATGAAGATCTCGTAACGCAGTTTCTGTCATATGTGAAGCCCTTAACTGACGAAGAGAGTGAGTCCATCATTGGGCCGATCACTTTAAAAGAAATTGAACTCGCCATTGACCAATTACCGGTGCCAAAAACGCCAGGACCCGACGGAATTTCGGCCGAGTTTTATAAAACCTTTAAATCGTTATTATGCCCGGTATTGCTCAATATTTTTACACTGAGTATGAATCTGGAAACCATTCCTCGATCTTTCACAAAAAGTCACACTGTACTAATTCCAAAATACTCGGACAGAGAAAAACTCCGTCATGATGACGGCTACAGACCAATTACATTGAGCAATGTTCACTATAAAATTTTTGACAAAGTGCTTTCGAACAGACTTCAATGTGCAATGTCGATTTTTATTGGTGCCCATCAGACTTGCGGTCTAAAAGGTCGCTCAATACAGACGAACATACACATCGCTCGCACAGTATTCGGAACATTGTTCACACTCACACGAACAACTGGCAATGCTACAAGTAGACTTAGCGAAGGCGTTTGACCGGGTTTCGTCATTCTTTTCTGTTTTCTCTTCTCGAACATGCCAACGTTGGGTCCACTATATTTAAAGGTGTAAAACTATGCTACAATGATTGTTTGACCCGCTTGATTGTTAATGGTCAGCTGTCAAAACCTGTGTTCCTTAACTCAATATACGAACAGCGCATAAGGACAAAGACGGAAGAAGGAAACAACACACGTCTGTTGTTTCCTTCTTCCGTCTTTGTCCTTATGCGCTGTTCGTATATTTAATTATGTCCTACCAACTTGCCCAAGTTTCCACACTTCATTCCTTAACTCATCTGTGAAACAAGGCTGTCCGTTGACGCCAATGGTTTTTGCTCTTTACTTGGAGCCACTGTGCTTAAGCGTAATTCGATCTACCAACGTCCACGGTTTCAGTGTTTATGGAAATGAGGTAAAAGTATTGGCGTATGCGGATGACCTAGCGTTCTTTTGTACAGATCTTTCCAGTATAAAAACGGTGGTGTCAACAATCCGGGAATTCGGAACAATTTCAGGGGCACGAATGAACTTTGCAAAAAGTTTGGGACTGTGGTTTCGCCCATGGACTTATAAACCAACCCATTTCGAGGGTATTGAATGGTCTTGTGTGCCACCAAAATACCTAGGCGTTCCTTTAGAAATGCCTACAGATCAAGCGCGCATTACTGGAAAGAACGTGTACCCACCCTAAAGCGTTATGCCCAGACGTTTATTCCGCATAACCTCTCCATCTTTGGCAGAGCTAAGGCATGCAATCTATTTCTGGCAACAAAAATATTCTACGTACTGCAAATAATTTATTATTCCAGGGTTTACATTCAGAAGTTTCACCGAATGTTTGCTACCTTCATTTAGTCATCAACCTATGAACCAATGAGGCGTCACAATGTTTTAGATGGGAAGCATCTTATGGCGAAGCTTAATCCGGTGGTGGTGGTGGTGGTGGTGGTGGCGTGCCGCGTGCCCACCCTTACTGCGCATGCGCAAACCCTTTGAAAAAAAACTAAAAATAAAAAACCTCCTCTCCCCCTCTCTCTCCTCTAGGCATCCCTCCCCGCGGCAACCACACCCTCACTGCGCATGCGCCTCCCCTCCTCTCTCCCCTCTTACACTCCCCCCTCTCTCCTCTAGGCATCACTGCCCGCGGCGTCTACACTTCCACTGCGCATGCGCGTCCCCCCCTCTCTCTCCTCTCCTACGCTCCCCCCCCTCTCTCCTCTACGCATCCCTGCCCGCGGCGTTCACACTCCCCACTGCGCATGCATGCCACCCCCCTCTCTCTCCTCTCCTACGCTCCCCCCTCTCTCGCCTCGCGACGCCGACGCAGGCAGCGTCTGCTAGCGAGTTTCTTGGTGGAAAAAACTGAGTGCTCGCGCTGCACAACCGTTCACTGGCCACCCCGTATATATGGCAATGGATCTTGACCTCCAAGGTGGTGCCGGTGGGAGATTTCTCCTGTGCGTTGTTGAACAATAAAAATTCGCAGCGTGCGCGTTAACTAAAAGCGGAGTGCGGGTCTCTGTGTCCAGTCGGAGTCTTCTGTCTATCATTGCCCATTAGCAGCGATTGGCATGTTCCAGTAGGAAACACCGCTCCATCACTGCGTGCTTTGCGCCTCCCCAGTTTTCTCTCCTGCGCAACGCTGCGATGAGCGCCAGCGTCAACGCCGCCGCCAGTGTAAGCGTTAGCGCCCGCTGCTTCACATCTACACATGGTTCCCTTTAGCGGGAGATGGTGTAATTTTTTTAGACCAGCTTGCGAAGGTGGTCTCGGGTTGGTTCACCTCTTTATTAGACAGCTGGTGTCATGTTTTTTCTATTTTCGCGACTGTGCCCATCCGCTGCTTCGAACTTTCTTGCAAGTGAATTTAGCCGATGTTTTACTAATTTTGTATCGCCTCCCTATTTGCAAGGTTTCATGCGTGAAGTATACGAATCAGTGCGCTTTCTCACATCAACATTCTCCAATGATTATTTGTTCTCTAGCGCAAGAAAAGATCTATATAACGATCTATTAGATATGTTATTTCAGGCCCCACTGTACCGCTCACTATATGCTGGATTGTCTGGTCATGACGTGCTAGTACGTGTGAAGAAAATGCCTATTTCACCAATAACGAAGACATTTTTCTACAAAGTGCACACAGAAACACTGCCTGTAAAAACCTGGTTAAGCACCAAAGGTATCTTTGTATCCTCAATTAATTGCCGCCTCTGTGAAGTTCCAGAAACAATAGAACATTGTTTCATTAATTGTAAGGACGCCATCCTCTTTGGGACGTCCTGGAGAAGGCTTTTGAAAAGCAACTTGATTTAAATTCTCACACCATACGTTATCTGGTACCACCCAAACCCAATGCTAAACCTAATGCTATGCCAGTTGACATGCTCTTGTTAATGGGCATGCACAGTTTATGGAAAACTCGCATGTTAGACAGGCATGCGGAATCAATGGTGTCTTCGCGGTCACATTTCGTGCAAATGACTACAGCTAAAAGACTTCTATGAAGAACTACAGTTCCGGCCGGACTGGTATCCACATTTCATAAAATGCACTGCTCAAATACCCTTTTAGAACAAAGTGCTGCGTGAAATTTGTTTTGTAATGCCTATTGTACATTTAAGGAGGAAGCCTCAAGTTTTTGGACGCTATGTGTATACATGAACCTCATTTGTAATAAATACCATGTAAGAGAGAGAGAAAAAAAAAGAGGCGTGGCTGTGTGGTAGAACACCTGCTTGCCACGCAGACGTCCTGGGTTCGATCCTCCCTCGGACCCGGAAATCTTTATTATTTCTTTTATTTGCATCTTTTCGATTTTTTGGTCACGGACAAGATGATGATTTTTCGCTCACAACCAACGACACCGACGCCGACGCCCGGAATTTCTGCGAAACGAGCTCTTTAACGCTATCGCGTTAAAACAGCACGGACACAGGAAGAAAAGACGAGAATAAGCGCTGGCCCAGATATCTAAACCTTTGCAATGAGGAGCTGTGTATAATGTGTGCAAGAACTTGCTTTTGAACCTTTCAGATGTTCTGACTAATAATTGTCGTGGCGGCGTCGGGGCACGATCAACTTGCTGTAGAAACACGGTGTTCACAGCATGAAAACATGACTTTCTTAACGCTGATATGAAACAAGACATGACAATACCATTCTTCACAAGTCTGGAATGGTTAGATGCGAAATTCAAAAGCGGCTTCCCCGCTCTAGGCGATAAATGCCAACACACATGCCCCGGTTCAAATTCTAACTTGATGTCAAGAAACTGCAATTTGCTTCCTACAGGTACTTCAGACGTAAAAGTCAAGCCTTTTCCCCGAGAATTGAAGGCCTCAACCACCCTGCTCTTGAACCCTTCATTGTCCTCTTGTCTGCCCAAAATCAAATAGTCATCAACGTACCTGTATATCTTGTGTGCTATACCTTCTAAATCATTTTCCAGCTCTCTGTCAATACTTCCCAGAAAAATGCTGCCGAGGATAGGAAGATCCAATGCACACCCCCTTGGCCTGTATGTAAGTTCCATCACAGAATCCTACGTGCGTATTGTGTAAATAAAAAAGCAAAAGGCACCAGAACCGCTGGGCATCTTAAGTCAAAGTTAGAACAAGTAGAAAGAGGACCGGAAGAACTAGAAATGAACTGAAGCAAAACTGCTAGCCGGCCTAGTTGGAACGAATTCATGGTACTAATTTGCGCGAAACAAACGAGGACGAAGTCCTTTCTTCGTCCCCGGTTTGTTTCGCGCAAATTAGTACCATGAATTCGTTCCAACTAGGCCGGCTAGCAGTTTTGCTTCAGTTCATTTGTGCCTTTAATAGCGGTCTGCGAATGCAGAGCACGGGTGTTAAGCTGGTTCCTAAAACTCGGTCAGTGCCCAAACGATGTTTTGCTGGTGAATGGATGGCTGCCACCCTCTGCAGGACATGGAAGAAGAATGGTCAAGATTTTGAGATCTGAGAGCCGAGGACAGGTCAGGCACTTCAAGGATTGTCTGATGGTGGCCTGCTCGTCTGCTTCTGAGGGTCATCTCAATGTGAAGGCCTTTCGTGAGTGGCACCGACAGGCAAATATCATGACTGAGGTTCTGTGGAACGACGTGCGTCGAAACTTGCCGAAGAAGAAGATGACAGATGTAACCGAAGGACGCCTTCTGATACTAGAAGGTGCAAAGGTGGACAAAAGACATCAGGAAGTCCTCAAGTGTGGGCCCAAGTTCTGCGTGGAACCAAGGCTCAGCATCGTCGACAAGTTGGCACTTACAAGAGACATTGCCAGGAGTGTCCCTGAAAAAGAAAAGGAAAGGTGTGTGGTGGAATGTGTGGACGTGGTTGCCAAGGTTGAGGTGAGCGCTAGATCTAAGGCTGATGTTGAGAAGACTGCTAAGTATTTGGTTGACGAAAGACTTCGTGTTGTGCAGGCGGACAAAGAAGGTTTTTTTTTTGTGGTTTTACCAAATGAGTGTTATTTAGATAAAGCTGCCCAAGCAGTTCACAAGTGCTTCAAGAGAAGTGACGTAAATGTAGAAGATGCGAAAAAGAAGGCGGTTGAGCTACTAAAAGGATGCAACCAAGAAAAGCTCGCGCTAGAAGTAAAGAACTCGAAAGGAATGAAATTGGACATATTTTTTACTGCTAAAACACACAAGGAAGGAATTCCGTTCAGGCCGATTGTGTCGGAGAGAGGGTCTTGGCAGGTCCTTGTCGCGGGATTCCTGCAGAAAATGCTAAATACCTTGGTAGTACAGGATCCGTTCTTGTTGGACAACTCTGACGAGCTTGTTAAGTTTTTGGCTTCAGATAGCATAAGTACTTGCAACTGGGGATTTAGCATAGACGTTCAGGACCTCTTCTATTCCTTGCCGCAAGGACCCCTCATGAGCTCTGTTAACGACTGCATCACAAAGGACAACGATGAAGTTGCTTTCCGCAATACGTGCGGGATGACAGTTCAATCCTTCCTAGAACTTTTGCTTTTTTATTTACACAATACGCACGTAGGATTCTGTGATGGAACTTACATACAGGCCAAGGGGGGTGTGCATTGGATCTTCCTATCCTCAGCAGCATTTTTCTGGGAAGTATTGACAGAGAGCTGGAAAATGATTTAGAAGGTATAGCACACAAGATATACAGGTACGTTGATGACTATTTGATTTTGGGCAGATAAGAGGACAATGAAGGGTTCAAGAGCAGGGTGGTTGAGGCCTCCAATTCTCGGGGAAAAGGCTTGACTTTTACGTCTGAAGTACCTGTAGGAAGCAAATTGCAGTTTCTTGACATCAAGTTAGAATTTGAACCGGGGCATGTGTGTTGGCATTTATCGCCTAGAGCGGGGAAGCCGCTTTTGAATTTCGCATCTAACCATTCCAGACTTGTGAAGAATGGTATTGTCATGTCTTGTTTCATATCAGCGTTAAGAAAGTCATGTTTTCATGCTGTGAACACCGTGTTTCTACAGCAAGTTGATCGTTTGCGAGAGGCCGGGTATCCGCTCACAGTGCTGCAGGCTTCATGCACTAGGCTAACGAAGAAATTAAAACAGGAAGAGGACTTATGTGGTGCTAATCCCAGAAAGAATGAACCATTTTCCAAGGTGTCTGTGATTCCTTATGTACAAGGCGTTTCACACAGACTTAAAAAGGTTGCCGAACAATATGGTGTGGAAGTGGTGTTTTCAGCCCATAACAAAATAGGAAAGGTTTGTTCCAAGGTGAAAAAGATGTTCGAAAGCAAGGAACGAACAAAGAAACAATGCTGTATCAAACATCCGAGCAAGAACCAGTTTGTGGATTGCGCGACTAATGCAGTGTATAACATTCCTTTGACGTGTGGCCATGCGTACGTGGGGCAGACTGGACGTTGCTGCAACACTAGACTAAGGGAACACTTGTCCAGCCTGAAAGGTCGCCCTAGTACGCATTTGGCCATGCACTGTAAGGAATGTGGGTGCACACCTCAGCCTGGCGGCACTGGCATTTTGTTCAAACAACGGAACAAAACCGCGAGGGAAATTGTAGAAGCCCTTTGGATTGATAGACTAGAAGAAAAGTGCATCAGCCATCCTTCTGTTGCTTTATTAGATAAGGAGATTGCAATGCTGTCTGCGTATCTTTAATGACGTTTTCTTTTCATTTGGTCAGTGCGTGTGCCTTGATGGTTTTTTTTGTGTGTAGGCGTGTGTGGACGCGATGATCTGGGGCATTGTAGTCGAGAGTGTTTGTTATATGCGTGGATGGTGTGTTGTCTGGCGGAATCGCGCAGATCACGTTGGGTTTTAAGCAAAGGTTTTTCCAAAAATAAATCAGTTGTTAGATTGCGCTTGTCCGTGTGTTCCTTTCTTCGTCCCCGTTTGTTTCGCGCAAATTAGTACCATGAATTCGTTCCAACTAGGCCGGCTAGCAGTTTTGCTTTACTTTTCTACTATTTATTAATGACTTAGCCTCAGACATTTTCTCTTGTATGCGACTATTTGCCGATGATTGTGTTGTTTACAGAGCAATAAATTCCACCAACGATCACAATACCTTGAAACATGACCTTCACACTATTACCGCCTGGTGCACCAAATGGAAAATGTCTCTGAACCCTTCTAAGAGAAAAATTATATCGTTCTCCCGCAAGCGCACTAGTTCGTTATTTACATACAGCTTGACTAATACGAACTTGTCCCGTACTAACTACAAATACCTTGGCTTGAGCCTCACTGCTAACCTTTCCTGGTCTTCGCACATTAGCAATATTTGTGCTACTGCATCGAAAACACTTGACTTTCTGAGGCGGAACTTGCAAAATTCAACTACTAACGTCCGTAAATTAGCTCACCTGACGTTTCTACGCCCACAATTAGAATTTTCAAGTTCTGTAGGGTCACCATACCAAGACTATTTAGTAATCACGTTTGAACGAATACAGAATAGGGCTGCCCCGGTATATCACTCCGAATTTTGATCGGAACTCCATGGTCCGCCTCGGTGAATCAGTGGCTAGGGTGCTCGGCTGCTGACCCGAAGGTCGCGGGTTTGATCCCGGCCGCGGCGGTCACATTTCGATGGAGGCGAAATGGTAGACACCCGTGTACTGTGTGATTTCATCGCACATTAAATAACACCAGATGGTCAAAGTTTCCGGAGCCCTCACATATTATTATTACCGGAACTCCATCATAACACAGATTAAGCTCAATATTTCTTTACAGCACCTACATATCCATTGCAAGATTGCTTTGCTTTGTCTGCTTCACAAATATGTCCATTCCGATAAGGCATGCATGTTACCCCTCGGAACGCCCGCACGCACGTCATCAAGATCACATAATCATCTTAGCTTCAAGCGCATTCTTGGTAAAACTACTGCCTTCAATTTGTCAGCTGTAACTCGTGCCATATAGCACTGGAATGATCTTCCTGATCAAAGTTTCTCGATAAGTGATCATAAAATATTTCGTGAACGTCTGTACGCGCTTCTTACTTAATCTGCCTTGATTTATTTTGCTGTTCTGCTTGTTCAAAATGCTTTCTGTTTTCCGTTTCTTTCCTTTTTTTTAGCTTTTTCTTTTCACTGTGCAGTTGCTTTAAATGTATTTTCGAGCTGTTTTCATTGTATTTCACCTGTTATTGTAACAATGTGACGTTACTCAATGCCTGTAAGGTATCTTCTAAATAAATAAAAAAATATGGTTGCTAAATGCCAGCCTCACAACAATTTCAAGTGTTAACATGGTACAAATAAGTACAAGTATTTAAAGTCACCATATTTCTGTTTACAACCACTAAGCCCTGGTGTCCTATATGGCGCCATTTTTCTTATATTGCCACGCGCGGTTCTTTTACTGTATTCGGTTTCCGCCCACAAAGACTATCAGCAGTACTCGGCGCAGACCGCGCCTTATTGTTCCAGAAGCTTCTCGCTTGTAGTAGATCGTTCCGTCAAGATTGCACGCAAGACGCTAACACTCAAGATTATTCCAGAGCGTGCGCGACGACTAGTGATAAGGCTAGAATGTTCGACGCGTGAGTTATAAAAGCCGGCGCGTTCCAACGATGTTTCGTTGATCGACGGCCGACGCTCTGTTCGCCGCTATCAGTGCAGTGTGTATTGCCATAATCTGACTTTCTGTTTACCGGCCACAAGTTCGGCCTAATAAACAGTTTCATTTTGAACCCACCGAGTTCTGCCTTCGTCGACGTCACGACCACGTGACAATATACTTACCGAGTGCTGAGAATATATTATTTTCTTGCTCTAGACGTGGCAGTAAAGCCAAATCAACAAGATACAAATTTCTTGCCCGTTAAGAACTTCAGGACTGAAAGGGCTGAAAAAGAGTGGCCCCTCCATCATTTCTTCTTGTTCTCGCTTATTTGGTAACTACGGACTGCACTACGGCAGGTCTGATGCCTAAAAGTTGCGCGTGAGGGTGCGCTCAGACGAAAGCCTTAGATGCTTCATGAAACGCTAAAAGTGACCGTCGGTTTCAACACAAAGTGGTCCAAAAGTCACGTGATCGCACACTTCTTTATTTATTTATTTCACTCTATTTTTTACGTACAGCTGCAAGTACAGTTGTAAAGTGCTCCCTACAGCGTATTTTTTTCCTTTTGCCAATCAGCGAAGGGCCCACTACGTGTGCGTAAAGCAACACGCGAACCTACACAGCTGCCCACTTTGTTAAGGCGTTTGCAGCGGACGATGATTAACCCGTTAATGCCTGAATTATGAAACCGCCGAAAAAAATTGTTTTCATTTTTCAGCTTTAAATAGCAACCTGTAATTTATTCCACAGTTAAATTATCTAGAATGCAAATTTAATCCATACTTTTAGATGTGTCGCGAATTCGCGACGTGCGACAGAAGCGTGGATCGTGCAACGAAAAACGTACTTCAGAACTATGTAACATGTCGCGTGCCCTCTATTGGGTGCATACACACCAAATAAAAAAAATTATAGAAAATTGAACTTACGTCACTCAGGCGAGAAATAACGAAGTGAGAGCTGTTGCGTGTGCTTCGCGCTCTCCGCCATCAGCTACACAACGCTTGGTTCCAGCATAGAATACCTTTACATGAGACGGTGCTAGATTTTTCATGTTGAAAGCTACGCTCCCCGTGAGTACTTGACAGCCGGCATTAAAGGCGGCACGCATTTCGTGACTTGCTTAATTGCTCGGAGTTTTTCGGTATATCGGCAATTCGCGACACTCGGCAGTAAAGGGTAAATATGACTGAACACTTTGTAATCGGTGGGCCTTTAAAACATCCACTCATTGCGCAATTCACATGTTTCCACGTCTAGCGAGATTCATACAGGCTTTTTCTTTTTTTCCTAAACACTTTCAAGCACTAGCATAGATCTGTGGGAGAACACCTGCTTGTCATGCAGACGGCCTGGATTCGATTCTCACTAAAACCGGGTATTATTATTGTTTATTTCATTTGCATTTTGTCCCTGTAAAATATGCCAGACAGGACGGTCAACTGTCCGTTGTCAGTGGACGGGGACCTAAGCCAAGCTCTTACAGAATACTCCGGGCAGGCCCCAGGGGGGGGCTCGGCCCCCCCCATGAAGCAGTCGGGTCGGGGCCCCCCAGCCCCCCCCCGTACTCTCCGCCTATGATCGTACGTACATGTGAAAAGTGACACCCCGTACTCTCCGCAGAGCACACGTTTTGCACGGGGTATACGAAACAGCTGGGCATTGCGTAGCTTTCCTGAAAACACGCACAGAAGGAGCAGCACAAGTGAATCGACTGCGCCGCTTGCACGGCGAAAAAAAAAAACACAGCATATCCACGGAGTGAACGATGATGAGTGGGCGAAGCTGCGGAGGTTCATCGCTAAACCGTGAATCTTCCGTGAATTCTGCCCGGTACATCATCACCGACGTGAGATCGGGCGCGTTTGTACTAAAGGGTCGATGAGAGTTATGGTGACTGAAGCATATCATGGTTACACCAGGCCCCGGAAACTCGGCGCTAGTTTCGGTTTCAAGGAACATGCACGCTCATAGCGGTTGCCGGGCATCCTAAGATCTGGTTGATCGAAGTCAGGTTGATGTGGATGTTCGAATTTATTTGCTTTCGCAAGTTTTTACAAATAAAGAAATTTTATTTCACTGTAAAGAACTCTTATTTCGCTCATTTGTCTTGTTTTGTTTCTTATTTTGTGAATTTTGAATCAGGTTAAGCGCGGGAAGTGGTTGACTTGAATTCGTAGCGCTTGCCTCCGGTCCTCCTTGCCACTCGCTCAGCGGTATCACAAGTTGGATCGCGCTCAGTTATCTTGCTCGGTTGGCGTGCCAAGTACGGGAAAGATAAAAAGTCACAGTTTCACCGCAAGGGTGAAGCAATGAATGCGATAGCAAAAAATTGTAATGTTATACGAAGTGAGGCTGGCAGCTAACTCTTTTTGGATCCGATCTCACGCAACTCTAGAAAATGCTTGTTTAAGAGAATTCTTTTCGCGTTGAAAGCGCAGCACGTAGAAGGGTACGCCGTACCGGCCGCCGAGAAGGGGAGATGAGAAGGGGAGATAAAGCGCGCGCCCGCGCCCGCGCCCGCGCTCGTAAAATCGAACGTCGCCCCCCCCCCCCCCCGGCCCGCTGTCGGCCGCCGAGAAGGGGAGATAACGCGCGCGCCCCCCGCTCGTAAAATCGAAGGTCGCTCGAGGGACCCCTCCCCTCGCGTCTTTTCACGCTCACGAACGACGGGCGGGCCCGGTTATATATATACATATACATATACGGCAAATGACGCCGACGCCGACGCGGACGCCGACGCCGACGGCGAAAACCAGCCGCGAGTGTCCATATAATTGCTATCGCAATAAAACAGAAAGTTGTGGCGTGCAGAGAACGGAAGCCACAGTGAGCTACGCCGAGCAAGTCAACCATGCATAAGATGAAGATGGTTAAATCGGGCGTCACATGTTTTTCGCAGCTCTGCGGTGTGTTAACCCGGGGATTTCCAGTTCCGCGAATGTTTTTCAGGTTTCCGAGTGGCAACGGGTGAGCACAAGTATTTGGGCCCATTATTTCAGCAGGTATTAATTTTGCATGAGTACATGAGTGAATGCAGCTCTCTGCAAGCCTGACTGTACTGACATAAGCGCAGTGTCGCTAGACTAATGGTCAGGACGACAGCCTACATGGTGTTGGAAAAATACGTTTAATGAAGGGCTTGAATGGGTGTTGGCTCGGCTACATAGCTTTTCATCTTTTACTTTTGGCATGTAGCTCAAATGATGCGAAGCAATTTTAGGCTCCTTCCTGTTCATGAAAGTCATGTAGCCACTTTGAAGCTTCGTGGTTCTTCACTTCTAATACTGTCACTGAAATACATGTGATGGACTGAATGCTTCTAGAAATCGTTAGAAGTAGTGTCGCTGGAGCCAACGTTTGGACAAGAGAACTTTTTCTTCGTCAAGGCAACGCTGCTGCCCTGACGAAGACAATTCAACTTGCCGAAACATTGTTTTCAGCGACGTTCTTTCTTGGAGAACTTCTCATCGCTTCAATTCTCTCTGTTCCTCTAAACTTCTGCCTCGTTTGGTAGTCAAATTCTGTAAGAAAAGTATGTGCGCCGTCATAACAAACGTGATTGAGTCAAACACGACGTGTCCTGCTCGTGATTGCTGATAATTTTCGCATTGGGTCGGATATTCTGGGTCCGCTGTTTGCTCATTATGTCCATATTTCAGTTGTGAATTAAAGCTGCTTTTATTATAGATTAACACTTTCACACTACACGTATGTGTGTTTTTTAATGCGGAACATGCAATAAAAAAATAATTTTATTTGTGTCGATCGAGTTTTGTCTTACTGAACAATCGGTCCGCTTAAGTTTCGCCGCTTCAGAACACACGAAATAAATTTTCAAAAATGTTAACGAAATTTTACGAATGGCCGCGTCGCCCAAGCGGCCAGCGGACCTGAAAGAGGGCACGAACACATTCCGCTTGCATGCGAAGTGGGAAAGGACAGCTTCCGCGGCAACCCTCCTCCTCTCAGTTTTGCACCCTTTCCCTCTATTTGGTGACCTCACCAGTGATGTCATGAAGGAAATGCTCTGTTTGTGATTTATTTCTAGTTGGATGCCCGGCAGCCGCCAGTAGTAAAAGCGGCGCTGCCGCTGCGTATCAGCATGCGAGAGCGCGTCACATGGGAGGTATTGGAAGTTTCCGCCCCCTGGTTACACCGTGAAATCTTCAGTGGTTTCGCCCAGCAGTAATCAAAGCGATAGTGTGTGTGAAATTTTATTCAAACTTCAACGACCGGTCGTCGTCCATGGTCCGCCAAGCAGCACGATCCGGCAAGCGCACTTCGTACGGCGGTCCGCGCAATCGGAGAGCAGCTGCACCGCCAACGCCATCTAGCGTACCTTCACCCAACCGCCATATTGTACGCATGTCTATAGGACAGCGCCCTCTCGGAAACGAGACGAGAACTGGAGATGACGACACCATATCCACGGAGTGAATGATGATGAGTGGGCGAAGGTTCGGAGGGGGTGCGTCGGTAAACCGGTAATCTTCCGCAAATTCTGCGCAGTACATCATCAACGACGTGAGATCGGGCGCATTTATACTAAAGGGTCGATGAGAGTCATGGCGACTCGCAGTTCACTTTAATTTTACTTGTACGTTGTGAATTTTTTATTGTTTAATCACGCACAGGAGACATCTCACACAGGCACTACCTTGGAGGTCGAAATCCAGTGCCTACTGGCTACTCAGAATGCATGGACAACCGAGGACCGCCGAGGTGATGCCATAAGGAGCTTCGCCCCTAAATATATTCGTCATATACAAGTACCACCATCTAGCGGGCATTCCAAGAGCTAAACGAGAGGTGGCTACCTACAACTACATACATCGAGGACGCACGACCCACGGCTTAAGGAGCTTCGCCCCTAAAAGGCTGCGAAAGTGCCGCCAGTTCCGCGACTCGCCACCTCGCTCGGTGCACGCATGCGCTTGCAAACGACGCGGCGGAAATCGCATAATGGTTAGCTTCTCCTTCGCTAGGAGGCGATGCGGGTGTTTGCGAGGCATCACGAATGTGACGTCAGGGCCTCTCCTTAAGTATTCCTTCCTCCATGACTGCAAGGCTGCTACATGCGCTGCCTTTAAGAGGTGCCGCACTAGCGCTGTGAGGCGGCGGCGGCATTGCTTCGAGCCACAAAGAAGGAAGGAGCACGAAGGAACAAATGTGTCAGACGCATGGTATTGGAGAGGGCAAGCGCGGCTATCGCATCTACGTGGGAAAGTGCTCGGACGCACGTGTGACGCAAGTAGCCGTACCCTTTATGTGACGTCGCATCACGACCACTCCCTGAACTAAGGCGGACCGACGGCTCCCATTGAGGAGCGAGCGTTTGCACTGGCATGGAAAAAAACCGCCAGGCCTGCGCAGAACGCGCAGCACAGCACAGCGAAAGCTGGGAGAGCCGCCTTTAGCCTCTTTTAAACAATCTTGGGGCAACTACTACAAGCCCACTTGCATGGTACCCACTACGCAATAAATCATCATAATTTTTGTGTAGTGGGGAAGCGTCTACCATGCCATTCTTAGTCATTCTTCAGAAAAGGGCGGTGCCCGCTACACTCTTGTAACGAATATGTGCACTCTCTTTGTTGATGCTGTGGCTGACGACGATGAAGAATTATGCCTCAGGCTTTGGTAATGGGTTGGAGCATTGAACGACCCACTCGTTACGCAATTCGCATTGTGTGACGCCTGGTTCTTACTTTACTGCTTGAAAACGCTTGCAACACACGTTAACGTGATTCCTGACCCGATATGAAGCCTGCGTAGGGTCAGTTTGCACCGCAGTTTCAAGCAGTGGCGTAGCTCAGTGGTAGAGTGCTGGGCTGCCACGCAGAGGACCCGGGTTCGATTCCCATTCTCTCACAGGAGTTTTTTTATTTAGTTTTTTTCTTATTTCGTGCGATATTGGTTACGGACACCGGCGGCGGCGGCGGCGGACAACTACGGCGCAGAAACGACCCTTGTTGTGATCTCATAACAGCTTTCGCTGTAAAAAATAGCGGACGCGTTGATAGGCACGCTCACATTATTTTTCGTGTTCCCTCAGCATCACCCTGACATAACAGTAAACTCACATGGAATGAATTAATGTGGATAGTAGCAATGATGCAGGCAGCTAAAAATAAAATAAATGACAGGAGGTATTTTAGCAGCAGGTTACAAAAGAATGGTTGCTTGCTGGGCTAGTTGGTTCATTTCAACACATGTAAGAGTGCGTGAGAAAGAGTGTAAAGAGCGCTCTTTACAATCTGTCTCTGTTGTCCTTTCCAGTTTCATGCGCTGTTACATGTGTACAAAAGAAATATTACAGTAAACAGACGGCCAAAAATTATACTGAGGCCGAGGTAATGTATGGGATGCAAACGGAGGATAGCAATAAGAACACTTGTGCTAACAATTAAATTATGCGGAAAAAAGGTGTTTAATAATTTAGCAGTAAGAACAAAGCTGCAGTACGCGAAAGTATATTCTGTTACGTAAATTCTACTTCTATTGTATTTGATTTGCATATAGGTCAATTTCATTGTATGTAAGCCAAGCTTATATCCACGAGATCTTTCAAATTGCTGGTGTGAGAAAGCCGCGAGACGCAAAGCAATCCCATTCTTTCATTCTTGAGACTGCAATGAAGCACGACGCTAGACCAACTTCAATAACGACGCTATAGCGCGATCAGAATTTGAGCGACAGACGCCGCACGCATTGGAGTACGTAGCACAGCACAGCCTAATCATCTGTACAGCGGCTACGAACAATTGTCATGGCACCGGCACAACTAAAACGAAAAAAAACTTTGTTAAAACAAAAGGTCGGCTGCGCGTGGACGTCAGCGCGCTTCTTTTTGTCGATATGTCTCGAGCGCCATCAGTGACTCTTCTCCACTAATAGGGGCGCGTAGACCTAACCATCTGTACTCGCTGGAACACTCAGGCAGAAAGATAAAAGAATGTCAATGTCGTTAGTTTTATTCAGGTGGCTTAGTGGCAGCAGTATCAGCTTGAGAAGCGGAGTTCAGCCGACGTTTGTTGTTTGGCACGGTGGCGTTTCTACAGCAGTATCTTGTATCTTAATTTGCATGCTACATTGCTGAATGTAACGGAAATACAGGTACAGATACTCCTTTGGCGAAACGCATCGCGATACAGATACAAAATACCCAAAGAGGATCTAAGACAGCATCTAAGATACATTTATCTTCGATACTGCCCCGCCCTGGCGGCGCAGTGACAGCGGAAGCTCGAAGAGCGCCACTTTTCCAGAGCCTTTTACCGCGAAAGCTGTTATGAGATCACAACAAGGGTCGTTTCTGCGCCGTAGTTGTCCCCCGCCGCGAAAAAAGCTAAATAAGAAAAAAAACTAAATAAAAAACTAGCCGTTGTTCCGTGTACGAATACAACCGATGAGCGAAGCTCCTTAGAAATGGGACGCACGCGGCGTTTCAGTGTCCAGGCAACGGACCAACCACTGGACGGACGACAGGGTGATGCGATGGTTTCGCGCGTTCGCCGGTTTGAGGGGAGAGGGGAGAGAAGAAGAAAGAGGGAGAGGGAAATTAATTTGCCTCCGTTTCACATGCGTTCGTATTCTCGCGCTTTTCTCGTCATGCAGACGCCGTCCGCGTTCCAGCGCTCATAAAGCTCATATATCCTCCCACGTGAGGGGGGAGACGCCACAGCTGGCCCTGTGCCAGGGAGCTTCAACCGCGACGGCGACGGCGGAGTGCCGGCCTAAAGAGCTTCGCTCCTAATAAAAAACACCCACGATAGAGTGGGAATCGAACCCGGGTCTTCTGCGTGGCAGCCCAGCACTCTACCACTGAGCTACGCCGCTTTTTTTTTCTTTATTGCCGGAGTTGAACATGTGTAACAAACAAATGCAAGAACAAAGTCTATTTACAATACAAACATTGCTTGCCTAAAGAAGGCAACAGAAACATAAAGGCCAAATGGAGAAAAATGAAGACACACTAAAACTCCTTCATTTGTGTAAGGAGCTCTACACTATCTAACCATTCGGGAACATCTTCAAGAAGTTTTTGTTCTTCAACAAAACGGGTTAAACTTTCTTTGAAATATTGACGCGCCGGACGCGCGTCTATGTCAGCATGTCGTATGGCCATTCTGCACTTCCATATGCTATGTAGTGTAATCAACATTATTAGATTCGAATGGTGGTCCGTCATCACTTTCAACCGAGAGATACCGAATGCCTATGGGGTCTAAGGGGAAATCTTTTTTGATGGTTCGCTGCAGTACATCCCATAAAAACACGGCGTCCCAGCAGTCAAGGAATATATGGTCTATCGTTTCAACTTTTCTGCATATTAAGCAGTCGGTCCCCCCATGGCACAAACATGCCATTTTCCTCCAGCCAGGGTTTGACTGGAAGTGTTCCTGTATGCAGTTGAAAAAAGAAAGTTTTCATTCCTGCAGGTACCATCATTTTCTTGACCCTTTTTAGAACATTTCTCCCTCCCCTCGCAGGATAAATGGTTCTATACAGTGGTACAGGAAGTACAACATCACAAAGGTCTTTATACAGTTTCTTCCTTGACACAGTGGAAAGAAAATCGAGCGAAAAGCGAGCAGACAAAAAATTACTGGCTAAAACTACCTCTTTTAGAAAGCCGTGAACGCTTCCAGGCAAATGTTTTGTCGTTACAACAATGTTAGGTAACGGTTTGCACAGGCGAAGCTGGCACACAGTGCGCAGAAAAGGATCTTGTACATTGCGTAAGAACTGAAAGCGATTGACAATCTGGCGCAAAAATAGGTGTGTTAATCCAAGTCCCCCCATTCCGTACTCGTAAAAACAGATTAGTACGACTTGTCCTTTCCCATGTAGACCCCCCACACGAACACTGCAAGTACACGATGAAATTTCTCGGATGTTAACTCTAGAACAATGAAGAACCTGGAGCACATACCAAATCTTACTAACCAAAAATAGGTTGCAGACAGTTGCTCTAGAAAATATTGACCATTTCCATCCACTCCACTTGTTTGTTTTATCACGCAACTGAGCAGCCTGTTCCTGCCAGTATGGATCACTGTCTTTGTAGTGATGCAAGGGCGCTCCAAGATATTTCACGGGTTTGTCAACGAAGTGGATATTAGAAAAAAAATCAGAGTAACCGGACCATTCACCATGCCAGAAACCTATACACTTGCCCCAATTCACCGAACTTCCAGATACAGAGCAGTACTGTTTAACTTTTTACCACCGCATGTGTAATACTCTCATAGTCAGTGCAAAAAAAAGTCACAGTTTCACCGCAAGGGTGAAGCAATGAATGCGATAGCAAAAAATTGTAATGTTATACGAAGTGAGGCTGGCAGCTAACTCTTTTTGGATCCGATCTCACGCAACTCTAGAAAACGCTTGTTTAAGAGAATTCTCTTCGCGTTGAGAGCGCAGCACGTAGAAGGGTACAACGGCCCCCCCGCTGTCAGCCGCCGAGAAGGGGAGATAACGCGCGCGCCCGCACCCGCGCTCGTAAAATCGAACGTCGACCCCCCCCCCCCCCCGCCCGCGGTCGGCCGCCGAGAAGGGGAGATAACGCGCGCGCCCCCGCTCGTAAAATCGAAGGTCGCTCGAGGGACCCCCCCCCCCCCCCTCGCGTCTTTTCACGCTCACGAACGACGAGCGGGGTTATATATATACATATACCTATACGGCAAATGACGCCGACGCCGACGGCGAAAACCAGCCGCGAGTGTCCATATAATTGCTATCGCAATAAAATGGCGATGTCGTCTGCATAGGCGAGAAGCCGCACTTCGACCTCATGCAGTTTAAATCCACGTATACATTCACTCTTTACAACACTGAGACAAAATGATTCAATGTATAAACAAAACAACAGTGGAGATAAGGGACAGCCTTGACGCACAGATCTCTGTACACTGATGGGCACACCGACAACCTTGTTGACAATCAATTGTGTGGAGCAATCCCGATATGCCATAGCCACGCCGTTTCTTATTACGTTTCCTACATTGACATAATCTAGCAGACAGAGAAGTATTTCATGGGGGGACTTTGTCAAAGGCCTTTTCTAAGTCAATTTGGAGCATTGCCACTGCGGCACCGATTGTGTCGCAACAGTCTAGTACACTGCGTGCTGTATGTATATTCGTGAAAATCGTCCGACCTTTAATGCCACATGTCTGATGCGGCCCTACCAATTTTGTAATGACAGTTTGTAGACGTTTCGCAAGTATTCGCATAAAAATTTTATAATCACAGTTCGTTAAACATATGGGGCGGTATGCCGACACTCTACGGAGGACCATCGGGTCTTCAGATTTTGGAATTAAAATAGTGTGCGATTTAGGAAATGACGGTGGCAAGCAGTTTAGGTCATAAGCTTCATTGTACGCCTCTGCTAGAACTGGAGAAATTGCATGTTTAAATGTTTTGTAAAACTCTGCCGTTAAGCCATCCGGCCCAGGCGACTTACCAGCGTTCATTTTTTCTATTGAGAATTTAACTTCTTCTACAGTGATCGGACGCTCTAAGACTGCTTTAGTTTCATCGCTAACTTGCGGCATCAAGTGCAAAAAATCTTTTTCAAATGGCGCAATTTCTACTGCAGTACTTGCGAACAGTCTCCGATAGTGTTCATAGAAAGCATTCCCAATTTTATCGGCATCTTCAGTCACATCACCTTGAACTTCGATTTCTGTAATCTGATTGCGTCGCGCATGCCACTTTTCTACGCACAGCGCTCTCTTCGTGGGGGTTTCACCTGACATTATGCGGTCCACTCTTGCCCGCACAAGTGCACCACGATATCTTCTTATGTCAAATTGTTCCAGTTTTTGTTTCACTACACGAATGCCATCGGCAAACGTGCCTGGTCTTTGATTCTCTCCGATTATCATTTTTTTTTGTAAATTAGCTTTAAGTAGTGATTCTTCTTCTCTTTCCCTTCGTTTTATGGTGGCCGAACGCTCCAGTCCTTTCAATTTAATTTCTTGTTTAAACAATTCCCACATTTCTCCCCATTTTCTGTATTCATCATTCGCCACTTTTTCAAGGCTTTTTTCCACGTCCGCGGAAAAGATGTCGTCATTCAACAGTTTAGAATTTAATTTCCACTGGTGCCAATCAAACTTAGTTTCTTTAGGACCGTTGATGCAGAAACTGACTAAGCAGTGATCGCTAAATGACACACATTCCACTCGGTAATCTTGACACATAGGTACGATGTCGGGTCCAACATAGGCTCTATCCAAACGGGCGTGGCCGCTCCCCTGGAAGTGAGTAAAACGAGGGGCCCGCCCACCACCAAGACAATCGGCCACGTCTACCAAGTTGCTCAGCTCGAGTATCTCACTCAGAACGGCTGTACTTGCGTCTCTAAAAGGCCGTTTACTTGTTTTATCTTGTGCCGATAATACGCAATTAAAGTCCCCTATTAGTATTACTTGTTTATCACTTACACAATGCTGTCTAATTTGTTCGAAAAATTGGCGCCTATCTTCTATATTAGTGGGAGCATACACACAGATAACTCGCCAATCAAGCGACGCTAACCTAAAATCACACACCACGATCCGCCCAGGCACACTAGTGGTCACTGCCTGCAATTTAACGTTTAGTGCATGCCGCACTGCTTGAAAGTGCGGTGCAAACTGACCCTATGCAGGCTTCATGACGGGTAAGAATCACGCTAACGTGTGTTGTAAAGCGTTTTAGAACAGTGAAGCAAGAACGAGGCGTCACACAATGCGAATGCTCCAACCCATTACAAAAAAACACAGCATATCCACGGAGTGAATGATGATGATTGGGCGAAGCTGCGGAGGTTCATCGGTAAACCGTGAATCTTCCGTGAATTCTGCCCGGTACATCATCACCGACGTGAGATCGGGCGCGTTTATACTAAAGGGTTGATGAGAGTTATGGTGACTGAAGCAATCATGGTTACACCGTGAAATCTTCAGTGGTTTCGCCCAGCAGTAATCAAAGCGATAGTGTGTGTGAAATTTTATTAAAACTTCAACGAACGGTCGTCGTCCATGGTCCGCCAAGCAGCACGATCCGGCAAGCGCACTCGTACGGCGGTCCGCGCAATCGGAGAGCAGCTGCACCGCCAACGCCATCTAGCGTACCTTCACCCAACCGTCATATTGTACGCATGTCTATAGGACAGCGCCCTCTCGGAAACGAGACGAGAACTGGAGATGACGACACCATATCCACGGAGTGAATGATGATGAGTGGGCGAAGCTTCGGACGTGCGTCGGTAAACGGGTAATCTTCCGCAAATTCTGCGCAGTACATCATCAACGACGTGAGATCGGGTGCATTTATACTAAAGGGTCGATGAGAGTCATGGCGACTCGCAGCTCACTTTAATTTTACATGTACGTTGTGAATTTTTTTGTTGTTTAATCACGCACAGGAGACATCTCACACAGGCACTACCTTGGAGGTCGAAATCCAGTGCCTACTGGCTACTCAGAATGCATGGACCACCGACGACCGCCGATGTGATGCCATAAGGAGCTTCGCCCCTAAATATATTCATCATATACAAGTACCGCCATCTAGCGGACATTCCAAGAACTAAACGAGAGGTGACTACCTACAACTACATATATCGAGGACCCACGGCTTAAGGAGCTTCACCCCTAAAAGCAAATACTACGCATTCCTGAGGCACAACATTAATATGTAAGTGTCAAGACGTGTGTTCTTTATTAGAAAATACGTAGGTACGCAATTCTAAAGACCCTAGTGTTTTTTAGGCTGTCTCAGGCAAGGCAAAACATAGTAGTACGGCCGGCACAAGCTGTTTTACAAAGAGCTGTGCTGTGAGCACGGACAACGCCGCACGCCGACAAGGCTCGGTCTTAAGGTGCTTCGCCCCTAAAAGCCTCAGGCAAAATTCTTCATCGTCGTCAGCCGCAGCATCAACAAAGTGCACATAATGCGTTACAAAAAGTGTAGCGGGTACCGCGCTTTTCTGAAGAATGACGAATAATGGCATAGTAGACGCTTCCCCACTACACAAAAATTATGATGATTTATGGCGTAGTGGGTACCATGCAAGTGCGTTTGTAGTTGTTGCCCCAAGAGTGTTTAAAAAAAGGCTCTAGAAGCGAGCCGAGGAAGCCGCCAAGGGCCAGCAACCCTTGGCCGAAGCCTAGGCGGGATCCAGGCCCATCCCACCAATTCGCAGGGCGCCTAATAAAGTTATTAAGGCGAAAGCCTTTAATGTCTCATGCTCACGTCCGTCCGGTGTCCGTCCGTCCGGCGTCCGTCCGTGCGTCCGGTGTCCGTCCGGCGTCCGTCCGTGTACACCCCCCACTGCGCATGCCCCAACCCATTCAAAAAAAATAAAAATAAAAAACCTCCTCTCCACCTCTCTCACGTCTAGGCATCCCTCCCCGCGGAGGCCACACCCTCACTGCGCATGCGCGTCCCCTTCCTCTCTCCCCTCCTACGCTCCCCCCTTTCTCCCCTCCCCCTCTCTCCTCTAGGCATCCCTGCCCGCGCGTCCACACACCCACTGCGCATGCGCGTCTTCCCCTCTCCTACGCTCCCCCCTCTCTCGCCTTCGCGACGCCGACGCAAGCAGCGTCTGCTAGCGAGTTTCTTGGTTGAAAAAACCGACTGCTCGCGCTGCACAACCGTTCACTGGCCACCCCGTATATATGGCAATGGATCCTTACTTGCAAGGTGGTGACGGTGGGAGATTTCTTCTGTGCGTTGTCAAACGATAAAAAATTCGCAGCGTGCGCGTTAACTAAAAGCGGACTGCGGGTCTCTGTGTCCAGTCCGAGTCTCCTGTCTCTCATTGCCCATTAGCAGCGATTGGGATGTTCCAGTAGGAAACACCGGTCCGTCACTGTGTGCTTTGCGCCCCCAGGTTTCTCTCCTGTGCAACGCTGCGATGAGCGCCAGCGTCAACGCCGCCGCCAGTTTAAGCGTTAGTTCCCGCTGCTTCGCATCTACACATGGGTCCCTTTGGCGGAAGATGGTGTAATCTTTAAGGTGAAAGCCTTTAATGTCTCATGCTCACGTCCGTCCGGTGTCCGTCCGGCGTCCGTCCGTCCGTCTGTCCGTCCGCCTGTCTGTTCGTCCGTCCATCCATCCATCCGTCTGTCCGTCCGTCCGTCCGTCCATCCGTCCGTCCGTCCATCCATCACAGCTCTGGCACGGAGCCAGGTGGCCGCCGGGATGCGCAGACGGACGCCGGTCGCGTCGGACTCTATAGCGCTCGCGCTTTGCTTGCGTAGCGTCGCTGTGCCCAGAGTTTGCAATCATTCTGACCGACGCCGTCTCAATGGACCCAGGCGTTCACGGAATACACTTTCCAATTTACAAAGGGTCCGTCAATTTAAGAGCTGGAACGCGGATGGCGTTTGCACGATGCGCAAAGCGCGAGAAAATACTAACGCATGCGAACGGAGGAAGATGAGTCTCGCGTCTCGCTGCGATTCGCGGTAAAAAATTAAAGAAGAAAACACGCACCCATTCAGGTTTGTGTCTTATCCCACTGAGAGTGTAAAAGAAAAAAGACATGGCATAATCATTGGAATGGCCACACGCTTTCGCCGAACACACTTTGAAATGTACAAAGTGTCCTTCAATTTTTATTGATCTGATCTGAAGGCCGCTCTCCGAGTTTTCGCTGTGGCTGTGCTGCGCATCCCGCGCAGGCCTGGCGTTTTTTTTTTTTTGAAGCACTCTTGGGGCAAGTACTACAAGTACACTTGCATGGCAACCTTCACGCAATACATGATCCTAATTTTTGTGCTGTATGTGCAACCGAAGCTGGTACTAAGTCCAGCCTGCCACCGCCGCCGGTGTCCGTACCGCTATCTCACGAAAAAAAAAACGAAGTACTAATATCCCGGAGAAAATGGGGTACGAACCCTGGCCCTCTGAGTGGCTGCCTAGTACTCTACCAAAGAGCCACGCCGGTGCTTGGAAATCTTTTGCAAACAGAACCCATGCAGGCTTCGTGTCGAGGAAGGAATTATTAAGTGTAGCGCAAAAAACACGGACACAGAAAAGGAGCACACGTACACAGCGCTGAATATCAACTGAAATTTATTGAGGAACATACACATATACACTCAAGGAACAGGACACGTGATGAAAAACTGAAATAAAAAAAAGAAATAAAAGAAGTGTTATCGATGGCCTCGCGACACATGCCTCACCACATATGTAGATAAAGAACGCTTCTTCAATTTCTCGCTCCATCTTTTCGTTAAATCTTGCGAGCAGACTTGATTCCGTCAGCCTAGGCGCGCAGCCGCAGTCCCTGTTCGGCGGTGCACAAGAAGTCGCAGAGGCAAGGTCGGGAGAACCACAGGTGCGACATCAAGCATCGAGAAAAGTTAGTTGACTGTAGTAAGAGGGTGGTCTACGTCAGACCTCTGTCCTGTGGGGAAAAGCCATGTCGGGCAGACAGAGCGCTGCTTAAATAATAGATTATTTAACCACAGGGCCTCTTTGAGTGGACCACCATGACGGAAACTTTTGCCGCATTGCAGGGACTGCGTCTGCGCGCCTAGGCTGACGGAAGCAAGTGTGCTCGGAAGATTTAACGAAAAGATGGAGAGAGAAATTGAAGAAGCGTTCTTTATCTACAGATGTGGTGATGCATGTGTCGCGAGGCCATCGTGAGCGTTGCACCCTATCGAAGTAGATTACCTCATCGCTAGTCACTAAAACACTTCTTTTATTTCTTTTTTTTTACCGTAAAATGAGGTTACTTTGTGACAGATTTCCTACGTTTTCATTCTCTCGCTGAACAATTATCAACATAAAGGCGAATGAATAGTGCCATAACGTTGCTGAAACATTCCCTCACACGATGGTATGTTCTACAAATCCGCATTTTTAATACAAACAGCTATATTCAGGTTAAAAGCTGTCGCAAGGTTGCCCCGTCGTGTGGGGCAACTTTGTGACAACGTTGTCTTTGGCTGAATATGATTGGAAAAAAAAGGGCTGCCGTAATGTTACCCCATCAAAAGTTTATTTGCGTTATGTAGAATCGCTGTCAGTGCTTTCTTCTGGGCTGTCGTCAAGAGAAGACCTCTTCCTTAGGTTGTCTAGCTCTGATACCGGAGGAAGAGCTGCCTTTCTTTCCGGTTGTTGGTTTTCCTGTCTTGCTCGCTTCTTCCACGTCGGCAACCGATATGCTTTTCCCCGCTGGGACATTGAGCATCTTCCTCCTTTCAACAAAACAACATATAATTTAAATAAAAAAGAAAAAAACTTCCCCATCTCCCGCTAAAGGGAACCATGTGTGGATGCGAAGCAACGGTTAGATGGTTAGCTTGAGCGGGAGAAACGTCGCCGCTCTCGTTTCGCGGCCCGGGCGCTCATAGCGGCGCTGGACAGGAGAGATAATGAGGCCCACTCCATCATTTTCATAACGGGGAACTACCGTGGCGCCCCCCAGCTGAGTATGCAGCTGTCACACCACCTGTCCTGCGCGCCGCTCCGTAGAGGAGAGAACAGAGGGAACCGTAGGAGAGGGAGGGGACGCGCATGCGCTGTGGGGGGTGTGGGACGCGGGAGCCGCTCCGTAGAGCAGAGCATTCCTAGAGGAGAGAAAGGTGGTGAGCGTAGGAGAGAGAGGGGGGAGGGGACGCGGATGCGTTGTGGGAGTGCGGGACGCGCGAAGGAGCGACGGACAAAGCCCCCCCAAGCACATGCAAGCAAGATCAAGGAATGGAGTCAACCTGGGCGACAGACACCACCGGTAGTGCGTGTTATTCTTTGCTTGCACCCACCACCTGCCTAGCCATTGCTAAGCAGCCACTCTGTGCTCTCGGCCATGATTCTGGTGACTGTGGTGGTGGTTGACGGCCTTATTGTACTACAGTGTTCTGGTTCGCATAGAGGGTGCTTCCCTACTTCATGAAAGTGAACGGACGCGTGAGGGAGGGACGGACAAAGCCACTGCCTTAAGATGCTTCGCATCTAAAACAGAGTGGGGTAACTGTGTGACAATAGCCGTGTCACAAAGTTACCCCGCGAAGTATCAACTTTTCAGTTTCCTTTCTATAAACTTCAACAGACGTGACTTGACTAAATTTATATTACAGTTTATTTTAGCCCACATATTTACAATCACAAGTACATACCTGTTTTCGCTGTTTTTCTCGTGCGGACGGGTCGAGCGCACAAAGTTTACGGTGTTTCAACAATGCGCGCGAAAACACCATTGAACATGTCAGCGTCTAGAGTGGCTCTGGAGCGTGGGAACATTGGCCGGCTGCCGCTAAGTGGCACGGCATGTCTGGCGAGCTTGTTGGGTGGCTTATAGCTTTTCGGCGGCGCCTGGTCGTGGCGCGAGATTTAAAGTACTGAAAACCGAGCGCGTGTCACAAAGTAACCCCTGCAGTCACAAAGTAACACCATTTTACGGTATTTCATTTTTTCATCATGTGTCCGGTTCCTGGAGTATATATGTGTATGTTCCTCAATAAATTTCCCGAAATTTACACACCCGCCCGAAAACCCACATGAGCGTGCGCAGAAAGTCACGTGACATCAAAGAATTCGTTGAGCTTACGTACTTCACAATCAAGTAGGCAAACAGACGGTTCAGATCTACAATCATCACCCGTGTCTTTGAAAGAACGCCTCTGCAAGTTCCCGTGCCCTTCTATCTCTGTGTTTCAGCATAATGACCGTGTTGTCGAAAAAAGGTTTACATCCACATGCCCTCCAATGTGTCGAAAGGTGTGACGTCGGCGTTCCCTTTAAGGGACTATTATGCTGCCGGAGTCTCTCGTTGATGCATTTACCAGACTGTCCTATATATATACACCTTTCCGCAGGAGACGAGAATCCTATAAACGACACCAACGGAGCAGGAAACGGCGGGACTTCGATGCTTCATGCAACCTGCCCCCCGCTCTTCCTCTAACCCTCTTTTCAATCGCTGCACCATCTTTACCAAGTTTTTGGTTCGAAGAAAAAACATCAACGTCAAAACTTTTGGCTACCTTCTTAAACCGATGTGAGAGCCGGTGCACGTAAGGCATGACAGCATATTTCCTGGGCTTATCGCCTGGTTCAACGGTTACAACCTGGCGGGATTTCCACTTCTTGATTGGTCTATCCGACGCTGGCACAAGAACATGCTCAGGGAACCCAGCGTTTTCTAGTCGATCAACTTGCTACTGAAAGCTATCCTGGCATTTGTGTATGCAGGACTTCATCAGGGCAGACTGCAAGGAATTCATAGCAATGTCATTCTGAACTATCTTAGAATGACCGGAAGGGTAACAAAGCAGTGATTTCTTGGAACGCGGGGAGAAACACCAGCAAACGTGATCACATTACAAAAACAAACGAAGGTCCAAAAACCGCAAACAATTATTTTTCGGTAATTCCCAGGTGAAATTCACACTCAAACGCCTTTTCCTTAAATAACTTCATGAGATTAATGTCGTGAAAAGGGCCACAGTCTTTCTGTGAATGGGGATTTCAATAGTGGTGGCGGACGAAAAGAGTACAAACTGAACACCGCCCACTTTGTCGCCCACAGGTGGCAGTGGCCGTTTAAACAAATCGGAGTACTTAAAGGGGTTACTAAACAAAGCAGGTGAGGAATTCAAGCCATAATTTCAGTACGTCGTGCTGCAGATGGAGCGGTAGAAGAGACAATTGGTGCAGTTCATTCGCAGTAATGTGTGGAGAACATTCGGGCACTAGCTACGCTATCTAGGTGAAGCATTTCGATACTCCGCCGTGCAATCTGATGCTGAGGTGACGCTGTTCTGGCCGTAAGTACAGCGGCGAAACTTTCTTCGAGAATGCATAGTGGTTGTTGATTGTTTTCGACATGCAGACGCAGTCACCGTGTTAACCCATTAAGGACCACGAAAGAACTACTGGTCCAATATTATTGAAATTTTGCTTATTTAATTCTCCACAACAGATAACCACACGTGCAAATTTTCATAGCGTTACGTGTATTTGTTCAGGAGTTATGATACTGTACTATAAAAAGTACGCTGGGCCTTCGAGATAGCAATCGGTGAGGTGGATGTAAGAATGGCGAATACGCTGGGCCCTTACCGAACAAATAACGAAGTTATCTTGGCCCACGCAACTTAATCAAGGACCAGTGCTTTAGGGAAAGCGTAACGTCACAGTTTTCGCCACACCTTTTCGATGTATTTTGGCAGAATTCAACTGTTTTGCCGGCTTCTTGTGAAAAATGTCCGTATGGATAGAGGGTAATAGCAAGCACAGTGGAACCTGGAGATCTTTGATACTTCTCTTGGGTACAATAAGGCGCAGTCAGTGTTTTGCTGTTATGCGATTGAAGGACAATAGCCAACGCCTAGAGGGTCTGCTATAACCTCCAATCTGGTAGCAGACCCTTTATGCGTTGTCTTCGGCTATTTCGATCTGGGTAAAAAGGGACTGGTACCACTTTTTCTCAGGGATGAAAATTATCTAGTCATTCGCAGCTTGATCGTAAAGCTCAAACCCCCCTCATGGCATTGCTACTGCGGATGAAGAAGGAGGACAGTGGCACTGCTTTTTTTTTCTTTTCAGTGAAGGGCCACCACGATACAGAGCATAGTGACTCAACTGTGCAGTCTTTCGTCAGCATAGCAATTATGCTGTTGTCTTTGCCATTTTTCAAACGAAGCTGCTTTCCTGAGTCAAAAGAGAAGTTATCTTACCCACTTTCCTTTCGTTCAATGTTTTTTATCGTTAGCAGAGAGCATCCATTCATACCGTCGTCATTCCCCTCCTCCTCCTGTTCCCAAGTTAGGGTCAGAATGCCAATTAAAACATCAAGAGGCTCTCGTATATTCACAGCGACATCTTTCGCAGCCTCATGAGTCTTAGATAACCGAAAAAACGGCATTCATACCAAAGAAAAGCCTGTTGAATCTATGATGCAACGCACAAGAAGAGTTCATGTATGCTCGCACGAAGTCCCAGTGTACTAAATAAAGTACAGCAACATTTGATTACTCCTCACAGCAAAAGTATGCACTCTGTAGGCTTCTCGCGCTTTGCAGGGATTGAATTGCTCTTGCTGAAGCAGAAGCAGTCCGTTTTTTCAACATATAAAATGTAAAACTTGAAATTAATTTAGAAAAAGTAGTACTGACCACGTGCGTCTAACAGGCTCTCATTTTCCTAAAGTTTGACGGCTCATAAAACAGAAAAAAACATAACCGAGTCCATATTCCAAATTAGGATTTTCTTGCTGCAACCCTTGGCATCAGAAATTGTAATGAGCGAGATCAGAATATTCTGTTTTGTATTTCCTACGCCCGAAAAAGGAAGTGTACTTTTTAAAGTACAGTGGTCCCTAATGGGTTAAGTTAACGGTCGCATTGACTGGTGGTGTAGTGTCTTTTACTGTTCAATCTTTCACTAAGCTCGCGAAGAATTCCTGCATGCTTGATCGCACGTGATGATTCAGCAGGAGTTTGAGTAGTGCATAATTTGCAATCCGTTTGGATTGGAGATTATGCCTCCAATCCAGACGAATAGCCCACAATCCGATTAAGTAGACACAGTTGTGTGATGGGATTTCCGAGCAACCGTTTGATCGAAATATCATGAAGTCACTGTCCCAGAAGTGACGAACTTAGAAACCCACTTTCTTTCACATTCCCAAAGCATCACATTCCCAGCGGGAAATAACGTTTGTGTACATATTACAATGCGCATTTTCTAACAAAAGCGAACAGAAAGACAAAAAGTTTGTTCTTTTGAAACAGAAACCCCACTGGGTTGAGTCCCGGCTGCGACGGTCACATTTCGATGGAGGCAAAATGCTAGAGGCCTGTGTGCTTAGATTTCGGTGCACGTTAAAGAACCTCAGATGGTTGAAATTTACTGAGCCGTCAACTACGGCGTTTTTCATAATCATATCATGGTTTTGGGCCGTAAAACCCCAAAATTGGCGTTATTCAAAAGAAACGCAAAACAGGCACACCCCGTGGGTGACACCATTTATTTTAACTAAACGGCATCGGGAGCACGGCAGTAAGAAAGATTTTTCCAGCTTGGTGAGCGCAACTGAGAAAAAGTGAGGGACGCCCAAACTAGATTTTTTCTCGCTAATATCGTTCATGACGAACGACATACATAAATTCTTGCGTAACTTATCTAGAGACACACACACGATATCATAGATTAAATTGCCAGGTAGAACCTTCACTGAACCTACCTGAACAGCAAAAGAACAAATACCCCCCCCCCCCCCCCCCCCCATTTTTTTTATCAGACGGTATTCACAAGAACAGCTTCTTTCGCTCCCGCTCCACCACGCGATTTCAAATACCCAGTGTACTGCATCATGATAATTCAGGACGAAAGCTTATATGTCTTCTGCGCAAACTGGACGTCAAAAAAGGCCGTAGTGCTGATCGTATCACCTTTCTGCAGAGGCAGTACGCGTCGCGGGTATCGAAATATTTTTGAAGGTGTAGTCCCGATGAATGGTGCTCGGCAAATGTCGTACCAATTTGTAAGTGCGGTTATAAGTCAGACCTGTACAGGCTAGCGTGGTTTACATGCACATGCACATGCAAGATTTTCGTAGAAGGACTGAAAGCTGGGCCAGTTGGTAACCGTACTTGAACATAATTTAACTCAGCGCAAGATGACGCGGAACACAAGAGAAGAAGGGACAGACACAGCGCTGACTCGCAACTGAATGTTTATTTGGAAAACATGAACGAAAGAAAAGAACACTTCAACCCTCCCACCCATGTGACCGCACTAAAACAGGAAAACGGCAGGTCAGCTGAGCGCTGTGTGTGTCCCTTCTTCTCTTGTGTTCCGCGTCATCTTGCGCTGAGTTAAATTATGTTCAAGCAAGATTTTCGAGTCCATCATTTACGAAGGGGTTGTTTCCCACAACGATTTTTGTGCCATCAACAACAGGGATTTAGGTCTGGCTTGTGAACGTACTTAGCAGAATTAATGCATAAAATTGTAAACGAACTTGATAAAGGACGTCGAACTGATGCGATTTCCCGAACTTCTGCAAAACTTTCAAAACTGTTCCTCATGCTGACCTATTTACCCAACTTCATAATACGGTATTCATAAAAAACATTTTTTTTCTAGATTGCATGTTACCGATAGGAAAGAAAATGTGACTGCGAATTTTTGTGCCTCAGACAAACTGAGCGCTTTTTCTGGACTGCTGCAAGGGCCTGTTTAGGCCGCTATGTTATTTTTTTATTTATATTATTGCCATACAATGCTACGGTAAAAACACGTCTCTACGAACTCGGCTTCACAACATACACGTGAGTGCTTAATTACACTGAAAAACTCACGTTAAATGACTCCTCCCACTCCATTCAAGACTGGTATGGGGAACGAGACCAAACCGCACTAACACAAAATGCATTTTACTTCGTAACAAAAAACATGGCGTGTACTTCACGTACACGCTGGACAAAATGGCATTAGCCAGAATTTGGAGTATCCGGGGCCAACATTAACGACTAACCAAGGTTGGGAAACCCACACTAATCAAATTTCTCGAGAAGCCCAAGGCAAACTCCCACTGTTAAAAAAGGGAATCGCGCGGAGCACCAGCGCCTGTGAAATTCCAATCTCGCGAAATTCTTGTAAGACCTACCTTAGAGTGGGCCGATTCAATTTAGAGACAGCTCAAGGAACACTCAATTGACAAAATAGAACGAATACACAGATTAGCGCTTCGGCTACGTAGTAAAGTGGTAAAATAAACCGTAACCGAAAACATATAAACTCACGCAAGCATTCGCTGATGTCAGCCGTGATCATTTACTGGATAGTAATACCAAATACCAGGGCTGGGCAAATATACTTTGAAATTGTATCGCGACACGATACAAGATACTCCGGCAAGAACTATCTGAGATACAGATACAAGATACTTCTCGAATTATTGTATCCGATGCGATACTTCCCAATTGTATCTTCAGATACTTCGATACATTTACAAATTAACTATTATAGATATATATAATGAAGAAGCGAAGGCCTATGTACAAATGCGATTACTTGAGAATTTCTTAACTGTCACCAACTTTGTTTAATTTTAACTAAATACCTGTTTGTATCACAAGATTTGTCTTTCTTTCTCAAGGTATACTAGTTTCATTCCGAAACAACCTTTTGTGATTTCTTCGGCTCCTCAATTTGACAGCTCTTTAACCGCTGTGCTGTGGGGGTTCTTCCTTGACGCTTTTGTAACTGATGGGTGTCGCTGCTCTACTTGGCGACCAGCTATCGTGTTGCCATCTACTTGCAAGAACGTTATTAAGATCCCTACACATGATGGCACAAATATAGGTGTGCAGTTTTAGCTTGTTCGCAACCATTTTGCCGTTTTCCTAATACCGCATCAACCGACAGGGTTAAAGCAGTAACAACTTTGGTAGCGATATTTTTTGTGATGCATCGTGTAAGACTGTGAAATATATCATCGGCGGTCACAATTCATTGAGGACATGAAACTGCAATAATTTTTTTTCATATTCTGCTTATCTGCTGGCTTAAAGCGTTCATTTGCAACATATTCAATAGCTTGCAATATTTTATTGTTTCTTCTCCGAGAGAATTTGAGCCGCACAGAAACGTCTCAGAAAAGACCAGCAGGATATTACTGCTATTCACTATGGCCACTTCTAGCTCTCCTTACCTGCAGATTTCAAGCAATAAGAGTGCTTTGTTAACAAAAACAAGTGGTTATCCGCCCATGAATGAAACCAACGACATGGGGTTTACTGTCATGTGGAGCTCGTTATGGCAATTTTATATTGAGCTTAACTGGTCAATTAAATAAGGTTTTTAATGTTCCCCCCTAGGGCCAACTGTGCTTCGCCTCATCGTAGAGCGAATTTAGAAACGGCCATCCAATTTTTTTTTGGCAGCTTACATGCTGCATGGTGAATATTTCCGGGCTTATAAAGAAGAAAGGCCGCGAAATACGAAATAAAACCACACTTTGCAGACAGCTAAAAAATAAGAATGAAGCAGTCAACGTATTTTAGCAACAGCTTACAAAAGACATATTACAATAATTAGACGGGCGAAAACTATACAGAGGTCCAGGTAATGTATGGCATGCAAACGAAGGACAGCAAAGAGAGCACTTGAACTAACCTTCAAATTATCATTAAAATAACATCGAATAATTCAGGAAGATGATGAAGAAGGACACAACACGTAAAATATTTCCTGTTACGCAAACGATTCTTCTATTGCATTTAACATCGGCACCTATAGTGCAATTGTTGTTAGTCTCACTCGCATGTAAGCCAAGCTCATCGTTTGTAAGACCACATCCACAAGATCTTTCAAATCGCTGATGTGTGAAAGCCACGAGTCGCAAAGCAGCACCATTCTTGCATTCTTGAAACTTTGAAACGAAGCACCGCGCAAGACAAACTTCGATAACGACACTATAGCGGCACCAGAACTTGAGTAAGACGCCGCAAGGATTAGAGTACGCAGCACAGTACAGTGGCTACGAACAATTGTCATGGTACCGACACAAATAAAAAGAAAGAAAACATAGAACAAAAGGTAGGCTGCACGTAGACATTCGCGCGCTTATTTTTGTCGAGACGGGCCGAGTTCCATCACGTGAATCTGCTCCACCAATGGGAACGCGTAAACCACATCTCCTATGTTCGCTGGAGCGCTCTGGCGAAAGTATACAAGAATTTCACTGTCGTCAGTTTTATTCAGGTGGCTTAGTGGCAGCAACATCAGCTTGAGAAACAGAATTCAGGTAGACGTTTATTGTTTCGCATTGTGGAGCTTCTACAGCAGTATCTTGAATCTTAAGATACACGATACATTATTGAATGTATCGAAAATACAGATACAGATACTCGTTTCGCCAGACGTATCGCGTTACAGATACCAGATCCCCAAAGAGTATCTAAGATAGTATCTAAGATACATTTATCTTCGATACTGCCCAGCCCTGCCAAATACTAATATACCTGAGTTAGCTGTTTGATATACTCACGTGAAATTCTTTGTAAATAGCATTACAAACATAAACATTGGTATGTAACAATTCATAATGCAACATAGCATTACAGATGTTTTCTGTGTTTTGCAACTGAATTACTGTTTTGTGTGTTAATGTATATTTAATCATGAAATATACGAGACTTGCTTTTTTGTACATAACTCCTGCTAGGGCTCGGCTATCACCTGCGGTATGTATAAACAGAAAAGAAGGGAAGTCGACGTTAGTAAAGGCAAGACTGTCATTTACTAAATGCGCATGCTGCAAGAGTGACCGAAATATCACAACTCACGGAAACAGTTGTCCTGCCTCGACCTTACTGCTACCAATAGAATAGCCGCAAAATTTTGGGATATTGTAAGGGGCTCTGGCAGCACGTCAACCTGCACTAATTTAGTTAAAACTTTTAACGTGAAAGGCCTCATGAAACGCTAAACACGAGTGACGTCACATGATGACGTCACCTCATCGTGAAGTGACACCGTCGCTTGGTCAAACACGGGCCTTCGTGACGTGGCTTGGAAAATTGACAGAATCGAGTGAGCAGAGGCAGACGCAAAAATTTGAACGGCAAATTTTTGGCTTCTACAGAACGCGCAACTTTGGCGCCATCTGTCGAAATCTGGGCACATCGACATTAGACGAAGTTGGCGCCGCCCGGGTGGCAGTTGAGAAAACCAAGCAATGCGTTAGCAATCGATGCCGCGTTGTGAGTGCGAACGCCTAGGTGGCGACACCAATGATTGCAGTTATGCTATGAAGATGTGGGTATTGTCAGCTGTGCTCCAATCAATAATGTCTTATTAACTTTCTGAGACGAGGAGGCGGGGGGCAAGTGTTTAATATCCCCACTTAGTCATCGTTTAGGTGGGATGCCGGTCTCCGATAGTTCTAAACAAAGCTATCTCTCCTCCCTTACCCTCAGTACAAGTAGGCGCGTCCTCATGCTTCTAGACCTTGTGTCCTGTTTTCATCAAAAAATGGCTGTCTTTATTTTTAAAGACAGCTGTTTTCGCTGGACTACCTAAAATTAACAGGAATCCTTAAGCTTGTTCAACTTCAACGCGAACAGTCTTTCATTAAACTTAAGGAGTATATTGATTTCGGAGAAAAAGCGCGCACAAAAATGGGGAACACAAAACAACAACCGATGATACGCAAAACTGCTGGCCGGCCTAGATGGAACGAATTCATCTTTTAGCCACTTTGCACGAAACGAACAAGGACGAAGGAAAGAGTACAGACGGACAAGCGCGATGACACGTTTCCTATTCCCCGTTTTCGTGCCCGCTTTTTCTCCGAATGATGTACCGACTCACCTGAGATTTCAATCTCGTAAAAGTAGATTCAACGTCACGAGTTGTTCCCTCTTGTTAACCAAACATAATGATACGTCGCCAATATGTCAAATTTTGAATGTGTTAAAAACAGAGAGGAAACACAGCACTATACGAGGCCCCCCAGCTGAGGCATGACTGAAGAGGACAAGCAAAACTATAACATGCGCTCGACATGGGTACATACGGGCAATAATTTAATTGGACCACATGGCTGTGAATTTTAGGTGTCACAAAATTTTTACAGAGAAGTACATTCCAAGAAATAATCGAGTAAAAATTGGGGGGACCCTTAAGCTTCGCCTTTAAGAGTTGAACGCGGTCCGCCTCGGTGGATCAGTGGCTAGGGTGCTCGGCTGCTGACCCGAAGGTCGCGGGTTCGATCCCGGCCGCGGCGGTCGCATTTCGGTGGAGGCGAAATGGTAGAGGCCCGTGTACTGTGCGATGTCAGTGCACGTTAAAGAACACCAGATGGTCGAAATTTCCGGAGCCCTCCACTACGGCGTCTCTCATAATCATATCGTGGTTTTGGGACGTTAAACCCCACATATTATTATTAAGAGTTGAACGCGATAGCGATATCCCGTCCCTACTGCGTACTTCAATCAGTTAGTGCATACTATGTAATGGGTAGTATGGTTTAAACCAGGAGAAATTATGCGCGGCAAATGTGGGAAATGTTTTCGAACTTGCTATGCACCCGCTACGTGGTGTTAAGGGAATACGCGCAGTAAGGTGTGTGCCGTTTGTAATGGGTGGCTGGCTTTAAGCTATGGAATCGTTATGATAGTCGCATATTCTGACGCCCGATGGCAATGTACGCTTGTACCACGCAATATTCCTGGGATATTACATGTTATATTGCGACGCCTATATAAAGGACGCTTGCGTTTGCGAAGCATGGAAGTTATTTTCACTGCATTTCCAAGCAGAGGAAGTTATTTTCACAGTATATCCAAGCAGAGGCATGGCTGTGTGGTAGAACACCTGCTTGCCACGCAGACGACCCGGGTTCGATCCTCACTCGGACCCGAAAATTTTTATTGTTTATTTTATTTGCATCTTTCTCGATTTTTCGGTCACAGACAAGATGATGATTTTTCGGTCACGGACAAGATGATGATTTTTCGCTCACAACCAACGACGTCGACACCAACGCCGACGCCGGAATTTCTGCGACGAGCTCTTTAACGCTATCGCGTTAAAAAGGGTGTCTTTTTGCTACACAACTATAATCGTCATCTGCTCCGCGTACTTTCCTGGCGTTATCACCGCCGTCCCGGCACTTCCCGGTCACGAACGCCGCGCACGTTTTCGGCGTGACATAGCATTCTTGATAGGAATGTGCCGAGAGCCGGTTTTTCAAGAGAGGAAACGTGAGCAAGCCAGATGACGATTATTGTTGTGTAGCAGAAATACTCCCAAAATACTCAACTTTTTCTTAGAGTGTATGGAGCGTGGCGGCAGCATAAGGTCTTTACAAAGACACGTACACAGGATTAATCATAACAAAATTGAAAAGGAGCACAGAAATATAGGAAGAGCAGTGACATGGCTTCGCATAATAAAGATGATAATCGCGATACCGCCAGTCCAGATTCATCGACAACACCTGAATATTTCTTCAAATAATTGGTACGTTAATCACGCATACGCATTATCCCAATGAAGACTCATGCCTGTAACCTGTCCCACCCGTCTTATGTCTTGTATATTTACTATCGCAACAAAATTCAGCTAAAACTGCTCCTTGGGCGAGTTGGTTCATGTTTATGGCATGAATCATAAAAAGGCCTGTGTTCAGAGTAATAAACAGGGAGTGAGTTCAGCGCTGTGTGTGTGTGTCTCGATTCCTAGGTGTCCGGTCCTTTTGCGCTGGCAAAATCTGTCATAAACATTAAGCTAACAACAACACTAAATCTAGCCTTGGTAATGGAAAACATTTGTTTACAAACATAGGTTGAGCACATAAAACTCGGAGGGCGACTCGAACGCCATCTTCTTTTTCATATCAGTCCACATAGTGATCCTGCCCTGCCAGGCTTCGTAAGCTTTCTGCACCTGCCGCGGTTTTCGCATTGCGTCCAAGATCGGAGGCACCTCACCTGGTTTTCTATTGCCTCCGGGATAGGACCACCTTTGACGATGTCATGTGGTGACGTGACGTGATGTCAGCATGAATTCATGATGACGTCACAAATTTTGCCGACCTGCGACGTCATAGGGAGGTGATATGGTGACGTAATCACTCGATAATTTTTGACACAAAAGTGTTTTATTCCGGGGTTCCACCACGGCTCCTCTGACGTATTTCCGTCACGGATATGACGTTGTAAAATATAAACTAACCCATTCAGATCAAAGAAAAAACGAGAAGAAAAAGATCCGTCGCGTGGCGTCGGACCTACGACCTCTCGCTCCGTAACGCGCGGCGCGTAACCACTCGGCCACGGGAGTTTTTTTTTCTTTCTTTATTGCCTATGTACATACTCGGCCACGGGAGCCGTTAGCAAGCTGAGGCACGTACGTCAGCGTACGTACCTCAGCTTGCTAAAGGCAAGCTATTTATATATACCATATATCGTTGGCGGTCCTCAGAGCTCGTCGACTTAGCGCGTGTTCGTCATCACTAGCGATATGGCGCGAAGGTGGCACGGCGTGCGCGCTCTAAAGGTCGTCGCGCCTCTCGCTGCGATGAGTGCGCGCCTCCACGGTGCGTGGTCGCTCGTGCGCGCGCGCTTATCTCGTGATCTGAACATTGGGACGCTCTCTACGTCTCGTGCTTCTACCGCAAGTTTGCTTTGAAGTTACAGTGGTTAAAGAGTGCACGAAGGTCACTTGGCTCGCCGCAATGGCGGCGTTTACGAATGGAGCGCGCTGCTCACACACGAAGTAACAATTGTGACTGCTGTTCGCCCTCGTCCTGGGTATACTTGTGCGTTCGTTTCGTGCTTCGTTCTTTGTGTTAGAGCAGTGCGCTTTAGGTGTCGAGCGGTGACAGTTAGTCCGTGCTCGTCCTGTGTATGTTTATTTCGTGCGTCCTTTCTGCTTGAGGTGCGCGCAGCATGTTTCGAGCGGCTTGCCGTTCTTAGCGTGACATTACAATTTGTTGCTCTAGCATTCATTCCTTCGCCCTTGTGGCGAAACAATGCACAATAAACGGTAAACTACCTCTGTCAAGATACTATTCACTTTCGTGTTACACCGATTCCTTTGACAGAGGGATCACCCATGTTTCTTGAATGACTCGTCCACGGTAAAATTTTGCGTTTGATGAGGCATATAAGGCTTTCCCCACCTTAAAATATATATACCGTTCAATTCGACAAAGCTGTATTGTGCTGCTGAGGAATTCCTTGAGATACAGCATCACGATGCGGTCATCGCAGACATCGCTCGTCGGTAATCTGATCGCTGGCGGAAGGCGTCGACTTTTACGCACTAATGATTGAAAATTCGAGTAACATCACTGGGGCTTGCGTTAGCTCCAGCTTCTCGCGTTGTGCACTCAATCTTATACGAACCGTCTAAAGGAGTCTAGAAGTTTCCTAAACATACCAGCGCTCCCTGCGCCCAGTGGTGGCAACCGTTTCTTGTTTGTGGGCGAAGCCCGATTCCTTAACAATGAAGCAAAAAACGTGCGTGGCAATGCCCTGCTTTGGAAAAGCATAATCCTAATGCTGCAAAACAACGCGATATCGAAGAAAGAAACGTATCCAGGTATATATGCAAAACACAAAAACAAGTGAGAAATAAAGTTTGCTAACGCGCATAGAATGGCTTAATATCACACCTCGGGGTGTACCCGGCACCGCGGCAGGTCCGTGCTGCCGTCGGAGACAACCTCGTTGCCCAGTGCGCCGAGACGTCGAACTACCTTGTATGGCCCGAGGTTTCGTGGAAGAAGTTTCTCACTGAACTTACGTCGGCGTAGTGGCGTCCAGAACCAGACATGGTTACCGAACTGGTATTTTACATCACGCCATCGAAGGTAGTATAGACGGCTGTGTGTGGCCTGCTGGTTCTTGATGCGCAGACGGGCGAGTTGTCTTGCTTCTTGGGCGCTCTAAGTAGGCGGCGTCTTTGTCGGCGACCGTCGTTAGTATGACACCAAGCCTTGTTTCCGGACTCCTTCGGTAGACCAGCTTGAACGGCGCCATGTGTATTGTTTCTTGCACGGCCGGGTTTTAAGCGACATCCGAAGTATGTCATCCCACGTCTTGTGCTCTAGGTCGACGAGCCAGTATGTAGGCGAGTGTTACTTCACACGCTCAGCGAGACCATTCGTCTGTGGGTGGTAGCCTGTTGACTTGTCCAGTATTGGAGAATTGCTTGGTTTTAGGTCGGCCGTGCAAGCCGTACCCTTGATTGCGGAGCATGGTGTCGCAGCAGGATATTCTCGACGAGAAACTTCGCTACCTCACCGGCACTACATTTTGGGAGGAATTTAGTTTGTCGCAGTGAGTCAGGCAGTACCTACGTGGCTTCGAGACGATTCATTCATTCCCGAACATCGGAGCTCGAAATCGCCCCATAAGTCCATTCCGCTCTGCTGGAACGGTCTATCCGGTGGTTGAATCGGCGGTAAGAACCCAGCTGGTCTGTCAGCCTTGTCTTTCCGTCGCTGTCAGTCTCAGCATATCTTTACGTAATGAAATACTTCAGTAGCAAGGGGCGGTCAGTAATAGTTGTATTGTAAGCTCGCTAGAATGCGGCAGAAATCCAGCCGTCGGCTCGTCATGGAGAGCCTGTAGAATCTCTGACGGCATTGCTGAAAGCACAACAAAAAGGCAGTTGGCTCCAACTGGCGAAACATTCTTCTTTACGGGAACGTTGTTTTGCAAGTAAAACGATGCCAGTCCACGAAAGATTGTTACCACCACTCGGCACAGGCCACGCGGAGTGGTGGTAACATTTTTTTTTGTTTTTGTTGCGGGGGGAAGTCCGATCACATAACAATAAAGAAGTAAACGCGCGTGGCGATATTTTCCATTCTTCCCTTCTTCAACATAAGCTGTGAATTGATAACATTAAGGAAACAGATAAACAGCCTTGCAATGGAATGGTCATTGTAATGTGCATGGTCTTCGATCATGTTCATTTGGCTTTCAGCGCTGTGCTCATTGCAGCCAGTTATTAGTGGCCACTAAAACAAGAAACAACGGGTGTATACAGGTGGTATGTTAACTGTCCTACTGAAAAGTGCCGTTATTGGTATAAAAATGCATATAGCATAGCTGGTTGTCCAATATTTTAACAAAAATGGTGAGAATAACTGTTCAGTTCAGCATGCACACGTACAGCATACAATATGATCACAGTCATCGTGCAAGCTTCCGCTTCATTATTGTACGAAAAGGACATATTGTGGGCATTTGTTATGCGCTTCTTCTCATCTGTACATTATCATAATCATCATCACCCATTTGTCTCTCTGTCCGAATCGTCACCGAGTGTCATCACCATCATCATCGTGTGTGTGCGCGCTCTGCCTCAGGCTGCCTGTTCGCTGCCGAGTCCTCGGGCAGAATAAACGCCGTCTAACCCAAGACGTCATACGTGGTGGAGGTGAATTTTCGATCCCCGGTCCTCTACCAGCCCCCTCTACTCCCTGGAGCTTCTTTCAGGCCGCCGCTTGCGACCGCTGTCCGCCAACATGTCGCAGAACGAGCCTGCCGGCGCTGCTGCCATCTCCAGCCCACCGTCGCAAGCCACGCTTCCTGTTTACGTACATGGACACCAGCGTGACCCCCCTCTCTTCGCCCGTCTTCGCGGAGAAGACGTGGAGGACTGGCTCGATGAATACGGCCGCGTGAGTGCTGCTAATCGGTGGGACGATACCGCAAAGCTGCGTTACGTCTCTTTCTATTTAACTGGTGTCGCGAAGACGTGGTACTTCGACCACGTCATCGACTTACCCGACTGGGCTACCTTCGAGCAGCAGCTCCGTCATGTCTTTGGCACACCGGCCATTCGATCCGCAGTCGCGAAGAGAACTCTCGATACTCGCCAACAACATCCCGGTGAGTCGTATACGTCGTACAGCGAGGACGTTCTTGCGCTCTGCCGACGTGTGAATTCGTCCATGCCGGAGTCGGACAAAGTACGTCATATTTTGAAGGGTATAGGTCCTATTGCCTTTAATGCCCTCGCTGCACAGAACCCGGCTACCATTGCCGACGTCGTCACGACATGTCAGCGCCTCGATGCACTGGACTCGGTTCGTCTCCAACCAGACATTCGCGAACACCACTATACGCCTCAAAGACATCTCCGTGACCTCATACGGGATATTATACGCGCAGAGCTCCAGTCGATGGGCTTCACACCTCCTTCACCGTGTTCTACACAGTCTTCTGGAGCGGCCTTGCGTGACATCATCCGGGAGGAACTCACATCCCTGACGGGCCCTGCGCACGTACAGCCAGCTGCTTCTAGGCCCATACCAACCTACGCGCAAGTTGCTGCCGCGCCTCCCAGCGACGCAAACATGACGTTGGCGCCACCATCGTACGTGTCGGTCCCTGCCGCGCCTACCGTGATTTTCCATTCGGTACCGCCTGGCCCTCCATCAGCCCACATGACCGCATTCTCTCCAGGTACTGCGAACGCCTTCTACTCACCATCCTGGCGCTCGTCCGGCCCAGTATGCTATTACTGCGGGTATCGTGGCCACATTTCTCGTTTCTGCCGCAAGCGCCAGCAAGAGGAGCGTCGGGGTTACGACATGCGTGAACGGGATTTTACCTCTCCAGCTTCCTATCAAGGTCAGCGTTATTCATCCCCTCCGCACCGATCACCATCTCCGCCCGCATCTAGTGCACCATGGAGCAGCCGGAACTCAAGACGCCGCCCACTTTCGCCCTTTCGCCGCTCCTCCTCTCCACTTCGGCCTGCCTCATTCGTCACTGACAATCCCTCGGAAAACTAAGTGATGCAGTTTCCGGAGGAAAAACTGCATTACAAATTAGGACTGATATTCCTGCATCAGGCCCGTGCAACATGGTTTTCGTGGTAGTGGAAGGAGTGCGCGTCGATGCTCTGGTGGACACGGGTGCGACATTTTCGGTTATGCGTGCTGAATTGTGCCAACGTCTGAAGAAAGTGATGACGCCTTACGATGGACCCACGTTAGTTGCTGCCCAGGGGAACACCATTCGCCCTTCCGCTTTTTGTACTGCCCGTGTTTTTATCGATGGTATCCGCCACCACATCCAATTCGCTGTCCTGACCCACTGCTCTCATGAACTAATTTTAGGATGGGATTTTCTATTTTCTGCTTCCGCGGCAATTTGTTGCGGACAACGCGTCGTCCACCTCGCTGACACCAACTACATGCTCGACGACGACCCCCACAAGCCACTTCGTCTGGTTGCTGCGGAAGATAACGAGTTACCACCGCATCAAGAGCAAATTGTGGCTATTACCTCTAAAGACATCGACCATGGCGATGTCTTGGACTCACCATCATTTAGTTGCGTAGGCAAAGGCATTGTTCTCGCGTCCGGCGTGGTTCGTTTTCGCAATGGCTCTTCACTTGTCACTGCCGTGAATGCAACATCAGAGAGAATCCTACTTCCACAGAGCACCACGGTGGCCTGCGTTACCGATCCCGAGCCTGCGTGCGTCGTGCCACTTCAAGCCGTTGCCTCCTACGACCTCCCTAGTGGTGAGCCTGCTTCTTCTTCCGCCTTTACTGCAGCCATCAGCAACGAATTGACAGCTTCACAGACACAACAGCTGCTCGCTTTGTTAAAGAAACACGCAAGTTCTTTCGATGTTTGCTCGTCGACGTTGGGCCGCAATACCACTACAACGCATCGAATCCAGACAGTCGGAACATCAATTGTACACCGCCGGCCCGACCGCGTGTCTCTTGCTGAGAGAAACATTATAGAAGAAAACGTGGCTGACATGCTCAAACGGGAGGTAATTCGCCCCTCAGCTAGCCCTTGGTCGTCTCCTGTGGTTTTGGTTCGTAAAAAGGATGGCTGCGTGCGCTTTTGCGTCGATTACCGTGCACTCAACAAGATCACTCGCAAGGACGCGTAACCCATGCCACGCATTGACGACGCCCTCGATTCATGTTAAGGTGGGTAGCGCAAAGACACACGGAAAAAAGCGAGGAATGAATACACGGGACAAGCGCTGACTTCAAACTAAAGTTTATTCTCTGAATCCGCGCCTATTTATCAAAAATCACAAGACCACATAATCACCATGAAAAGAACGTCTGATACCACTATGAACGTCATGACGCCGACACAACTTGATCAGCTCTTATAACTGAAATGATAACTAAAATGAAACGCGGAAACCGCGCAGTCAAACACTGATACACTCAAAAACATCACAATGAAACACGCATGCTCAGACTCGAGACTTCCTTTCACGCCCCAAGCGTAGAAGCCAGGTTGGCCGAAAGGAAGGCTATCTCACACGGGTGTAGGCTCAGTGAAGCCTGGCTGACACATACGGAACTGTTCTTGAGAATGAAAAACGCTTCTACAATCTCTCTGGACAGCTTGTTCCGGTTCCGGTACATCACCCCCGTGTGAGAAAAAAGTGGATCACAACCGCACTGCCGACAGTGCATCGCGAGATGAGAGTATGGCGAACCTTTGAGAGAGCTGAAATGCTCTCTGAGCCTGATGTTCAAACATCTGCCCGTCTGACCAATATATTTACGTCCGCATGAAAAAAGGAATGCAGTACACAATATTACGGGTGCAAGAAACGAACCGCATACCGTGCCTAACAGTGCATAACGCCGTTCTGTGGTCTTCCCTGCCGCACATGCGCCTCTGCAGCTTTGGACAAATGGCGCCTACCTTGTTTCTCGCGGTCAACGTCATGACGTGATGCCACCTTTTTTACGCGATGAGAAAACCCGTGGATGTACGGTATAACCGCGAAACTATTCCTCTCTACCGTTCGAACCTTTGACGCACACTCTGTTCCCGTTTTTACTGCCTTTAAACACTTGACGGCGGCAGCAGTAATGATAAACTCTGGGTACCCAGCCCTCTGAAGCCTGTTCACCTGCCCTTTCATACCTTGTGTCATTAAATGTTCGCAAGATTTCTTTAGAGCTGCGTGAATGCAAGAAAGAACGATACCTTGCTTAACCAGCTTCGAATGGCAGGAATAATACCTGAGAAGGGCTTTCTCAGACCGAGGCATGTATTGCCAGCATATATGCGAGCCCCCCAGCGTAATCCGCAAGTCCAGAAACTGTATTACATTTTCTTTGGGTGTCTCAAACGAAAAACACAAACCTTGGCCATGCTCTTTAAAAACCTTTAGCACCTCAGCTACCTTGAGGTCAAAATTTTGCGCTTGAACAAAAATCAAGTAGTCATCGACATACCTCACAATTTTTTCTGTCACACTACCAAGACCGCTGTTGATGCCTCTGTCCACCTTGGCCAAAAATATCTGACTCAAGATAGGCGCTACTCGAGACCGTATACACACGCCTGATCGTTGCGCGTACACCCCCCCTTCCCAGGAAATCAAGGTGGAGCGGAGGTAGAAAGTTAACAATTCTAAGTTGCGAAGGAGAGCATGGCCAAGGTTTGTGTTTTTCGTTTGAGACACCCAAAGAAAATGTAATACAGTTTCTGGACTTGCGGATTACGCTGGGGGGCTCGCATATATGCTCGCAATACATGCCTCGGTCTGAGAAAGCCCTTCTCAGGTATAATTCCTGCCATTCGAAGCTGGTTAAGCAAGGTATCGTTCTTTCTTGCATTCACGCAGCTCTAAAGAAATCTTGCGAACATTTAATGACACAAGGTATGAAAGGGCAGGTGAACAGGCTTCAGAAGGGCTGGGTACCCAGACTTTATCATTACTGCTGCCGCCGTCAAGTGTTTAAAGGCAGTAAAAACGGGAACAGAGTGTGCGTCAAAGGTTCGAACGGTAGAGAGGAATAGTTTCGCGGTTATACCGTACATCCACGGGTTTTCTCATCGCGTAAAAAAGGTGGCATCACGTCATGACGTTGACCGCGAGAAACAAGGTAGGCGCCATTTGTCCAAAGCTGCAGAGGCGCATGTGCGGCAGGGAAGACCACAGAACGGCGTTATGCACTGTTAGGCACGGTATGCGGTTCGTTTCTTGCACCCGTAATATTGTGTACTGCATTCCTTTTTTCATGCGGACGTAAATATATTGGTCAGACGGGCAGATGTTTGAACATCAGGCTCAGAGAGCATTTCAGCTCTCTCAAAGGTTCGCCATACTCTCATCTCGCGATGCACTGTCGGCAGTGCGGTTGTGATCCACTTTTTTCTCACACGGGGGTGATGTACCGGAACCGGAACAAGCTGTCCAGAGAGATTGTAGAAGCGTTTTTCATTCTCAAGAACAGTTCCGTATGTGTCAGCCAGGCTTCACTGAGCCTACACCCGTGTGAGATAGCCTTCCTTTCGGCCAACCTGGCTTCTACGCTTGGCGCGTGAAAGGAAGTCTCGAGTCTGAGCATGCGTGTTTCATTGTGATGTTTTTGAGTGTATCAGTGTTTGACTGCGCGGTTTCCGCGTTTCATTTTAGTTATCATTTCAGTTATAAGAGCTGATCAAGTTGTGTCGGCGTCATGACGTTCATAGTAGTATCAGACGTTCTTTTCATGGTGATTATGTGGTCTTGTGATTTTTGATAAATAGGCGCGGATTCAGAGAATAAACTTTAGTTTGAAGTCAGCGCTTGTCCCGTGTATTCATTCCTCGCTTTTGTCCGTGTGTCTTTGCGCTACCCACCTTAACATGAATTCCCACAAACTAGCCCAGTTATCCGTTCTCGTGAGCCCTCGATTGCTTACAAGGCGCGGAATACTTTTCAAGCCTCGACCTGCGTTCAGGATCCTGGCAAATTCCGATTCATGAAGACGACAAGGAGAAAACGGCATTCGCAATCCCCGATGGGCTATACAAATTCGACGTGATTCCTTTCGGGCTGTGCAACGCGCCCGCGAGTTTTGAGCGCATTGTTGATACCGCGCTGCGCGGCCTCAAATGGAAGACCTGCCTCTGCTACCTGGACGACATTGTTATCTTTTCGTCAACGTTTGCTCAGCATCTGCAACGCTTGGATGAAGTTTAGACGTGCCTTGCCGGCGCTGGTCTCCAACTCAACACTAAAAAATGCCGTTTCGCCAGCAAAGCTATCAAGGTCTTGGGACACGTCGTGAGCAAAGACGGCATTCGGCCGGATCCGGACAAGATTACCGCGGTCCTTCGCTTTCCGCGCCCCGAAAGACCGAAGGAGTTGCGAAGTTTCCTTGGCCTCGCCTCCTATTTCCGTCGTTTTATACAGAACTTCGCCTCAATAGCTGCTCCACTACCCCAGCTACTTGCTTCCGACGTGCCCTTTCTGTGGTCTGAGGAATGTCAAACGGCTTTCGACCTGTTAAAGGGCGCCCTCACGTCCGAACCTGTACTCTGCCATTTTGATGAGGCCGCACCGACTATCCTACATACGGACGCTAGCGGCCGCGGTATAGGTGCCGTTCTTCTGCGACGCGACACTTCTTCACAAGAGAGAGTGGTTGCATATGCCAGTCGAGTACTAACCGCTGCCGAAAAAACTATACCATGACTGAGCAGGAGTGCTTGACTATCGTTTGGTCAGTGCAGAAGTTCCGTCCCTATCTCCACGGCCGTCATTTCACAGTCGTTACGGACCACCACGGTTTGTGCTGGCTCTCCACTCTGAAGAACTTGTCTGGCCGCTTGGGTCGGTGGATCCTACGTCTGCAGGGAGTATGATTTTGACATCATTTACAAGTCTGGCCGAAAACACCAAGATGCCGACGCCCTTTCCCGCTGCCCGCTTCCTTCTACCTAGCTCAGCGTCGGTTAGAGTTCGACCGTCACGTCTACCGCAGTGCCCTTGCTCGCCTCGATAGACCAGCTATTCTCGGACGACAAGCACACATTTAGATCCTGCCAGCTGTCTGATCCGTACTGTAGGCGCATTATGGACCACCTCTCTGGAGTTTCCCATCCACCTAACGTGCGACTTCGTCGTCAACTCTTGCAATTCAAGCTGGAGAATGGTGTTCTGTACCGCCACATTTACCACCCTGATGGTCAACGCTGGGTTCCTGTGTTACCACGCTCTCTTCGAGTTCACGTACTTCAAGCCTTTCACGACAATTTGACTGCCGGCCACCTTGGTTTTCAAAGAACTCACGACCGCATTCGAAGTCGTTTCTACTGACCTGGCATTTCTACTAGCAATAAAGTCGACAAGGGTACCAATATGGGCTTGTTGGTTCATCGTAAACTGGCTTGTAGCATAGCGCAGAAACACACAGGGACAAAGAATAAGACTGGACGAACACAAGCGCTATCTTTCAACAACCGTTGAAAGATAGCGCTTGTGTTCGTCCAGTCTTATTATTTGTCCCTGTGTGTTTCTGCGCTAGGCTACAAGCCAGTTTCTACTAGCGTAGCGCGGTACGTCGGTTCCTGCGTCCCATGCCAGCGTCGTAAAATCCCGACATCTGCACCTGCCGGGCCTCTGCAGCCAATTCCATGCCCAACAACGCCATTCGAGGTTGTAGGTATCGACCTTTACGGCCCTCTTCCCGTCACTTCTACTGGCAAACGATGGATAGTGACCGCCGTCGACCACCTCACACGCTACGCAGAGACAACCTCTGTGCCTACTGCCTCAGCTTCGGAAGTTGCCGACTTCGTTCTTGACGCCATAATTCTCCGCCATGGGGCTTCTCGCATATTGCTGAGCGACCGTGGAAGGGTGTTCCTGTCACAACTGTTAAATGAAGTACTGCGCGCTTCTGGAACAACTCACAAGACAGCTTCAAGCTACCACCCTCAGACCAATGGTGTCACCGAGAGATTCCATCGTACTCTTGCTGACATGATAGCCGTCTACATCAATCCGGACCACAAAAACTGGGATACCCTTCATCCATTCCTCACCTTAGCTTACAACACGACCGTTCAGCGCACAACCGGATATTCGCTGTTCTACCTCGTTTATGGACGTCCCCCCTATTTCCTTTCTGGACGTGTCCTTCTTCAACAGCACTATCAACTCGTCTCCGTCTTCCAGCGAAGAATACATTTCAAGACTCGCCCAGTGTCGCCATCATGCTCAAATCAACGCAGAAGCGAGACAACAAGACCGGAAGATCACTTATGACACATCCCACCACGATGTACTCTTCCGACCCGGTGACGAGGTGCTGCTTTTCACACCTATTCGCACACCTGGCCTGTGTGACAAGTTCCAGCCACGCTTCATCGGGCCTTACATAGTTCTCGAGCAGACTTCGCCCGTTAATTATCGTGTGACACCACTTCTTGTGCCAACAGACCGCCGTCACCGCAGCACAGAGATCGTGCACGTTTCTCGCATGAAGCCTTTCATGCGACGTTCCTTGTCACTTTGACTTGCGACGGCCAGGATGGCCGCTTACATGTGGGGGGAAATTAGTGTGGGCATTTGTTATGCGCTTCTTCTCATCTGTACATTGTCGTAATCATCATCAACCATTTGTCTCTCTGTCCTCATCGTCACCGAGTGTCATCACCATCATCATCGTGTGTGTGCCTGCTCTTTCTCAGGCTGCCTGTTCGCTGCCGAGTCCTCGGGCAGAATAAACGCCGTCTAACCCAAGACGTCATAATATGAGTAATTGTACTAATCTCGTTTGTTGACACAGAGGCTATGGAGTTAGCTTCAGCTAACCACCTGATGGTCGGTAGTCAGAGGTTTAGGTGAAGCAACGGGTCAGTCGTATTTATTACATCGCCTAGACACATAACTCAATCATTGCACGGTTAGAAATGCCAAGCCGGTTTCCAAAATTCGTTTCGTTTTGCTTATAAGTTAAATACTGGCATGACAGGCTCCTGTTACAAGGACATTATTGAGAAATACAAATCTAAGCTTTATTAAAGGATTAGGCATTTTCAAAAGGCCACGCTTATATTAAGAAGTGTGTTCAGCAGCTAAAGACGCAAAAATGAAAGCTTAGTCGCCTCAACTTAGTTTCTGAACAACACCGTAGTGGCTTCACAGATTTTGGCATAGTCTAGTTTGGTGTGATTACTAGCTTTTTAGTAAAGAATATACAATAAGGTGGAACACTTTTAACAGTGGAGCTGTTCAAGCTTTTCGTTTCACGTGACTACTGGGCATGACTACTGGGCAAAATACTACTGGGCATGACCATTGAAAAAAAGAGGGCACAGAACTGGAAGTTCGTATGGACGAGAGACGGTAAAATATTCGCAAGGAAAGATGAACAATCCAATGTGATCAATGTACGAAGTGAACGCGACATTGATAAGATTGTGTGACCTGGCACGAATTTTTAGCCCTGTGCTATTTTTCTTTTTTTCTCTGTTTGAACCATGGCGATACTACCTGACCATGTAGATAACATTTTTAGTTCTCACAACATCAAAGGCTTCACATGTTTTCACTTAAACACACAATCAGCTAAAAATAAAGAAGATAACCTCTGCGCTCTTTTCGAATGCTTCAACTTTTCTTTCGATGTAGTAATGTTAGCAGAGACGTGGTACTCGTCGGATAGTGACGTCACTAAACGTGCTAACTACAATGTATTTTTTGTAAACAGAACAATCAGACGTGGTGCTGGTATATTAATGTATGTATTAGAAAACATCGAATGTCAGTTGCTTGATGAATTGACCTGTACGACGACAGATGACATAGAATGTCTTGTTTTAGTATGCCAGAAACTGATTTTAGCAGTAGTTTATCGTCCCCCAAGTGGAAATGTAGACTTTTTCTTATGAATGGAATCCTTATTTAATTATGTGAATCAAAGACGGTACATGCTTATTCTAGGTGGTGATTTCAACATAAACATGTTACAGACCTCAAGCGTGACACATAGCTTTAAAACGCTGCTACACTCACACGGATTTACTAATGTTATCTGTGACGCCACACGTATTTCGGAATCAAGGAATACCTTGATTGACCTTTTTATAACCAACCAACCTGCGGACACAGTAATATCAGGAGTAATTTCTTCCCACATTAGCGATCATCTTCCTATATTTTTATTCATTAAGCCTCAGAAATGTGGCATTAATTATTGCTCCCAGATTACATTAGTACAGAACATTAGTCAACCAAATTCAGATAACTTTCGAAAAAGGCTATCAATGACGAATTGGGATGCCGTAACTGAAGCTAAGACATCAGATGACGCGTATAACAATTTTATTCGTCTTTTCACGGAAGCTTATGCTGATACAAGGTATGTGACCGGGCTAGTTGGTATTCCATGACGACGTGAACAGCGCGTGAGACAGACAAGGACAAACAAACCGACGAGGACCAGCGCTAGTCCTCGTCGGTTTGTTTGTCCTTGTCTGTCTCACGCGCTGTTCACGTCGCTTATGCTGAATAATTTCCGCTGAAAGAAATAAAGAATGCGAGTAATTCGCGTAAGCCGTGGATGACTAGAGAATGCATAAAAATGATAAGAAAGAAAGATAGGCTTTTTCATAGGTTTCTAACTTCACGCAGCTGTGAGGACTGGACCACATTTAAACAGTATAGGAATAAAACCAACGCCTACCTACGAAAAACGAAGCGGTCATATTTTTGCAGCGCTTTTCAGCAGTATGAAAAGACTAAGCCCGATGTTATGTGGAGAAAAGTAAATGAATTACCGGGGCGCTCACATTCCCCAGAAACTCTTAAAGAACTAATGATTAATGATGCGGTCGTCAAGGGTTCCGAACTAAGTGAGGCATTTAATGATTTTTTTAACTAGCCTAGTCGTTAGTACACACTACCCAGAGGCAGCAAACGTAATAAATAGGAACAACAGCAGCATATACCTCATTCTTACAGATGATAACGGAATCTTCGGTATATTTAATTCTTTTAAAAATAGTACAGCATGTGACACAGATGGAATTCAGGTAAGACCAGTAAAATATGTGATTTACATTATTTTACCATTTCATTGCCACATTTATAACTTAGCGCTCAGCTCAGGTGTCTTTCCTAAAAAATGCAGATATCAAGAGTTGTGATATTTAAAGGAGGTGACAAAAATAACTTTTCTAATTACTGGCCAATTTTTATATTACGTATCTTCTCTAAAGGCCTAGAAAAATTTATACTGACAAGGTTAACGAAGTTCATTGATAAATTCAATATACTCAACAATCCTCATTTCGGTTTTCGAAGTGGCCGTTCCACGGAGCTCGCACTTCTAACTCAGAAATACTTTATCCTCAAAGCATTCGAAGAAAAGCAATCGATAACAGGCATTTACATAGACTTCTCCAAGGCATTTGATAGACTGAATCGTCAAACATTATTAAACAAATAGCAGCTGTATGGAGTTGGTGGTTTACCGTTAGATCTCGTAGCATCATACCTCCGGGATCGGATGCAACGGGTAGAAGTAAATGGCTACCTATCCTCATGTAAGCCCGTAATTACAGGGGTGCCACAAGGGAGCATTTTAGGTCCCTTACTGTTTAATCTTTACATAAATGATATAACAAGTACCAATAACAAACCTAAATATGTGTTATACGCAGATGATACAATACTATTATTCCATTTACAGAATTTACAAAATGTAACAAGTGAGATAAACGAAGTTCTCCAATGTCTGAGCACGTGGTGCAATTTGAACTCATTACAAATAAACGTTAACAAAACTAAAGCAATCATATTTTCTCCAGCCCAAATAAACGTTTCGCTACCAGGCGATTAAGTTTTGGGGAATTGCGCCATAGATACTGTTGACAACATCAAAACTCTTGGAGTATACTTTCATAAAAGTTTGTCGTGGGATACACATGTCAACCATCTCGTTAACCGCATGTCTAAAACCGTCGGCCTACTCGCAAGGTCACAATTTCTGCTTCCGAGTAGTGTTAAACTACAGCTCTATCATGCATTATTTTCGTCTCAAATGAGCTACTCTTTTCTCGTTTGGGGCACTGCGACACAAACAAACATAAATAGATTACACGTACTACAAAAGAAAGCTATCCGTCACGTAGCTGGAGTGCACTACAATGCACACACCAAACCACTATTTACACGCTTTTCCATAATTTCTGCTCACAACCTTTAGGCATATAATTTGACCCTTAGATACAAACAATGTCTTAAACTTTCTGATGGAACAATCCGTTCTTCAGCTTAAAAATCCAACTTAAAAAAAACTTACACATACCCATTCCGAAATACAGAAAACTGGATGATTCCATATACACGTTTAATTATGAGCGAGCAGATGCTCTGTTACAGACTTCCAAAACTTCTAAATTACTTAACAGAACACGAAATTGTTATCGAATGTACGGCTAGAAAAATGTTAAGGCATTTTTTTTGTGTCTCTAGAATACTTTACACCAGCGAAAAGTTGTACGTTTTTTCCTTTTCAGTTAAAATGCGTTTCTGTAATGTTTTTATTTCTCTATCCTTGGTTTGCAAAATGTAATCAACATATTCATTGTGTTTCTGTAAATTCAGAAGTATAGCCTATGATTTTGTGTTTTGATGTGCTTACAAAGTATGTTTATTTATTACAACAACAAAAAAAAAAGGGAAGAAAAAAGAGAAAAAAAAACTGGCAGATCCAACGCACTGTGGGAATCGATGTGATGCGATGCAGCAAGCATGGAGCAAATCATGCTGTACATAATATGCATGTCATTATTTACATGTTAGGACCTGTCATTTGTGTTCGTCATACAGCAACGTCGCGCAATACAAATTTTGGTGTATATCAAGCTAGCGAACTGGACGCAAGCACACCATGAGCGTGGCATGTAAATGGCATTGTAGATGATATGCATGCCAAGATTTTCATGTTACGACCTGCCACCTATGTTCGCTTAATTTTTTACCTTGAATCGCAGCGAGGCGCGAGACCAATCTGCCTCCGTTTCGCATGCGTTCGTATTCTCGCGCTCTGCGCATCGTGCAGACGCCATCCGCGTTCCAGCGTTTAAATTGACGGACACTGTCAATTCCACAGTGTGTTCCTCGAACGCCTGTGCCCACTGAGACGGGGTCGGTCGCAATGGAGCGTGATGCGCGCGTCTCCCTACTTCCATGATTAGAGACGCTGGGAACAGCGACGCTACGCAAGCAAAGCACGAGCGCTGTAGAGTCCAACGCGACTGGCGTCCGTGCCAGGGCACGGCTGGAGGGACGGACGGACGACCGGACGGACGACCGGACGGACGGGCGGACGTGAGCATGAGGCATTAAAGGCTTTCACCTTAAAATTTGGTCTATATCATGCTGGCGAAACGGCCACAAGAGTGTCATGAGCGTGGCATGCAAGTCATGTTGCACATGACATGTCATGATTTGCATATTACCACTTGTCATTTATGCTCGTCATACAGTCACGTCACTCAAAACCAAATTTGGTGTATATCAAGCAAGCGAAACGGCCGCAAGCGTGCCATGAGCATGGCATGCAAGTCATGTTGCACATGACATGTCATGATTTCCATATTAACACTTGCCATTTATGTTGTCGTACAGTCACGTCCCTCAATACGATGTTTGTGGCATATCAAGCTAGCGAAAAGGCCACGAGAGTGTCATGAGCGTGGCATGCAAGTCATGTTGCTCATGACATGTCATGATTTCCATATTACCACTTGGCATTTATGTTCGTCATACAGTCACGGTCACGCAATACCAAATTTGGTGTATATCGACTAGCGAAACGACCGTCAGCGAGCCATGAGCGTGGCATGTAAATCATGTTGTACATGGCATGCAGGTCATGATTTTCCTATTACCACCTGTCATTTATGTTGGTCATGCAGAAATGTTTCATCGTATGAATTTTCGGATATATCAAGTTATAAAAACGGCCCCAGGAGCACTATGGCCAACGCGTGTAAATCATAGTTTTCATGACAAGGTAGTCATGATTTTCATGATATGACCAGTCACTCGTGTTTGTCATGCAGTCATGTTATTCCATACCAATTTTGGTATAAATCGCATTAACGATACGGCCAGGAGAGCACAAAGTCGTAGGCGGCTAGATAGATACGCTCAAGGTCGCCGAAGTTCGCTAAGAAATGCTTCGCATTTAAAAAAAATTACACCATCTCCCGCTAAAGGGAACCATGTGTAGATGTGAAGCAGCGGGCGCTAACGCTTACACTGGCGGCGGCGTTGACGCTGGCGCTGATCGCAGCGTTGCGCAGGAGAAAAAACTGGGGAGGCGCAAAGCAGGCAGTGATGGAGCAGTGTTTCCTACTGGAACATGCCAATCGCTGCTAATGGGCAATGAGAGACAGAAGACTCCGACTGGACACAGAGACCCGCACTCCGCTTTTAGTTGACGCGCACGCTGCGAATTTTTATTGTTCAACAACGCACAGGAGAAATCTCCCACCGGCACCACCTTGGAGATCAAGATCCATTGCCATATATACGGGGTGGCCAGTGAACGGTTGTGCAGCGCGAGCAGTCAGTTTTTAGATGTGAAGCATCTTATGGCGAAGCTTAATCCGGTGGTGGTGGTGGTGTGCGGCGTGACCACCCTTACTGCGCATGCGCAAAGATTTCAAAATAAAAATAAAAAACCTCCTTTCCCCCCTCTAGGCATCCCTCCACGCGGCAACCACACCCTCACTGCGCATGCGCCTCCCCTCCTCTCTCCCCTCCTACGTTCCCCCCCCTCTCTCCTCTAGGCATCCCTGCCCGCGGCGTCCATACTCCCACTGCGCATGCGCGTCCCCCCCCTCTCTCTCCTCTCCTACGCTCCCCCCCTCTCTCCTCTAGGCATCCCTGCCCGCGGCGTCCACACTCCCACTGCGCATGCGCGTCCCCCCTCTCTCTCTCCTCTCCTACACTCCCCCCCCCTCTCTCACCTCGCGACGCCGACGCAGGCAGCGTCTGCTAGCGAGTTTCTTGGTTGAAAAAACCGACTGCTCGCGCTGCACAACCGTTCACTGGCCACCCCGTATATATGGCAATGGATCTTGACCTGCAAGGTGGTGCCGGTGGGCGATTTCTCCTGTGCGTTGTTGAACAATAAAAATTCGCAGCGTGCGCGTTAACTAAAAGCGGACTGCGGGTCTCTGTGTCCAGTCGGAGTCTTCTGTCTCTCATTGCCCATTAGCAGCGATTGGCATGTTCCAGTAGGAAACACCGCTCCATCGCTGCGTGCTTTGTGCCTCCCCAGTTTTCTCTCCTGCGCAACGCTGCGATGAGCACCAGCGTCAACGCCACCGCCAATGTAAGCGTTAGCGCCCGCTGCTTCACATCTACACATGGTTCCCTTTAGCGGGAGATGGTGTAATTTTTTCAACCAAGAAACTCGCTAGCAGACGCTGCCTGCGTCGGCGTCCCGAGGCGAGAGAGGGGGGAGCGTAGGAGAGGAGAGAGAGGGGGGTGACACGCATGCGCAGTGGGAGTGTGAACGCCGTGGGCAGGGATGCGTAGAGGAGAGAGGGGGGGGAGCATAGGAGAGAGAGGGGGGGCGCGCATGCGCAGTGGGAGTGTAGACGCCGCGGGCAGGGATGCCTAGAGGAGAGAGGGGGGAGTGTAAGAGGGGAGAGAGGAGGGAGGCGCATGCGCAGTGAGGGTGTGGTTGCCGCGGGGAGGGATGCCTAGAGGAGAGAGAGTAGGAGAGGAGGTTTTTTATTTTTATTTTTTTAAAATGGTTTGCGCATGCGCAGTAAGGGTGGGCACGTGGCACACCACCACCACCACCACCACCACCGGATTAAGCTTCGCCATAAGATGCTTCACATCTAAAAAACGCAAAATGTACAACCCAGCGGTATTTACTAGCCCAAATGCGCATATTGTATGTTTTCATTTGTACCGCATCCATGCACTGTCAAGCTGAATGCATTGTAAGGGGGGGCCCGAATCCCCGTCCAGTGAACAGTGTTTCACTTTTTGTTCGGGCCTCCTCCATTTTTTTTGGTGTACGTCAAGAAAAAATGGAATAAAACTGAGTTGAATTAAATTGAAAAATGGCCGCTTTCCAGAAGCTTGACACGGGCTCCGACCTGGTTACATTTGGCAAGGAATTTCATTAAAAACAAACCATGTGACGTAATCAGTAATTGTTACACATTGATATCAATTCTACAAATTCAAACGTTTTATACAATTTCAGAAACGACACGGCGAAGCACCCCCCCCCCATACTTCACTTCCTGGCTGCAGGTCATCGGTGAAACGGCGAACAACTCTGCACGCAAGTAAAGCGCGCGAGATCTCGGTGCGCTCAAGGAGAGAGAGAGAAAACCTTTTATTAAAATATATAAACTAAGCATGTGAGAGGAAATCCTAGTCCGGGTTCCCTATGATGATCTCGGCGACTACCCGGGCCCGTTGGACCAAGGCCTGACGGACCATCGTCCCACAGCTCTTTGGTGCGCAAGGGGCGCAGGATGACGAGAAGGGGAGTGGGTGAGTGCGTAAACAAGTTTATTTGGTCCACAATAGACGCAAGTAAACTCAACGTCACCTGGCTAGGCTCACTCGGTGACGGTCAGGTTAAACCTCACCGGCCTCGTGCGCGGGCCCTCTGGACGGCCAGGATTGGAGAGGTCAGGTCCTGGGCCTTAATGGGCTTCTTCATTTCCTCTTGGTGGAAAGGGGGACCGGCAGAGGCGCAGCTCCACAGGACGTGCTTGAAGTCCGCATAACCACCACACAGACGCCAGTCCGGCCTTGGGAACCATTCGGGGTATATTGTGTGGAGTGCCGCAGGGCTCGACTAGGTGCTCGTTTGTAGCAGTCTGAGAGTGACAGCTTGGGCCCTGCACAGCGAGAAGGGTGGCAGGGGCAGCACTCTTCTTGATAGATAATTGTGCTTGCATATCTCGTTGTACGTGCAGAGAGGGTTCGGGTCGTCCAGGAGATGACGCGTTAGCCGGCACAGTCAGGCAAACCTCGTGCAGCCGAGTGCGCCTCCTCTTTCGGATTGAGCGAGGCACCCTCAATGGTTCCAAGGTGCGCCGGAAAGCAGACAAAGGAGTGATTTTTGAGGTCTCTGGCTTATTTAACAATCTGTAGGACCTGGGAAGCCACCACACATGTCGCTGAGTTATGGTGGTCGGAAGAAAGAACCACTTAGCAATAGTAAGTTAGAAATTCCTAAAAGAAAGACTTGGCCCTTATCGGTATCCGTTGTGTATGTGTCATATCGCATGGACTCAAGAGCCCCTGTTGAAATTTTTATACCTGCTGGCTGAAGTGTATTGAACTTGTGAATAAGGCACGACTCCATATTTTCTGCCTCTTGGGGAACGGAACTTTGACTGGAGGATGTAAAGTCTGAGGTCGTCGAAGTTTTGACCTGCTAAATTAAAATGCTGTTCTACTGCTTTCGGTAATGTCTTCGCCATGTCCGCGCGATGCCCGTTTGACCTAACATTAACAGGCTGTCCTCTTTCGCCAATGTATCTTTTTTGACAATATGAACATTCGATCACGTGGACAACGTTTGAACTAGTGCAGGCAAAGCCGGATTTTATATGATGTACATAATCACTTTCGCTGCTTTTACCTGTCACGTCATCTTGAAGGTGTTTGCAAGTCTTACATTTTGGACGAGAACAAGGTGTTATGTCTGTAGTAGCATGAGGGTTTACTTTAGCATGCGCTAACGTGTCCTTATAATTCCTATGGCGGCGATACACGACCTTTGGTACTTCGGGAAACGCCTTCCTAAGGCGCTGGTTGTTTGTTAATATTGGATAATACTTGCGGAGGATGTTATTTATGTTCGGAAGCGCATTTGAGTATTTGGTTAGAAATGCTAGCGGCTGGTTTGGCTGTGCTACGGGGGCTCTTCTAGCTAGCGTTGATTTCCTGTCTCTGTTACTTGCTTCGTTGTAGACCTTGTTTAGGGCGTAGTGCGGGTAATTTCCTTGAACTAATGTTTCCTTTAAGTTGTCTAAGTGGTGAACGTAGTCGCCGTCGTCACTACGGATCCTTCTTATACGCCTCGCCTGTCCGAGAAATATACCTTGTTTGCCAGTGTCGTGGGTGGTGACTAGTGTAATCTAGGTACTGCTGGCTGTCTGTCGGTTTTCTGTAGAGCGTCGTTTTAATTTTTCTCTTTCAATGGATACCGTCGTGTCTAGGAAGTTAATTTCACTGGAAAAATGGTGCATAGTGAATTTAATACTAGAGTCAGTTACACTGGTCAACGAATGTGTTTAGTGCTCATATGCTATGTTCCCATATAATAAATGTGTTCTATATAGTAAAATACAGCGCGAAAACAACAAGGACGAGACAGATGAAACAGGACTAGCGCTGACTACCAACAAATGTGTCGACAAAACTGAGCTACTCGAGCTCGTCCACAGCGCCGCTAGCAGGGCAGCCCCGCGCTAAGCGATCGAATTGTTCTTGAGTGCGTAGAGGCTCTTCCGTCTAAACTAAGCGGTATCAAGAGACCACCTCTAGCGAGCGTTGTGCAGTCTCTTCGCGAGGACAACTTCAAGCTACATCAATCTTACAAAGAGGGCAATTTTGTGGTTTTGGCGTCTGACGTTTACCGCGAAAACGCCTACAACGCCCTGCAAGACAACTTCCGAGAGGCAAAGGATTTTCATCCTGCGAAAGCTAAGAAGAAGGCTCTTGAAAAATGCGCAGAAGCCGGCCTTTCAAAGCTCTCAGCTTCCCTGAAAGGCTCGAAGGAACTATGCCTTTCGTCGTTTTTTACAGTGATGACACATAAACATGGTTCACCTTTCCGAGCTATTGTCTCCGAAGCGGGATCATGTCAGAAATGTTTGGGAACATACCTTGCAGAAGGGCCTAAACTTACTTGCAGTGAATGACGCTTTTGCAAATGAGTTCTGCGGTACCATCAGATATATCGCATATTTCTGAATGACGCTTTCATCATGCAGTACCTACTTGACACATGCCCATCAGGAGTACAAGGTTTTTCAGTTGACATTAAGGACCTTTTTTATTCACTACCCCAGGCAGCCCTTGCTGACACCGTCCATGAAGGCATCGAAGTGTACGGTGCAACCCGTTTTCAGAACGCCGGTTGGCACAAGCGTCGCCAGGTTCATGGACCTGCTGCAGCTCTACATTTCCTCCACCGTCATCAAACGAGACGATGTCCTGTACGTTTAGCGAGACGGCGTCTGCATTGGGTCCTGCATAGCCCCGTTCCTAAGTGACCTGCTTCTAGCTCGTTACGACAGGAAGCTGCAAGAAGGTTTGGCGTCGTGAGGACCTTCAGGTACGGGGACGATTTTCCGGTGTTGTTCCGGACGACCCCTGAAAAGACCAGTGCAAAGATCTACAAGATTTTTGCCCACTTCTCTACGTGCTTCCCCGGGTTCTCATTCACTAAGGAGCTCTCCACTAATGATCGATTGCGCTTTCTTGATCTCAAGTTGTACTTCGGTGCAGTGCACACGTGCTGGCAGTATGCGCCCCGCTCAGAGAAGGGCCTTCTTCCATTCACGTCTCACCACTCCAAGCTCGTGAAGCGGACCATTGCGCTGTCTGCAATGAAAGACGCCTTGATTAGGTCCTGCTCCCATCAAGTTGCAACAAGCTTCTTTCACCAAGTCCAGTGATTGACGACGGCAGGCTTTCCCGAACAGCTTTTACCTGGTTTAGCGGAAGTCATCCTAAGGGAGCTGCGGCGATTTTCGACTCTACCCCAGCCATTTGACCAAGAAGCGAAATTTGCGGTGATACCCTATCTACATGGCATGTCCCACCGCATCAAGAAAGCTGCCGCATGCGCCACTGTGAACGTCGTTTATTCGGCACCCATGAAACTCGGTTCGCTGTGCAGGAAAGTGAACAACTCAAGTCCTGCAAGTCAGGAGTGCAAGAATCATGTCACCTGCTTCGTCTCGTGCAAGGTGGGCGTTATCTACGAGGTACCCACATCCTGTGGCAGCACCTGCATTGGACAGACTAGTCGCTGTGTGAACGATCGCCTGCGCGAACATTCCAACAGCATTAGAACCAAAACAGGTAGCAATCTGGCAATAATTGTGCCGAGTGTGGACGCACCCCGAAATTTCACCAGACGAGCATCGTGCGCCGGTACCATGATAATCGCGCCCGCGAAATATATGAAGCCTTTGCCATTCATGTTGCGGGTCACCCATGTATCAGCTCCCCATCTATCACACTAACTGACAAATAGATTAACTATCTCCGCAGTTGAGCAATCCACGCTCCTTGACAAAGCAAGGCATGTGCGCTTGGGCTAGGAAAATCCTCTCCCTCCCCTCCGTGTTTCTTTTTTTCCCATTTCCAGAAGCGTATATATTTGCACTGCAAAAATAAACGCAGTTTTTCGTAGTCAGCGCAAGTCCTGTTTCATCTGTCTCGTCCTTGTTGTCGTGGGAGGCGCGACTCTCCGACCTGGACTTGGGAAGCCAGCTGGCAACCCTCGACCAGGCCCGGCGGGCCGCAGAAGCCAGTGGGGCTCCACCCATATAACCTGTACCATCTGTACGCATAAATAGAGTTGTTGTTCTTCTTTTTCGTCGTTGTTGTTTTCGCGCTGTTTTTACTATGAACGTGTACCAACAAGCTCAAGTTCGCACCCTTCTCATGTCGTTATGTAGCAGAAATAGGTGGAAGGCTTTAGTGGAGATGATTTCAATAGCTCAGATTCTAAGTGTCCCCTAAGATGTTGGCGTATATTGGCGCCAACATTTCATAAGGTTTCTATAGACAAACTACTTATCCCGCGAATCCCAGGCAGGCCTATAGTATCCAACAAGAATACACCTACTGAGTCACTATAAAAATTTCTAAATCATCAATTATCTAATATACCGCCTGCACTAACGTCTTTTGTTCAGAATACACCTCATTTACTTCGAAAAATAGAGTCCTTAGGATGCACAAACAAACACTCGCGGATCAAGTCATTCTGGTAACGATAGATGTCTGCTCCTTGTATACGAATATACCCATAACTGAAGGGATTGAAGCGGTCTCAAAGTCACTCATAGAAACCAAGCAAACACATAATGCTGAAGTTTACCTCTCTTTGAATAACTTAGTCGTGACGCTTAATTATTTTGAACATGATTTATCCTACTACCTACAAACTTTCGGCACTAGTATGGGAACCCCTTTTGCGCCAACATACGTATACGCCAACATTTTTATGGGACACTTAGAATCCGAGCTGTTGAAATCATCTCCAGTAAAGCCTTCCGCCTATCTCCGCTACATAGACGACATATTTATTATGTGGGAACATGGCATAGGAGCACTAAACACATTCATTGACCACTATAACAAGTTTCACTCTAGTATTAAATTCACTAGCACCATTCTTCCAACGAAATAATTTCCTAGGCACGACGGTATTTATTGAAAGAGAAAAACTAAAAACGACGCTCTACAGAAAACTGACAGATAGCCGGCATTACCTAGATTACACTAGTCACCGCCCACGACACTGCAAACAAAGTATATTTGTCGGACAGGCGAGACGTATTAGAAGGATCCGTAGTGACGACGGCGACTACGTTCACCACTTAGACAACCTAAAGGAAACATTAGTTGAAAGAAATTACCCGCACTACGCCCTAAACAAGGTCTACAACGAAGCACGTAACATAGACAGGAAATCAACGCTAGCTAAAAGAGCCCCCGTAGCACAGCCAAACAAGCCGCTAGCATTTCTAACCAAATACTCAAATGCGCTTCCAAACATAAATAATATCCTCCGCAAGTATTATCCAATATTAACAAGCTACGAGCGCCTTAGAAAGGCGTTTCCCGAAGTGCCAAAGGTCGTATATGACCGCAATAGGAATTTTCAGGACATGTTAGAGCATGCTAAAGTAAACCCTCATTCTACTACCCACATAACACCTTGTTCTCGTCCAAGATGTAAGACTTGCAAACACCTTCAAGATGACGTTACAGTTAAAAGCACCGAAAGTGATTATGTACAGCATATAAAATCCAGCTTTACCTGCACTAGTTCGAACGTTGTCTACCTGATCGAATGTTGATATTGTCACAAACGGTACATTGGTCAAACAGGACAGCCTGTTAAGTGTTAAGGTAAACGGGCATCGCGCGGACACGGCGAAGAAATTACCGAAAGCAGTGGCACATCATTTTAATGTAGCAGGTCACAACTTCGACGGCCTCAAACTTTAAACCCACAAGTCAAAGTTCCGGTCCCCATGAGGCAGAAAATATACATAGCCTTGCCTTATTTACAAGTTTAATACACTTCAGCCAGCAGGTATAAAGGTTTAAAACGGGGCTCTTGAGTCCATGCGATAAACCGATTAGGGTTTAGTCCTTCTTCTAGGGACTTCTAACTTACCATTGCTAAGTGGTGCTTTCTTCCGACAACCATAACTCAGGGACACGTGTACACACCCCATGCCCACAAACGAACCCCCCCCCCCCCCCTTTTTTTTTTATTTCGCGAATACCTTCTTCCTTCTGACTCACCCAATTGGTTGGAAGGAAAATATGGCTGCGTACTAATAACACGAGGACACAGAAGACACGGAGGAGCGCAAACTTTCAACTGTGTATTTTTCGTCGTAGTCAATAAATATGCCCGCCAATCACGTGGTAACAACGATAATCGCATTGTCGCACTCTGCAGATTAGAACATGCCACGCAAGAACCTCATTTCACCATCGAATAAAAGAACTGAAGTTTGGCTAACACAGGAATCCCCTTTTGTCGAGATATAAAAGGTTTCCATCAGTGCCATCAACGACAACGCCATTATCGTTGTTACCACGTGATTGGTGGGCATATTTATTGACGACAAAAAGTACAGACAGCTGAAAGTTTGCGCTCGTCCGTGTCTTCTGTGTCCTCGTGTTATTAGTGTGCAGCCATAATTTCCTTCCAAGTATAAAACAACTCGCCCAGCAGCAAGTTTTTTATTGAACCCAATTGGTCACGGCGGCCTCTCATTGCCCCCCCCCCCCTCCCCGACGTTTGCAGTTGCCCTCTCCTCCTCCTTTGTGTGGATTGGAGGAGAGGGTACGAAGCATACACACACAAGCACTAAGGAAATCAGTTGCAGCCTTGAAAAAGACAAGTCCACTTGTCGAAACATCGGCTCCAGCACCCACCCCCTGTTTGCGAATTTCTCATAGCTGTGGTGTAGTATGTTAATATGTCTCGGTGTGTGAGTGGATGGTCCACTTGATCTGGACTCTCGGCCTCGCCATGCCGGGCAGCTTGGTGGCTAAGTTCTCGAGCGACCGCGTGAGTGCGATCATTACTCGGCAGGGAGGCGTGACCAGGAGCCCAGAGCAAGTGGATACTTTCTGGGCTGAATATGTGTCTATGTTTGGTGTCTTTTGAAGGATGGGGTGACTGGCCTTGGAGAAGCCGCGTCCCATCAAAAAGGCTCGGCATGCTTGCTGTGAATCGGTTAACATATAAAATAGGCAGGCACAGCGCGACTGAGACAATGGACCAAGAACACGCAACACAGACGACCATCGTCTCTTCGTTCATTGTCTCGGTCACGCTGTGCCTTCCTATTGCTATGAACCAACTCAACTTGCCTATGTCAAAGTCTTACTGTAATATATACACCTCTCCAGGAATGTGAACAGCGTGTCGTATAGCAAGCGCGACACCAAGGACTTCGCCGTCTGCAGGTGTAGAACTCCGCAAAGAAGGCGGCCGCAAGAAATGTTTCTTTGCCATTCAACACTGCTGCAGAATACCCGCTGCAGCATCGCGCAGCGTCAGAGTATAAGGTACTTGTTTCAGGAATATCACTGAGCATGCGCACCAGGTACCGAACACGGGCGTGCCAGCGTCCCGCCTCATGCTCAGGACTGATGTTTCGAGGTAGCGGATGTACCTTTAAGGTTCTAGCGACCCAAGTCGGGACAGCAATGGAGGTGTCCTCGACGTCATTGCGCAAAAATGGGTGTCCCAGTCTCGCGATCAGGTGTCGCCCAGTGGGTTCGAGCGAAAGGCGTTGTCTTTGGCTGGACCAATGAGCTTCGAATAGCTCACTGAGGGTGAAGTTATACTGAAGTTTTATAGCACACGAAAAAACAAGGACAGAGGAAGACATGACACATACAGGAGCTAAATTGCAACAATGCTTATTTTGAAAACAGGGAACCACATATATAGGCAACATCACTTTTTAACCATCATCATTACAAGCACTTTGCAAATTCAGCTATTTTTGCGTAGATAGGCTAACTCCTTAGGGCAATCATCGGTTTGGAAATACACTTATCTACCGGCCTATCAATCAGTTCAACCTCGATAATTTCGCGAGTTAGCGGACCTCTGCTTGTACTGACAATTTGGAAAATTCCCGAAAAATGTGCAAGCGCATGTTATGAACATCGTCACTTGCACCTGAATTACTGTAGTGCCCGCAGTGCGCATCGAGGAACCCACCCCTTTTAAATGCGAAGCATTTCTTTTCGTCCTGCACGCACTTTTAGCGTATCTATCTATCTATCTATCTATCTATCTATCTATCTATCTATCTATCTATCTATCTATCTATCTATCTATCTATCTATCTATCTATCTATCTATCTATCTATCTATCTATCTATCTATCTATCTATCTAGCCACCTACGCCTGGGTGCTCGTCGCGCACGTCGTCAAACCCTTTCCGCCAGACACGTGTGACACATTTATTTATTTATTTATTATACCCTCAGGGCCAGATGGCATTACAGAGGGGGGTGGGTTATTACAAAAAAGGTAATTGAACAAAATGCAGTGTATACGGTGAGATCGTACAAATAAATCTCTTATAATACAATGTTAGCTAAAACATTTATATACTAGTACATGTTAGCTAATACATCACAGAGCCTAATTATACAATGTTAGCTAATGCAACAAAAATCCTAATTATACAATATTAGCTAACGCATCATGGAACAATGTGTTATCACTAATACTAACAATGTCACCGGGAAGTCTGTTCCACTCCTTTGATGTAAGAGGCACAAATGAATTGAAGAAAGTTTTTGTGTTGCATGAAGGGATGCCTACTTTGTGATGGTGATCAATGCGGCGGGATATGTGCTGTGGGCGAAGTAGTAGTTGGTCATGCAGGAAAGGATGGTGATACATCTTGTGAAATAGTGTTAAACGGGAAATTTTTCTACGAGATGTTAAAGAAGGGAGTGCAAGGGAAGTTTTCATAGTTGAAATGCTCGCGGTTCTGTTATAATTAGAGAATATAAAACGAACGGAGTTATTCTGGACAAGTTCAAGGGAAGTTACTTGGTTATCATAGGTGGGATCCCACACGGCTGTAGCATATTCTAGTTTAGAACGTATTAGTGTCTTATAAAGTTGCAGTTTTAAGTCAGATGGAGCATTAAAAAAGTTACGTCGTAAATAGCCAAGCATGCGGTTAGCATTGTTAATAATGTATTCAATATGAGGTGACCAGTTGAGATTAGTCGTTATGTGAACTCCAAGATACTTATAAGAGTTAACAGAATCCAGTTTCCTGGTGTGGTATAGCCATGGTGAAGGCGAGCGAAATTGTTGCTCAGCGGCGCAGAAGAGCGGAGAAGCTTAACACATCGGATCCCTAAGTAGCTGCCTGGCAATTAGCGGTTGAGCGCAGGAAAAACGAAAAGAAGAAGGCTAAACGAACTGCGGAGACACCGGAGGAATGTCTAGCAAAGCGGCGTCGCGAGGAGGCTGAGCGACGTGCCCGACCATCTCAGCAGCAGCAACAAGACGCCGTCGATGACGTCAAGGCTCTCCGATTCACTGACTATAAAGGGAAACTTAGCGAAAGCGCCAGTGTGATATATACTGAGTATTTGCAGCGCTCAGAAATGAGGACAGAGGAGACACAAACGACACAGACTTGCGCTGCGACTCGGACCTTCGAGACGGACTTCGTAAACGATCCGTTTGGATATGTGTGCGACGTGTGTGAAAGACTGTGGCACATGAAGGACTTGACGCCGATAAGCAGTGTAATTCGTGAAAGGTTGAGTTTAGCGGCGCCGCCTGAGTGAGTGGCGCCCCTACCTCACGCTACGTATATGCTGGCATAGCCGAGCTAAGCCACTGCTAAATTTTTCGGTGAGTTCAACTTGAGAAGGCCCTCAGCAACGCTGACATACACATGCGTAGGGTGACCAGCAGACTCAAGAAGGCGAATTTCCTCATGGAAACTTTCGCTCATGCGCTCAGGACATGACTTACGTAAGGCGCTAAGCAAGCAAGTTTTCGCTATTCCCCCCCTTCACCAACTTGGAGTGTGCCGACTGATACGGAAAAGCGAATACTACCGTCATCCGGCAACTCGTGTTCTACAAACTAGAGGGGATAAGCCCTTGCGTACGAAGGAAAGAGCGTTAGTGGCTAAAGAAGATTCCATGACGAACGCATCCACTGGAAGTACGACCCTCGCGCCAACAAGACGAGTGTATAAGTGTAAGGCTGGCAGATAAGTGCATTTCGAAATCGTCGATTGCCCTTTCCTCTAAGGAGTTAGCCTATCTACGTAAAGATAGCTGAATTTGCAAAGTTCTTGTAATGATGATGGTTGAAAGGCGATGTTGCCTATATATGTGGTTCCCTGTTTTCAAAATAAACATTGTGGCAAGGTTAGCGCCTGTGTGTGTCACGTCTTGCTCTGTCCGTGTTTTTTCGTGCGCTATAAAACTCCAGTATGACGTATGGCACCAACACGGCCAAAACGCAACGTTACTAAGCTTCCCTGAGGGTGTTATGCATCCCTAGGGATAGAAAACGTGTTGTGGGAGGCCGTGGGTCGCCGCATTACGTCCACCCGCGTCTGCTCCAACTGGGTAAGTCTGTGGAAGGGCAGATGGTACGTGATGCGACTGATTACACAAGCCTGCACCAGCCGCAGCAGGTCTCGTTTTCGCTGTCCCGTCGTATTATGGCGAGAATCTGTTCGGTTTGTCGGGACAGGACAGAGACAGTGTAGTCCGTTTTCCCGTTTGCTTGAACGTGTAAGCCAGGATTGCGCGCGCGCTCCACATGAGGGACGGGAACGCCATCCACGTGCACAACTCTCTTGGGTGGCGGGGTAATGCTTCACTCCCGGAACAAGTTCGGACTTTTGAGGGGAACAAGTCAAGCTGCACTGTCGTGCGTAGACGGTAACGACGTCGGATGCCTGCTGTAGGCGGTCCTGAATAGCCTCGTCCAGCGGCGTAGCCAAGGGGGGGGGGGGTGTTCAAACCCTCCCCGAAAGTTTTCAATTTTGCTTGCGTATATATACACGCACACATACAAACGCACGCACGAACATACATAAAGTATGGTTGAACGCCCCCACCCCCCGAAAACAATTTCTGGCTACGCCCCTGGCCCCGTCTGACCCTGGCGTCGTCCAGATTGTGATATCGTCTGCGTAAATTGCATGGGCGGCATCGGGGATCTGATCGAGCAGCTGAGGTAGTCTTACTAGGACAGATGCGTGGGAGCAAGCAGTTGGGCAGTTTACACAATGTATGTGGGTATGTCGTCACTTTCGTGGGTGTCGTCACTTGAAACGTCATGTGCAGACGTAGTTGCCAACAAAGGTGTTAGGGAAAAGCTATCCTTAATAAAAAAAAGGTCTTGTTGCTATTTTCATCATCCGACTGAATGTAAAGAGCAATGGTCACTCCGATGCTTGTCGCCGGAAACGTTATGTGCCCGACTTGTCTAATGAGCAGAGCTGCAATTTTCGAACTTACGGTTTCCCAACTAGCTCATGGGTTTGGAAAAAAAAACAGTGTTGCGAATAACTTCCTGAAGCACTCGATATTGCGGGAGTGCTTTTTTAATATCTCTTCGCTTTCAAGGGGGCGGGGGTAGTGCAAATGCATTGAACTTTATGGACGCCACTGGGGTCACCAGGCTTCTTTGTTGCCGCAAGAATTTTGTTCTCGAGGGCTTCTGTTGTTGAAGGGTTCAACTGTAGTGCATTGTAAAACAAAAGTGTTTTGCACCACACTCCACCAAGACTTTCATGACGTTTTATTTTAATCAGAGAAATAAGTGAGCAAAATGCACGTGATCAGATGGCAAAAAACCAAAGAAAATCCGTTGGCAGGAGTTGAGCCCACGACTTCTCTGTCTGCGACAAAGGCTCTAGCGTCAAACACACGAGAGAGTTAAACGTCTTTATTGATGTTTGAATGGTGAAGGAGCGCGCGGGAGGAACCGCTAGTCCGGGGTCCCTAGGATGACTCCAGCGACGAGCCGGGCCCGAAAGAGGCTTACACAAACGCGCCTTTCATCTCTCACACTCTCCTCTCACAGTGCTCTTGGCTCGTGGGGTGGTGTCGCCACGGTAGAGTGAAGCAATTCGTGGCCTCCGCGAATTGCCTCTGGGAACGCGCCGTCGCTACGACCGTCCAACTCAGCGCGTTTCCAATAGACCTTATGCACAATTGCTGCCATCTGTCGCAGGTTTGACGAAGCTACCGATTCGGCGCCATGTTCTAGGCTTGTGTCCGAATTGTATTGCTGCCGCTGCTATTACTTCATGCTTGTATCTGCTTTGATAGCAGGCAGTCGGGGCATAAAAACGTCAGACGAACGTGTAAGGGCCTGTAAACGTTATCGGCGTGTCCTAGTTATTACGTCTAGAGTTATTACGTGTAAAAAACTGCCTCACAACAAGATGGCACGAGTTTTTCACCAAGTCACATGTAAGCCTGTCGTTTTTGAGAATGAAGCTTTGCACTAGGTTATAAATTTTCTCTGTCTGTTTTCCGTATATCGGATAAAGCGTTCTTAGCTATGAATATCATGCATGTAGTGTAGGATGGTTGAGAGGATGCTTTAGCACGCGACACGGCTAGGTACAGCGATGGCGACAAGAAAGTGCCGTTGACTCATTTCAAAGCGTATTTCAGAAAGGGCAGCCTATGTCGATCTTATGTCTTGTGCATGTCACTTTAAATAAAATGTTGTCCTCTTTTTTATTTTTTAGATCATAATTGTAGCGGTCCTGGGTCAAATAAATACCACAATCACATAACTTAAGCAAGACGGGTGCCGTCCGCCATTTATTCCTAATTCTCACTTCTTCGTCTTCCCCCCCTCTTCTTTTCTCTTCTTCAGTTTTCCTTTTCAGACTGCTTCACCCTCCCCGGCTTCTTTTGCTTACACCTCCTGGTGTAGTACTTAAACACATTACCAATGGAAGCGCACTCAGTTTGACCTGATGATCCTAGGTACCAAACTGTCTTGAGGACACCGTTCTGAGATGCCGTTTTAACCACCGGAAATGGTCCATAAAACTGATCATTCGCAGCACGAATTCCTTTCCGGATTAGAACGAAGTCTTCAACTTGTATATCCGGAATGTCACTGTTGCGTCTCTTGTCAAAGTTCCTCTTCATGCGCTGTCTATAGGAGTCTCCCTGGCTCTCGCTTTTCTTGGCTTCTTTGAGAACGAGCCTTTCAAGTAGCCCAAGCTCGCGGTCAGCGGGGAAGGCAGGGACCACTCCAGTGGCAGTAAACAGAGGACTACATCCTAGGCCACTGGTGTACGAGCGGTTGTGATGTCTGGTAGCAGCCTCGAGGCAGCATTTCCAGCCACCCAGAAACCTGGGGTACATTTTTAAGTATTGCTTAATGTCACGAATAGCACGTTCAGCAAGGCCATTTGCTGCAGGGTGGTATGGCGAGCAAAATTTTAAAGTCATGTCACGGTCTTGTGTCCACTTAGCCAGCTTTGCGCTTCGAAAGGCAGGGCCATTGTCACAAACTATGGTCTTGGTGCACTTGAAACATTCTGCTTGAAGGAAAGCAATAACGCTGTTGGTGTCTTCTCTACCTGCCTTGGTCATTACCATTCGTGTGCATTCGTCTATGCCGAGAAGGAATGCCTGTATTTTCTTGGTACCTTCGCCCTTCTTTTTCAGTTCAGCAAAATCTAAGTGAATCACTTCAAAAGGGACGTTGGAGTATTTCGGCGTTATCATCACATCTGTTGCCTGCTTAAACTTCACTTTGTTCACTTGGCATAGATGGCACGTGCGAATATAGTCTTTCAAGTCGTCCTTCATACTTGGCCAAGTAAATCTTTTCAGGAGCTTGTTGTAGGTGCGCCCGAAGCCGTCATGTCCCCCCCCGACTCTGGGCTATCGTGATACAGGCGAAGTATCTTGGAAGCCGTTGTCGGTGGTACATGATATTTCCCGTCAATAAACTTCATTTCCTCGGTTCCTTCCCACAACTTGGCACAATTTATTTCTTCAGGTTGTTCGCTTGCCTTGTCAACAAGTAATCTGGACAATGCATCTGCATCTGTTAGCAGTGGGCCAGGGCGATGAGATATGTCAAAGTCAAATTGCTGTAGGTAGTTCACCCATCTAGCGATTTGGCCCTTTGGTTGTGCCATGTTTAGCAGATGAGTCAAAGCTTGGAGATCAGTAAATAGGGTGAATTTCGCACCTTCCAGGTAGGTACGAAAATACTGTACAGCTTTTAAAACAGCCAATGCTTCTTTTTCGGTGGTGGTATAGTTAACTTCGGCAGGCTTTAAAGTATAGCTGTAGAAGCCGACTACGTGGTGTGCCTGATGATCTGGTAGTTGTGACGGCTTCTGATACAGAACTGCACTCGTTGCATAATGCGATGCATCGGTATTAAGCACAAAAGGCATGGAGAAGTCCGGTATACGAATAATCGGATCTGATGATATGAGTTTCACTAGTTCGCTGTAGGTTCTTTCACACTCCGGACTCCATGGGAAAGGAACGGCTTTTTGCATCAAAACGTGTGAGACACCTGGTCTTTGCCGCATAATCCTTGATGAAAGACCTGAAATGACCGGCTAGGCCTAGAAATACCCGCAGAGAATGGACGTCGTATGGCTTCACCAACTTTGAAATCCTCTCAACTGAATCCTACTTCGTGCTTTTTGTAGTCCCATCAAAGACCCTGCCGAGAAACACAACTTTATCCTGGAAAAATGCGCTCTTCTTGAAGTTCACTTTCAGGTGAGCTTGGCTAAGAGCACTCAGGACCTGAGAAATGTGACTTTGATGCTCCTGTTCAGTCTTTGTAAAAATGAGTATGTCATCTATGTAGACATTACAAAAGATTCCGAGGTATGGCTTCAGTGTATCATTCATTATCTTTTGAAACCAGGCCGGAGAGTTCTTCCATCCAAATGGCAGGCGATTATATTCGTACAAGTCAAATGGTGTGACGAAGGCGGTGTAACTTCTTTGTGTCCTCGGTCAAAGGAATTTGCCAGAAGCCCTTGCATAGGTCAATACGAGAAGACCAGCGGCATCCACCTGTTTCGTCAATAATGGCGTCTATCTTGGGCATGGGAAATGATATCAGCTCCGTTTGTTTGTTGAGTGCCCTATAATCCGTACAAAGACGGAATGTTCCGTCTTCCTTCGGAGCGATAGGGATAGGCGAAGCAAAAGGCGAGACCGAGGGTCGAATTATATTTGCATCCAACATTGCCTGTAATTCTTTCTTCAGCCAAATCTTCTTTTCTCTCGACATATTGTATGGAGCTCTTCGTACGAAGGTTTTATCGGCGATGTCAAATGGCACTTGATGTGACTTCATTTCCGGAGGGTGGTTCCCAACACACACGAGCTCGGGGTACATAGCCTTGATGTCTTCTTCGCAGTGAACGACTCGTAATGGACGAGGTGTCGGAGCATTAGTCTTCATTCTTGAATCGTCTTCAACGAGCACTTTGTCATCCCAGTAAAGATTCATCTTGAGCTTCTTCATATGAGGGCGAGATAGTAGAAAGTCGTATGTCACGTCTGGCATTGTTAACACAGTGCTGGTGACAGAATGAACTTGGAACTCAATGACGGCGTACGCCCACTCGTTATGTGAGCTCACCGAGCCATCGTATCCTTGCACTCGAATAACTTTGCCAGCGTGCAAACGATTGATGTTGAGTCTGTCCCTGTTAATGATGGACACCGAAGCTCCACTATCCACCAGTGCATTCATTTCGATGCCATCGATTTTCACAGGTATATGGAGAAGGCTGGACGATATCACACACAGTGTCTCAAGGCCGCTGGTGCTGTGATTTCGATCACTCTCGCTACGTTCAGGCAGCAAATGGTGGAGTGCTGGGTCATGCGCAATGCTGTAGGGTCTTTCAATGATGTCCCCGTCAGAACCCATCCATTGGCAGGGGCTGTCCAAATAGCTGCGTGCATCTTGATTTGTAGGTAAGTACGCGTCAGTCTCGTTCATCTTGCACACGTCATGGCTATTGAAAAGAAGTTTTCCACTCCATGCCGGCCCTTCTTGTTCCTTCTGTGCCTTTGGCAGCAAATTTTTCAGGCATTGAAGAAACTCTTCGAGGGTCCTTGGAGCTGTTAACACAACTTCTCTTCGAATCTCTCCAGAGAGCCCCTGCATCATTAGGCTTAGGACTGTCTGCGAGAAGAGGTTAGGCTCCGCTACGTGTAGCAGACGACGTTTCTCCAGGCAATACGCAAGGGGAGATCCAGACTTATCTTGATAAGCTAGCGCATCATCCCATCTTTGCGTACCACTAACTTCGAACATAGCAAGGAAACTAGCTTTCCATTGCTCCCAACACAGCGGTGTCTTGTCCAGAAGCCGCACGTCGTACCACTTTTTTCGCGGTGGCATCAAGATAACGACGCAAGTTTAGAATTTTTTCGTCATCAGACAGCCACTCATTCTTTTGTGATGCATACTCATATAAAAACATCCATTGTTGAGGGCTGTGAGTACTTTCTTCGAAAGTATCTGGCTCCACAAGCTTTTGCATTACAGGAGCTCTGTTAACTGTATCTAAGAGCATTTTCATTAGCTGGCTCTGCTGCGTCATTTGTCTTTGCTGCTCTTCGACAATTTTCATAAACAGGCGCACCTTCTCTGTAGAAGACTCTTGCGAGAGTCGTGGATAACGCATCGGTTGCAGTACAAGTTCTTCTAGTGCCTGCAGACTAAGACCCACCTTCACGGATTCCATCTGGAGGAGCTCCTCGCTGCCTACGGCAGCTTCCTTCATCACTTTGTCGTCGGTCAAGTCCGCTGAACTAACCTGACGAGGAAGGTCAGTTGCTGGCTCGCCTTGAACTTGGAAACCCGTGAAGACGACCTGCTGCGACGAGGCCCGGTCAATGAAGAACTTAATCCACATGTTCGAGTTCGGCTGCGCCAGAACTGTAGCGGTCCTGGGTTAAATAAATACCACAATCACATAACTTAAGCAAGACGGGTGTCGTCCGCCATTTATTCCTAATTCTCACTTCTTCGTCTTCCCCCCTCTTCTATTTCTCTTCTTCTTCAGTTTTCCTTTTCAGACTGCTTCAATAATATTTCGCGCAGTAGACAACGTCGTTTGTAATGCGCAGAATTAGCGGACAATTGAAACATGGTTGATCCCTCCGTCATAGGAATCGGTATAACACGAAAGTGAAACACGTCCTTGCAGAAGTAATTGAATGTTTACTGTACATTGGTATAGGAGAGCTTGCACAATGTCTATTGGTGTTTGACAGTTACAGCACCGTTTAACGTGGATGCAGCCACGCTGACGCTCAGTGGTGCATCTGTATCCCGACGACTAACGTCCATGATCAATGATTAAACAAACCCTCGTGGTCATAGATACTTGTGGTAGCTGAACGATGAGAGCGGAATCAGAGAAAGTGGTGTGAGAGCCAGAAGAGTGTCACTTATTGGACGCCGAACTTGGGCTAAAATCGCCTACTCGCGGCGTGTTAGAGTTATTGAACACCACTGCCCGACCAGAGGGAAACGCAATGCGCGTCTTGTCTTCCCCGTTGGCCGGCTGCGATTTTTCGCGGGGCGAGCGTAACTAAGAACGCGGAATTACGGCCACGCGAAGCAGTCATGCGTCCATGCATGTGTCGCAGAGCTATTTTTGGTATGGATGGATGCTATGAGCGAGGCCGACGCTGGGGGGTAAGGTAGCCCCCCTGGAATTTTATTAATGCGTCGACAAAACTGCACTTTTCACCTATTCGAAACACGCCGAATTGGACGGACGCAGATAAACGACGCTTTGAAGGAACCAGTTGTGAATTTCATGATTGTGATGCATTACCTCACTTTAGCACGAACACTGTAACGAACACTACAGTGGTAGATATAAAAGGCGTGTTTTCAAAGCCTACAGTGTATGTGACCGTGGCGCAGTGGATAGCGTGCCCGACATGTCTTGTCGCCGACCAAGAGGTCGTAGGTTCTAGTCCTGTTGACGGAACTTTTTTTTCTTTGTCTTCTGATCATGTGTATTTTTTCGACGTCATTTCTGTGACGGAAATACGTAACTGAAATCTTGGTGGACCTCGGCATAAAACACTCCCGTGTTAATATAAAAAAATTCCGCATCTCACGCGCGTGAAAATTGAACATGAAAAGTGTGCGCGTAAATAGCACGATACGCCAATAATATTCGTGTTCACATCGTCGCTTTCGGGGACCATTGGCGCCTTACAATTTCAAACCCTTGCAGCTAGGCATGCAGCTTAGAGTCACCAACGCAACATTTGCGATAACCACCTCAGCGCATCTGTAGCGCGCCCACAATCGAATATAACAGATTTGCCGGAAAATCATTTTTAAATGCGAAGCATTTGTTTGCGTACTGCAAGTACTTTGAGCGTTTCTATCTACGTATCTATCTATCTGTCTATCTATCTATCTAGCCGCCTACGTCTGGGTGCTCTCGTAATCACCTCCATAACTTGAGGTCGACCAAAGTTAGCGTGGGAGGGTAAGAGGATTTGACGAATATGTCTGGCTGGTCGTGACTTGAATGATGTGAAAATCCCGCAGCATACGTCCGCAAAATCATTTCTCACGACAAGTGGGGCTCATACCCGTAAATCACGGGCCGCGGCATGCGGGTATGAGCCACAGATGTTTGACAGTTTATATCTACCCAGGAACGGCCAGGCGAAACATTGCTCGTTTCAATGCGAGAGCGTTAAGAAAAAATTGGGGGACCCTTAAGCTTCGCCTTTAAGAGTTGAACGCGATAGCGACATCCCGTCCCTAGTGCGTACTTCAATCACTTAGTGCATACTATGTAATGGGTAATATGCTTTAAACCAGGAGAAATTATGCGCGGCAAATGTGGGAAATGTTTTCGAACTTGCTATGCACCCACTACGTGGTGTTAAGGGAATACGCGCAGTAAGGTGTGTGCCGTTTCTAATGGGAGGCTGGCTTTAAACTATGGAATCATTATGATAGTCACATATTCTGACGCCTGATGGCAATGTACGCTTGTACCACGCAATATTCCTGGGATATTAGATGTTATATTGCGACGCCTATATAAAGGACGCTTGCGTTTGCGAAGCATGGAAGTTATTTTCACTGCATTTCCAAGCAGAGGAAGTTATTTTCACAGTATTTTCCAAGCAGAGGCATGGCTGTGTGGTAGAACACCTGCTTGCCACGCAGACGACCCGGGTTCGATCCTCACTCGGACCGGAAAATTTTTATTATTTATTTTATTTGCATCTTTCTCGATTTTTCGGTCACGGACAAGATGATGATTTTTCGCTCACAACCAACGACGCCGACGCCGACACCGACGCCGGAATTTCTGCGAAACGAGCTCTTTAACGCTATCGCGTTAAAACTGACATCGGCGGCGTTGACGTGAGGAATGCAAAGAATAGAAATCAGAGCCCAGCAGGAATCGAACCCAGGCATTCTGCGTGGCAATCCATATTCTACACTCTAAGGCAAAAGGGTGTTGAAAGGGTGTGCCGTTCGTCCTCTTGGGGACTAATGGGGCTGCCACAACCATTAGTCCCTTTAAGGACTAACGGCACCGGGTCTAACAGTTAGTCCCCTCAAGGGACTAACATTTGGTCCTCACATTTACACCTTCGCGGGCAACCGTTAGTCCCCACAGTTGCACCTCAATGGACTAACATTTAGTCCTCACATTTACCACTTACCGGACAACCGTTAGTCCCCACAGTTGCACCTCACCGGACGAACGGTTGGTCCACTCAAATGCTCCACTGGGATGAACTTTTTATCCTCAGTTCAAATGATGCGTTAACACCCAGGGATTATTCTGCACAGTTACTGTCTGCAAGGCTTAATACTTTTCTTGCGTGTTTCTCTCCGCAGTGAGCAACAAATGGTGCGGAAAAGAGCACGCGAAAAAATATTTAGTCATGCTTGTTTCACTGCTGTCGCAGTCACTGCAACAACGAAAGACAAAAGTGAGACAATGAAATGTTTAATTTTTCTATATGCATATAAAGTTTCTGCATTCTTTCAGTGAATTTGCTGCCAGATGTCAAATTCAGGTCCAACCACGATGTCATATCTCGTACAGTCATCGTTGTCAAGCTGCTCCAACAGAAGCGACAGATGACTGGCATTGCACGCACAAGCGCACGCAGCCTTCTGCACGTAGTGGACAACGTCTGCACAAAAAGATTGCAAATAGTTAGTCACATGTGACAGTGAGGAAGATACACGCACATGGCAAATACGTGCAAGGTGAAATAAGTACGCATGTCCAAAATATGGCATGCAAATATTTTCACCGCGATGTCATACATAATCGAAAACGCATTTCGAGTCACATAGCGCTCAAGTGCATAGCTCAAGTGCGGCAGCCACAGCCATCATGCCTAGGTGCCGCGACCGCCGAGTTCCCTGCGAGCGGCGTCGTATACAGCTCGAGCAAGCGAACGCGGGGCCGAACGCGGAGCTTCTGCTGCTTCTGCCGCCAGCGAACCTCGAACAGAGGAGCGAGCGAACGCGGAACCGCCAACACGAACGGCACAGAGCTGCTTTCGAGCGAGCGCCGCGGAAGCCGACGGTAATGGCGAAAACTGTCCACAGGAGTTCTGAAGCGCAGCTTAAGTCGGCTAGCCAAAGCACCCGCCAGCCTGCCGGTGCACTTCAAGCGCGCGACATACAACCGAGTTTCTTTGGGCAGCGCTAAGGAACACACGGACAAAGACACATAGTAGACACCACGGGCGCTGTTTTTGTCCGTGTGTTCCTTAGCGCTGCCCAAAGAAATTCAACGATGAACCAGCTCGCCCAAACCAAAGTTTTGATACAACCGAGCTCGTTGACGGCAACCGCAATGCGTTTTGGACGAGTCGCACCGCAGCGGCAAGGCCTCTGCCCAGTATCGCGAGCCCGCAGCTCATCACCGCGGCGAGAGCGTTAAGGCGGCCAATGGCAATGGCAGCCAATTTTCAGGCACTCACAAAGCACAGGCGAGCGAACGCTGAAGCCGACCTTCGCGGTGCATTTCGTGCGCGTGATATATACAACACGATCTAGCCCGTTGCCAACTAGCGCGATGCGCTTCGCGCAAGCGACAGATACGGAAAAATAAAGTATGACCACTTACTTGTGAAATAATCCAGCGCCAATTTCTGCCCAGAGTCAGATTGAATTCATGGATCCGATAGGCCTATGTCTTCTCGGCCGCCATTCCCAGCCGGTATCGACGCACTGCCGACGCACTGGCGCACCGTGGCCGGAGAAATACAGCGCGGCGTCTCGAGACCAGCTGCAAACTTCATGGGTGAGGCGAAACGTAAAAGCAGCACCGCACGCTCATCCACGCATACGCGGCATACGTGTTTATCCAAGGCACCGCCAGCACCGCGGGGTAGTTCCTAAATCGTCGAACTCTCCGAGCGCGACACAACCGCCAACGCGCCTCCATGAAAACAAGTGAGAAGACTGACCAAGAGCGAGGAGGACGGTTAGTTTTCTTGACAACGGTTTGCACACGTGACGTATCCTCCCGCGCGGTTCATCCCTTTGGTGCCTTTGGAGACTAACTGGTTTGCACACGGCACGCATCCCTCTGTGGTTACTCCTCAGCGGTCTATCCGTTCATCGCACGCGCATTGGGCTCTGTTACTCCTCTTTCGGGTAATTTTGCCTTAGAGTGTACCACAGAGCCACGTCAGTTCTCGAAACTGCGTTGGAAAAAGACCCTATGCAGGTCGTGACGTGCTACTTTATTTGGCCGAACTTGTGGCCGCAAAACGGAAACTCAGATTACAGCAAGCAATGCACGCTGTACACTGATATCGGCACACAGAGCGTCGGCCGTCGATAAAACTGATCCGCGGAAACGCGCGTCGGCATTTATACACGCGGCGTCGAACATTCCAGCGTTATCAATGGGGGGCCGAGTTCCTTCCAGAACAAACTCATCTGTTCGCGTTTGCGCGCTCAAGCCGGACAGATAGTCCGAAAACTATCTAGAATGCTCTCAGACATACTGGCGCGGATTGCTCAAGGCAATATCTACACGTGCAATACGCCGGCAACATAAAACATAGAAAGGAGCGTTTGTGGGCAGCATGATGGGGCATACCCCCCCCCCCTCCGGTCTAAGGTGAACGGGGGGGGGGGGGGGCTGCCACCCCCTGTGCGCACGCCTATTATCGCAACCATTTCTGAATGTGCGTTTCAGTTTTGTATGCGTCTAGAACCACGGAGACCTATAAAGAAACGAACTGGGAGGGCACACTGCTGGCACTCTACGAGGTAACGTCACATGGACAATGCTAAACAACGAGCCTTATTTTTTAGAGACCTCTTAAATGATAGATGACTATGCTTTTTTTTGTAGATTTAGAGAAATTATTGACCATTTACATTTTATAGAGATCAAAAAGAAGTTATTTCGTGTAGCCATGCTGTTTCAGCGTGCGTGTTGGAATACAGAATTTCCTGTTGGCTAATGTGCGTATCTAATGAAGTGAATAAAATGTGCAAGAAGCGGTTCACAACCTGTTTGAACTGCAGGAGAATGATGCCTATAGAGTGCAATTTACATTTTTAGCCTCATGTTGAGTTGCTGTTAGTATAATGAATCAAGCAAGTCGTGATTAGTGAATTTATTATACTGCACAGAGCATGCTTAAATAATGTTTGTGCAGTAATGTGCAATATAATGATCGAAAAAGTACTTGTGAAGTAGTAATGCGCTAGCCTATGGCATGCGTGAATGCACATCCAAATTACATTCAGCAAATAGCTTGAGCTACCATGGCTTATGAATTGCTAGTTTCTTCCTCGCCATTCGCCACCCGTGAGGCTATCCGCCATTGTTTGGCCATTTACGTAGCTATTAAATGAGTGCATAGCATGCATGCATGGGTAGATTTACACACATTGTGTTGCTCTATTATGCCTAAAGCTCCTCCAAACGATCTGCGTGTTGGTATGTAATCGAAATGAAGAATTACAAGAAATATCTTCTGACTTGCTTATGCTGCCCTGTCACTGAACTAACATCTCTAATGGGAGATCAGCGCTGGCTAGGTGGCGCGCCGAAAAAGGGCCCCTGGCGGCGAGTCGCGACACAACTCAGCCGCTCGCGCCCAGACGACCGACCGCAGTGTACCGCGGTGAGAGCACGCGCGTGGGCCGTTTCCGTGCTTGATCTTAGCACGAACAGCTCGATCAGCCATTGCGCCAGTAATAGTGCACTGTGGTTTATAAAAAAAAACTTTGTCCGAAGGCTGCTATCAGAGGAAATGACTGGAAAACGGAGAGCTCTGCAAAGCGGATTGCGTCTATATATGGCGTCGAAGAGACAGTGCTGTGCCGTGTTGGCGATTCCCTCGTCAACATTTTCTTGCTGCTTGCTGAGATTTGTGTCAAGCTAGTGCAGGCTCACACGCCTCAACTGATGAGTACCTGCTGCGTCGATACCACGCTGCCCACTTCTGCAGTAAGAAAAATCGAGGCAAGGGGTAGCTGCGTCTTTTTCTGGCGTGGTATGTATTTCCAATGCGCGGTATACTTCTTATATGGACGCAGGACTTTGATCGAGACAACTACCGTGGTAGTATAGTACGTATGTTGTCGCGCTGCTATGCTCGAGGGCGCGGTATAGATTCCCGGCCACGGCAGCCGCATTTCGATTGGTGCGAAATAGAAAGAACACCCGTGTACTTAGATTTATGTGCACATTAATGAAGCCCAAGCGGTCATAATTAATCCTGGTACCCACACCACGGCGTGCCTCATAATCATACCTTGTTCGGCACGTAAAATCCCAGCAATTATCATTGTTGATCCAAACACCTTTATTCTAAGGAGACAAAGGCAAGCGGAAAAAATAAAACGGTACGTTAGGCGAAATGAACAATGAGTAAAAATCCAAGACATTTAACAATTCTCTAGCGAGGCATAAATTGCGATGTCACTTCGGCACGGCAGCCAATTCAGATAGAAGCTTTACCGCATCGGCTGACTCTATTGTCACGTGGTCGTGACGTCGACGAAGGCAGCAGGCGACGTGTTCAAGATGAAACTGTTTATTAGGCCGAACTTGTGGCCGGTAAACGGAAAGTAGGATTACAGCAATATACGCTGGCACTGATAGCGGCGAACCGAGCGTCGGCCGTCGATCAACTAAACATCGTTGGAACCCGCCGGCTTTTATAACTCACGCGTCGAACATTCTAGCCTTATCACTAGTCGTCGCGCACGCTCTGGAATAATCTTGAGTGTTAGCGTTTTGCGTGCAATCTTAACAGAACGAGCTACTACAAGCGAGAAGCTTCTGGAACAATAAGGCGCGGTCTGCGCCGAGTACTGCTGATAGTCTTTGTGGGCGGAAAACGAATACAGTAAAAGAAACGCGCGTGGCAATGCCCCCCTCTGAAAAGGCATCGTCCCGATGCTTAGAACAGAACACATGGTAAAAATACATGCAACAATAAATAACGACAGTAAATCAACAATGTTCAATAAGCAAGAAAGTCCAATGAAAGAAAAAAAAGGACAGTCCTCAGGTTCACTACCGCGCGTAAAACAGCTTGAGGCGCACGACATGGACGACTTCAGGTCGCGCGCGGCGCCGTTGAGAGTTTGAAATGCCGTCGGGGACAACCTCGTAGTCGAGTGTGCCGAGACGTCGAAGCACCCTATATGGTCCGAAGTATCGTCGCAGAAGTTTTTCGCTAAGTCCGCGGCGTCGTATCGGCGTCCACACCCAAACGCGGTCACCGGGCTGGTATTCCACGAACCGTCGGCGAAAATTGTAGCGGCGGCTGTCAGTCGTCTGCTGATTCTTGATCCGCAGGCGGGCGAGCTGTCGTGCTTCTTCGGCACGCTGTAGGTAGGCGGTCACGTCGATGTTTTCCTCATCGGTGACGTTCGGTAACATGGCGTCGAGCGTCGTTGCCGGGCTCCGTCCGTAGACCAACTTGTATGGCGTCATCTGCGTCGTTTCTTGCACGGCCGTGTTGTATGCGAAGGTCACGTACGGAAGGATGGCGTCCCACGTCTTGTGTTCGACGTCGACGTACATGGCCAGCATGTCGGCGATGGTCTTATTTAGACGCTCAGTCAGGCCGTTGGTCTGTGGGTGGTACGCAGTGGTCCGGCGGTGGCTTGTGTGGCTGTACCTTAGGATCGCCTGAGTTAGGTCCGCGGTAAAGGCCGTACCTCTGTCGGTAATGAGGACCTCTGGGGCGCCATGACGCAGTACGATCTTCTCGACGAAGAACTTTGCTACTTCGGCGGCACTGCCCTTGGGCAGGGCCCTTGTCTCGGCGTAGCGGGTGAGGTAGTCAGTAGCTAAGACGATCCACTTGTTTCCGGAATTCGACGTCGGGAACGGCCCCAGTAAGTCCATGCCGATTTGCTGGAACGGCCGGCGAGGTGGCTCGATGGGTTGCAGAAGTCCGGCTGGCCTAGTCGGTGGTGTCTTCCGTCGCTGACAATCTCGGCAAGTCCTCACGTAGTGGGTGACGTCGGCAGTTAGGCGAGGCCAGTAGTACTTTTCTCGTATCCTTGCCAGCGTACGGGAAAATCCAAGGTGTCCAGCCGTGGGGTCGTCATGCAAAGCATGCAGAACTTCTGGTCGTAATGCCGAAGGTACTACGAGGAGGGAGTCGGCCCGAAGTGGCGAGAAGTTTTTCTTTAGGAGAATGCCGTTGCGCATGAAAAACGACTCCAGTCCTCGTCTGAATACCTTTGGAGCCACGGTGGCTTTGCCCTCGAGGTATTCCATAAGGCCCTTGAGTTCCGGATCGGCGCGCTGTCGCTCGGCGAAGTCGTCGGCACTTATGGTTCCCAGGAAGCCGTCATCATTCTGGTCGTCCAGTGGCGGTGGGTCGACGGGGGCACGAGACAGGCAGTCGGCGTCAGAGTGTTTTCTTCCGGACTTGTAAACGACGGTAATGTCGAATTCTTGAAGTCTCAGGCTCCACCGTGCGAGGCGACCAGAAGGGTCCTTCAAGCTAGCTAGCCAACACAAGGCGTAGGTGGTCGCTCACAACTTTGAAGGGCCTGCCGTAAAGGTAGGGGCGAAACTTTGATGTAGCCCAGATGATGGACAAGGCACTCCTTTTCTGTTGTGGAGTAGTTGGCCTCTGCCTTTGATAGCGACCGGCTAGCGTAACTGATAACCCTTTCCAGTCCGTCCGTCCTCTGCACAAGGACGGCGCCGAGGTCCTACGCTGCTCGCGTCGGTGTGCACTTCTGTTTCGGCGTGTTCGTCGAAATGTGCAAGTAACGGAGGTGTTTGCAGGCGTCGTTTTAGTTCTTGGAATGCTTCCTCCTGCGGCGTTTCCCACTTGAACTCGACGTCCGTCCTGGTGAGGTTAGTGAGAGGCTCGGCGATGCGGGCGAAGTTTTTAACGAACCGCCTGTAATAGGCACACAAGCCGAGAAATCGACGCACGGCCTTCTTGTCGGTGGGTGGCGGGAAAGCAGCGATGGCGGTTGTCTTTTGCGGGTCGGGGCGTACTCCGGATTTGCTTATCACGTGGCCCAAGAACAAAAGTTCTTCGTACGCGAAGCGGCACTTCTCTGGCTTGAGAGTGAGTCCGGAGGTCTTGATTGCCAGAAGTACAGCTTCAAGGCGCCGCAGGTGTTCGTCGAAGTTCGAGGAAAACACAACGACGTCGTCCAAGTACACAAGGCAAGTCTGCCACTTCAAGCCAGCCAGTACAGTATCCATAACGTGTTGGAAGGTCGCGGGGGGCCGAGCAGAGACCAAAAGGCGTGACCTTAAACTCGAACAGGCCGTCTGGTGTTATGAAGGCAGTCTTTTCTCGGTCTCTCTCGTCGACTTCGATTTGCCAGTAGCCCGTATTCAGGTCCATCGACGAAAAGTACTTCGCGTTGTGGAGTCGATCCAAGGCGTCGTCTATCCGTGGGAGGGGGTACACGTCCTTCTTCGTGATCTTGTTCAGGCGACGATAGTCGACGCAGAAACGTAGCGTCCCGTCCTTCTTCTTCACCAACACCACGGGAGACGCCCAGGGACTCTTGGACGGCTGGATTATGTCGTCGCGTAGCATTTCGTCGACTTGCTTCTTTACGGCTTCGCGTTCTCGCGTCGAAATTCGATACGGGCTCTGACGGACTGGTCGGGCACTTTCTTCAGTTATGATACGATGTTTGGCGACTGGGGTCTGTCGAATTCTTGACGACGATGAGAAGCAGTCCTTGAACTGCAGGAGCAGATTTTTGAGCTGGTCTTGCTTCTGCTTTGGGAGGCTGGGGTTGACGTCGAAATCTGTTTCGGGACCTCGATTCGTCGAAGAATGTTTGGCAGTATCGGAGAGGGCGGAAGCATTCCTGGCGTCCACGAATTTCTCGATGTAGGCGACCGTCGTACCAATGTTTAGGTGCCTATATTCGTGGCTGAAGTTTGTCAGCAGTACCTTTGCTTTGCCGTCGCGCAACTCGGCGATGCCCTCTTGCGACGCAAATCTGACGGTTCACAAGCAGGTGCTGATCGCCCTCGACGACGCCTTCAAGGTTAGCGGGTATTTCGGTGCCGACGGAAATGACGACGCTGGAAAGAGGCGGAACGGTGACCTGCTCTTCTATTACAATTCAAGGCATGATTCTCCGGCGACGTGTGGGGCGGCAAAGCTTTTTCTGAAGTCAGTGTTATTGACTCAGACCTCAGGTCGATGACGGCGCCGTGTTGACTTAGGAAGTCCATCCCCAGTATCACATCCCTGGAGCAGTGCTGCAGAATTAGAAAGCTGGCGGGATAAGTCCGGTTATTGATGGTGACTCTTGCGGTGCAGACACCGGCCGGCGTTATTAGATGACCCCCCAGCGGTCCTGATTTCAGGGCCTTGCCAAGCAGTCTTTACTTTCTTCAACTTCGTCGCGAAAGACCCACTGACGACGGAATAGTCGGCTCCAGTGTCGACGAGAGCGGTGACGGTGTGGCCGTCGAATATTACGTCGAGGTCGCTGGTTCGTCGTCGTGCGTTGCGGTTGGGTCGAGGCGTCGGATCACGGCTGCGTCGAAATGTTGTGGTGCTTCCATGCTGCGTCGTCAGGTTTTCTTCAGTCCGCGAGGTTTCCTCGGTAGGGCTTCGTCTGCTTCGCGTCGTGTTGCGCAGGTCTCGTCGCGTTGTCGTCGTCGGCGGCCGCGGATGATCTTCGGCATTTCGTCGAACAGCAACCGCACCTCCATCGGTTGCTGCCCTTAGTTTCCCGGGTAAGGGCTAGGTGACCGGCCCCGGTTTGGGCCAGTGTACTGCCGGCGGTGCGGTGACATGTAGCGGCCGGGCGATGGTGAGCGGGAAGGTCGTCGGGGCGTCCACTGAGGTCCTGCGAGGTAGTCGGCGATGTCTTGCGGTCGTTCACCCCGCTGTGGACGAGGCGCGTTGACGGCGAAACCGCGCAGTCCCATCTGGCGGTACTGGCAGCGGCGGTAAGTGTGGCCGGCTTCTCCGCAGTGGTAGCATAGTGGGCGGTGGTCGGGGGTGCGCCAGATGTCGGTCTTCCTGCGCGTGTAGCGCTGGCTGACAGGCGGGTGAGATGGCGGCGGTGGTGGCGGCGGCGGCGGCGTCTCGCGACGGTAGTGCGGCTGTGCGCCGTCCTGACGGGGTCGTGGTGGGGGTGCACTGCGTCGGGCTGCAGCAGCGTAGCTCATGGCTTGCAGCTGCGGCTCTGGAGGCTGCGGAACGCCCAGTGATTGCTGGATCTCCTGGCGTACGACGTCAGCGATGGAGTACACCTGAGGCTGCGCTGAAGGTAGAATTTTTCGCAGCTCCTCTTGCACGATCGCTCGGATCGTCTCACGCAAGTCGGCGGTTCCCAGCGATTGGATGTCGGCATAGCTTGTAGCGGAGAAGCTGCGGTTGTATTGCCGTGTCCGCATCTCGAGCGTCTTCTCAATTGTCGAGGCTTCGGAGGCGAAGTTCGGCGACCGTCTTCGGCGGGTTTCTTATCAAGCCAGCGAAGAGTTCTTGTTTCACACCCCGCATTAGGAACCTGACTTTCTTCTCTTCGGGCATACTTGTGTCGGCGTGTCGAAACAGGCGATTCATCTCCTCCGTGTAGATAGAGATGCTTTCGTTGGGCAGCTGCACACGGGTCTCCCACATAGCTGCGGCCCGTTCCTTGCGGACCACGCTGGTAAACGTGCTTAGGAACGTCGTCCGAAAGAGATCCCAGGTTTGTAACGTGGATTCTCGGTTCTCGAACCACGTCCTCGCGGCGTCTTCTAGGTAGAAGTACGCGCGGCGCAGTTTTTCCTCGGAGTCCCAGTTGTTAAAGGTCGCGACTCGTTCGTACGTCTCTAGCCAGGTTTCCGGGTCTTCGCTAGGCGATGCGTGGAAGCTCGGTGGCTCTCTGGGTGGCTGCATCACGATGGTTGTAGGGGACACAGCGGTGGTCATCGTGCCTTTCGTCTTTGTCGCCGTGGCTTTCGGCTTGTCGGGCAGTAGTCCGTGCTGCGGGGGTAGTCCTTTCAGCCGGCGGCTGGCTCGACTGTCCGTGAAAAGGTCGGTGTCTTCGTCACGATTTGGGCTGGGTTCACGGCTTGACGGGGGCGTCCGGTACATGAACAAAGCAGCACCTCCACCAGATGTCACGTGGTCGTGACGTCGACGAAGGCAACAGACGGCGAGTCAGAGAAGAAACTCTTTATTTTGGCCGAACTTGTGGCCGGGAAACTGAAGGTCAGACTAAAGCAATACACGCTGGCACTGAGAGCGGCGAACAGAGCGTCGGCCGTCGATCAACTAAACATCGTTGGAACGCGCCGGCTTTTATAACTCACGCGTCGAACACTCTAGCCTTATCACTAGTCGTCGCGCACGCTCTGGAATAATCTTGAGTGTTAGCGTTTTGCGTGCAATCTTAACAGAACGATCTACTACAAGCGAGAAGCTTCTGGAACAATAGGGCGCGGTCTGCGCCGAGTACTGCTGATAGGCTTTGTGGGTGGAAAACGAATACAGTAAAAGAAACGCACGTGACACTATAAAGCTAAGTTTCGAGTAGTCCACAGCTTTATTCGTAACAAGAACAATGTCTGTAGCACAAATTAAGTTAAACAGAAGCATCTCAGCATCGAGTATCTATCGCGTTCGTATTTTTTATAACAGCTAGTTCAGCGGCTAAGGCGAAGTACCCCCGCAAAAAATCTCGCACACAAGGCAGCTTTCGTTCAACGAAACTGTTTGAAAATTATAGACTACCTGCCTATCGTATCCTTCAACATTACGCGGATGCATCAGAAGGAGCTTGGTGGTGGTGATCCGATAAAAAAATAAAAAAATACACGTGCCACATGATGCATAATATTGCCGCGAAGCATCTTACTGTCTGTTTTGTGTGCATGCCGAGAACCGCCGGCACGCAGCCTTATCATCTCTGCTCGTGATACGAAACGTGTCGGGACTTATCTGGAATCATCATGGCCCCGCGCATTGGCTTCGAGATAGTTCCAGATCGTTGCCGAATGTAGTAGCCGTTTTGGGGGGCGTATCTCTGATGTTCTATGTCGCCTTTAAAATTGAGCGCAGGCGACTACAGCGGGCATTCCTGTTCTTCGACGCCATCCGTGTTCATTGTTGCTGCCGTGGCAGCAGAGTTTCACAGTTTCTTTTAGTGGGCGCAAGTCCGCCTAATAAACGCATTCTCTTCCGTCTTTCGAGCCTCCCAGTCTCCTGTCTTCGGACTGCCATCACGACTTCGTGACATCTGGTGGAGGTGCGGGGTATGCACAAGAGCAATCCTGCAACAGCCGCCACAGAGAACAAGGACACTGAAGACACGGATACTCGAAGCAGCCGCCGTCTCCAAAACTTGCCGCCTGATCTGGGACTGCTACCGGACCCCACGAGACCACGAAAAGAAGCTTCCACATCCGCCATGAGCAACGAGCCGACATCCACACCCGTCATACTGCAACAACCCCGCGTGCCCACAACTTTCCATGGTTACGCCACCGAAGACCCGGAGAAATGGCTGGACCAATTCGAGCGGGTGGCTACCATCAACAGGTGGGATGAGGAAATGAAGTTGCAGTACGTTTACTTTTCCCTAGACGGCGCCGCCAAAACTTGGTACGAAAACCACGAGAGCATGTTGACCACCTGGGAATTGCTTAGAAATGAGGCGCTCAGGACCTTCACTAGCATCATGCGAAAAGAAAGGGCCCAGCTGCTCCTAGAGTCAAGGACGCAACAACCCAATGAGACTGTGAACGTGAACGTAGAAGAAATGAAACGTCTTTTTCGGCGAGCAGACCAAAACATGACGAAAGAAAAAAATTACACCATCTCCCGCTAAAGGGGACCATGAGGCGATGCGAAGCAGCACGGGGGGTGCACACCGCGTTTGCATCGGTTTGACTAGGTGTTTCGGTTAATGTTTCCGTTAATGTTGCCTATTTATTGTTATCGTTTGTGTTGTTTTTATGTTCTTATGTTGTTGTTAACGTAGACACCTAGTCAAACCGATGCAAACGCGGTGTGCACCCCCCTGTGCTGCTTCGCATCGCCTCATGGTCCCCTTTAGCGGGAGATGGTGTAATTTTATTGCAGTTTGCATTGAAGTTGTATTAAAGTTGTATTGGAGTTGTGTATGTGTTTGTGCGCGCATGCACGAGAATTAAAGACGAGAGAGACCGTTTGAATGTGGCGTCTTGCGTCTTTATTTAGACGTCGTAAGTAATCCCTAGCTTTGGTGCACGTGGCGCTTTAAGAACGATAGCCTTGTGATCACTGAAGTGTACCGTCAACGCTTCTCGGTCCATGGGCCGGAGTGTGAAGTTCGCAAAGACTAAGTCGATGCACGTCCCTCTAATCGTGGTCGCCGTCTTGTTGTCGTACGAAATGCAACGCAAGGAGTACCTGCTCATCATGTGTTCCACTATCCAAGAGTTCTTGTAGATGTCCACGTTGAAGTCTCCCACCATGATGAATGGGTAGTTCTTGTAGACGTTGTCGTATTCCACCATTGCTCTTTCTAGGTACAATTCTACGTTCCCTTTGGAGAGTTTGGGCTCCAAGTACACTGTCATGATCACGACGCTGGACCCATCGTCGAAGTGGAGTCTAACTCCCGCGTGATCTCCGTTGTGTCCCTGGCTAGTCGGTGGCATAGCCAAGTCTTCGGCTTTGATGTGTCGCTTGACGTACACGGCGACGCCTCCGTGCGTGCGTTCCCCATTTTCAGGACAGACAACGGGATCGTAACCTGCGATTGTAGGCCTTGCCGAGTTCCACGTTTCCGTAAAGCAGAGCACGTCCGACTTGGTTAGGACTACATCACGATCGACGTCTCTGAAGTGGGCGTTGAGAGAACGGACGTTGAGCAGGCCGATCGTGAATTCAACGTCTGCGTCGACGTCTCGTTCGAACGCGCGCACGTAGCGTCGAGTGACCGTGTCCAGTCTGTGGTTTTCGAGACGTTTGAATTCGTCTGCCATGTTCTTGTCTACGTTGTCGTACCTGTGGTAGAAGCGGTGGTCGCCGACGGAATTTGTTAGGTAGAGGTTCTGGAGGTTAGTACATCTGCTGAGCGCGACGTACACGAGTTTCTGCGGGTGCGTTTTGTTGTATTCGTACACTACCGAAGAGTAGGTTGCTCCCTGCGACTTGTGAACGGTTATGGCACTCGCCTGGACTAGCGGGAACTGTCTTCGCTTGCATGTCACACCGGTCTTTCGGTCTAGGGTCATCGTGACGTTGCGTGCCTCGATGGGAACCCACGTCGGTCCAACCTCGTATCCAAGTCGACATGCTTCTCCGATCGCTTGCTTCGCGCGCAGTCGCGTGATCTTCCCTGTTGTTGCAACTTCGAATTGTAGCCACAACCTTCTCGGAAAGTGGTCTTTGTCGTTGTCGTCGTCGTTGTCTCCTTCCTTAACTCTGCGTTCGACCAGTTTGAGAGTACCGACCACTCCGTTTACCAGCCCGTCTATGACGTCGATGTTTGCCGTTATCATGTACGGCTTCCCACACACAAGTAGAATCTGTTTGGCCAGGTTTCCGAACTCAGCGGTACTCATCTTTGCGACTTTGGCTTTTGCTTTCGTCAGCGCAGTCTGCGTTGCCCATCCTAAGTACGCGTCTTGGGCTTCCAACCGCACGACGCATTCGCTGCGTCCTTCCGTCCCTTCCGACGACGAGTATGAGGAGCAGGTGGCAACGAACGTATTGAAGGCGTTGACGTCTTCGTTGCTGTAGAAGATCCGGACTGCCGCTGGGGCGCGCCTCAGTGCCTCGTCTTTGCTAACGAATCTGTTTTCAAGTAGAGCAACCTCTTCGTCGTCGAGTGCTCTTCCGTCTCCTATCTTCGTGAGTAACGACGAGAACGAGGTGTCGGACTGCCTGACGACTCGAACCAGAGGGAAGTACTCCACGTAGTGCCACTTCACCGTGTTTGAGAAGAGTCCTCCTGTCTCGCGACAGCGCTTGTAGATCTCGCTAGCCCGCACGGGTGGTAGCTGTCGAAGGTCTCCACACAAGCTCATGTCCAGGCCTCCGAATGGTTGATCCAACTTCTGCGTGATCTGACGCAGACGGCCGTCGACCGTGTTCAGGTTGTCCGCGGACATCATGCTGATCTCGTCGATGATCACGCACCTCACGTTTCGGAAGGCCACGCGGAAGGTGTTGAGTTCACTGGAGTTGAGACCTCCGTCTCTGTTGCTACTTCGAGTCAACTTGAACGCTGCGTGGACGGTCGTTCCTCCCACCGCAACCGCAGCCTTCCCCGTGCTTGCGCAGATCACGTACGTGTTGTACCCTCCTCCGACGGCAACGCCACTGTCGACGTTGTTACCGTAGCGGTTGTACACGTCCATTACGAGTTTGAGTACGAACGTCTTACCGCACCCGGCAGGACCCGTTAGGAAGACTCGCAACGGAGGAGAGTTTGGTGTCGTGAGACGGCGAATGATCTCTCTCAGCAGTTCGTACTGCTCTGCGTTGGTCATGCGCATAAAACCGTAGTATTGTTCGCGGTCCATCACGTCTTCCCTCTTGCGTACGGCAGCGCACGAACTTGTCTGTTTCACGAGTGCGACCAAGTCTTCCGACGGTAGTATATCGGCGTCTTCGTCTCGATTCGACATGGCTGTCGTTCACTTCTTCATCTTCCTCTCGCAGACAATCGCGTCTGTGTTGTTCGATGAGTTCTTGCACGACGTCGTCGTCGTCTGCGGGGTTGTAGTGTTTGCGTTTGTTCGACATGTGTTCCTCGTTGTCTTTGTATCTCTGTTTGTAGCGGTTGCTGTCGAGGACGTCGACGCTCTCGTTTCGAAACGGAACGTAGAGCAGAACTTGTTCTCTCATGAAGTCGTCGGGACTGTCTGTCACGCTGTATTGGCGGTAGCGAATGACGACTGGTCGCTCTCGAAGCACGTAGTCGTCGGTGGAACCAGATCTCAGTCTGTACTTACTCACAAAGTCCGCGAGACAGACGTCTTCCAGAGCCACGGGTCTAGCTTCGTACTTTTGCACGACATTGCGTTTCCACACGTCGGTTGAAGACGGATCGAGTTTCGCCAGCTCCTCCTTTATCTTACGCACACGCACGCGTTCTTCAGGGAAGCAGGTCGGGATGTATGCCACGTCTCTACTCTTGTGGGACATGTCTTGTCTTAGTAGGAACCACGCGGCTTCCTGCGACGACATTTCGACGCCTTTCAGCATCGTTACGCCGAGCATGCGCAGGACTCCTGCGTAGTCCCAAGTCTTGATTTTCACCAAGTATCTGTACGACCGCCTTGTGCAGGTTCGACATGCCGCGGTCGGCTTTGTTAACGTAGTCGGCCACGTACATCGCACAGGCATAGTGGTCGAGAATCACTTGGAGATCCATGTTGGAATCCAGAGTCTTTCCTATCCACGGGTTGAAAGCGTTGATGAACTTTTCGCTGGGAGTCCACTTGCGTAGGACGCAGGGTCTCCAGACGCCCGCCCGCAGAATGCCCATGTACTCGTTCTGGCTCTTCACGCCGAACGCGTCCATGAAGTGTTGGAAAGAGTCGAAGTCGCCATTCTCCAGCGCGTCGTGCATTGTTTCGTACCGAGTCTTGAGTCGTTGACGTTTGGCTTTCTCGGCGTCGGACGCGTCTTCCTCGAGAGGAGGGAATGGGACGACGATGCTCGTGCACTCGCTCGGCATGCACGGCGCGCTAAAGCGGCACTTCGTCCTACCTCTCTTCTAGCAGGTGTGCGTGTGGCAATGCAGCTGCGTGCGACTGCGCCTTAGGCATGAAGTGTCCAGCGTTAGCAGTGTGTCGACCATCTGCAAGGTCTCTGGCATGTCACCGCACAACTCCTCCTCAGGCGCGTTGTCCAGCCACAGGATGGTGTGGATGTGGGCGCTGCCCCTCTGCTGGAACTCGACCCGTTTGAAGTAGTCGAGCACAACGTACGGTCGAAATGGAGAGCAGCGCTTGTCCCTGAGTCCGTTCATGATGACCTCGAAGATGCGGTTCACGTAGATCGCGCATGCGACGGGGTCGTTGTTTACCAGTTCGATTAGTTCCATGGCGTTGAGTTCCGCGATCACGCGAGCACGACCTTCGGGTCGTACGCGCAGTCGTTCCAGCATTTCCAGCAGCCGATCCCAGTGTAACTCGGACGCCGAGAGCGTCATGAAGACATGCGGCTTCCAGAGTTGGCGGATCATTGCAAAGAGTTCCTTCCGCCGGTCCTGCCAGTACTGGACCGTGTTAGGCACTCCTCGCATGAACGCCAGGTCTCGGTTAAGCACTTTGTCCAGAAACTGTCGACCTCTGGTTTCCAGCTGCTGGCGGGTGAAGGATGTTGTGGTAGCGTTCGTCCTAAAGGTCATTGTTTGGTCGCAGACGCTATGGCGCATGACCTTAACTGCCATGTAGAGCACATGCTCCGGGTACGCTCCCCGCCGGTCAGTTCGACGAATCTCGCTACTCGCCTTCGTGAAGGGAGTCGGCCGAGGACCCGTGATGACCCGGGGAACGCCCAGGTAGATCCGTGGGAAGGCCAGCTCTTCTCCGTATTCGTCGAAGAGTAGAGAGATGGGAGCCCTGCCTTCTCCCGGAGCCACGTGCACACTCATGGTGTTGTCTAGAATGCCTTGAATCGTTGTGTCGTCGTCGTTGCCATTTCCCGTTGCCAGCGCCTTAACCGCGTCGTCGTAAATCACGGTGTGGCTAACTGCGTTCATGGCAATCGCGACTTGCACGGGATCGTCGAGGTCACTCACGTCTGGGGCTAGTTCGATGTCTTCTTGGAGGATTTCGACGTCGTCGTCGTCAAATTCCGAGAGACGGTTCCAGTCGATCTTGATGTTCAGGTGCCGGTAGAGGGGACTATGCTCTAGGTGCTTCAGCCACGCGTACACGTTGCTCTTCTTCACGAGTCCGCGCCTGTACGACGCCTTGCTCACGAGTCTTCTCTTGATGTGTACTTCGATGGCAGCGTCGTCGGGTATGCGCCTCGGCAGACACTGGATCGCGTCCTGAACCTCGATGGGAATGTTGACGACCGGTCCCTTGATGGCGTACTGACCGTTTCCGTGCGTCAAACGTCTGATGCACATGAACGGTAGACGCGGAGCGATCAGCCGTTCTTCGACCGGGTTCAGCTCGGGTAGCGTAGGGGGTTTCTGCGGGTACTTGAATCCATTCGTCACGCTCATCACCGGAACCTTGCCAGACGCCAGCGACTCCTTACACGTCGTACACACCTTGAAGCATTCGGCCTCCATTGGCGACGACGGCGACAACTCATCGGTAAACTCGCGCCGGAGCAGTTGCACGATCGAGTTCCGTTGGCGTTCGTTGCGCACGCTACCGACCTCGGTCAGATTGTTATCGAACCAAAGTCGGTCGCACACGTTGCAGCTGTGCCCGAAGCTCCGGTCGAGGAATTCGCGCTGGAATCGGGCGTCGGCACCGTCGAAGCCCGGGCGTTGAAGTTGTCTAGCGAGGCGTTCTGCATGGGCGTTGGACTCACGTCGTCTGTCCGCAGCCGACGCGTTGTCTCGACGCTGACGCTTGGTTTCGACGTCGGCGTTGCGTACGGCGGGGTTCGCTTGCCGACGCTGACGCTTGCCTTCGACGTCGGCGTAGCGTACGGCGGGGTTTACTTGCCGACGTTGACGCTTGGCTTCGACGTCGACGTTGCGTACGGCGGGGTTCGCTTGCCGACGCTGACGCTTGGCTTCGACGTCGGCGTTGCGTACGGCGGGGTCGTTTTGCCGACGCTGACGCTTGGCTTCGACGTCGGCGTTGCGTACGGCGGGGTTTGCTTGCCGACGCTGACGCTTGGCTTCGACGTCGGCGTTGCGTACGGCGGGGTTCGCTTGCCGACGCTGCCGTTGCGTTTCGGCATGTCGAGCCCGCGTTTCATCCGTAGCAGTTTCCTGCTGACGTTGCCGTCGTTTGAGCTTGGGCTTCCCTTGCCCGGAGCTCGGGGTCCGCATGCCGACGTTTACGTTGCGCTTCGGCGCGTCGAGCCTTCAGCTGCTCCACCCGCTGCTCCGCGATCTCGGCAGGCGTTAAGGTATTACTGCAACTGGCGCCCCCGTTGACGTTGGAACTCATGACACCGGCGCAGCCACAGAGGTTAGCTGGAGGAGAATGAGCCTGTAGCGAGAGATGGAGACGAGAGACGACGTCGTGAAGGCGGCCGACGAGGCCGTGCCGAAGTCTTGCCACTTTATTGGGGATCTGCCAAGCGGAGCGGCGGCGGCTGCAGGCGTCCGAACCGCCAGGCGCGAGAACTCGTTCTGTCCAGCTCGCGCCTCGAGCTCAGCTTGAGCTGCGCGAGAGGCGCGGCGCGGTGGCTAGGAAAATGATGATGATGATGTAGGGTGATGATGATGGCGCTACAGATTACTCCCCCCCCGCAGAAATGAACCCGGAATGTAAGCTATGGCGGCGTATATACAGAACTGTTTACAACGCAAGTCGAAAGGGTCCGTGGGCAGTCCAGTCGTCAACGCGGAGAGGCGCACGGTCTTCATGATTGTTCCGGCGGGCGACACTGGGAGAAGCGTAGCGGCCGTAAAAGTAGACCCCAAAGCGCTGCGGTCGCAGCCAGGTGGGTCCCACGAAGACCCTGTGGGATCACTCGTGTGCGCACCCTGCGCCGTGAGCTGTCGCCACTGGCAAGGCTGCCCGCAGGTGGAGTTGAAGGCGGGTGCACGGCACGTGGTCTGTCAGAGCGTCGGGCAGAGCTAGTAGGCGCTTGCGACGTCTTGATTGCAACGCGTGGCCGCGTAGCAGGGCGGGTGAAAGACGGCCGCTCTGTTCGGAGCGGAGAGCTGTGGCTTTGGCGCCTTAATTTCTTGAGGGGTGGACCGGCGATGTGATCGGTCATCGAAGAAATCGCGCGCAGAGTGCCTGTACTCAAAATGCAGCCCTGCTGGTTCGCGTCCCCCCGTAAATAACTCGGTAGGAGGGATGTCGCGGAACCCAGCATGTGTGCAGTTTGGAGGAAGGTCAGTCGTCGCATGAGGGCTGGTGTGCAAGCCGGCATGCTCGATATCTGGCTCTATGGCAGACGGGTCCTGTGCGGTCTGCTCTGTCATAGGGGGACCAGGCACGTCGTGCGCAGGTGCTTCAGTGATGGTAGCAGCATCTCTGAAGTTCAGTCGCAGCTGGTCCCGTGAAGGAATTTCTGCTGCGGTAGACCCCAAAGATGATGCTGGTCGCTTATGGCAAAATGCGCAGAGTGTTGAGGCCGGTGGAAGATCGCACTCGTTAGACATAGTGGACGGCGAAAGCTCCGCGATCGGTAGGAGAAAAGCGGGCGAGAGGATGTTTGCGTCAGACTCCGAGGCGTGCGGCAAGGTAGCCGTCGTGGAGTCTGACGGCTCCGAGGTGTCGCGGGATGTGGAGGTCGCGAAATACGGGTGGGTGGCAGGCACGCCTGATGGACCGTCGGCAGAGGGCGTCGAAGAAAGGCACCTCGTGGCGGAGCGGTCGAAGGCGGCCGGAACGCCCTGAACCTCGTCGGCCGGGTGGTCGGGTGCGGGAATCGCCGCGCTGGTGGCCGGACCAGAGGTGGAAGGAGACGTAGCCGGGGGGGGATTAGGTCGCGGTCATGGGAGGGCTGCGGGGGCCGGTTGGTACCGTGCGCTGCGACACACGGGAAACCTGGAAGTCGCGGGTTCCCGGAAGCGGGCGGTAGGTGTGGCCGTAGCAGGCTAGCACCGCAGCGCAGAGGTCGTCGTATGGCTGCGGGCTCGCGTTCGACGCGGCAGCGAGATGACGCAGCTCAACCGGGAGGGCGTCGAGCAGGATGGCGTGCATGGCCGGCTGTGTGGTGACGCCATTCAGTGCCAGAACGGCGTCGAGCTGCATAAACCATGCTCGGGGGGTAGGCCGGGTGGAACGGTGGCACTGGCGGGCAGAGTCGTGGAACCATGGCAGCGGCCGCTCGGCGAAGGGCACGTCCTCCGGGTCACCACTGGAGCGAGAGATGGAGACGTGAGACGACGTCGTGAAGGCGGCCGACGAGGCCGTGCCGAAGTCTCGCCACTTTATTGGGGATCTGCCAAGCGGAGCGGCGGCGGCTGCAGGCGTCCGAACCGTCAGGCGCGAGAACTCGTTCTGTCCAGCTCGCGCCTCGAGCTCAGCTTGAGCTGCGCGAGAGGCGCGGCGCGGTGGCTAGGAAAATGATGATGATGATGTAGGGTGATGATGATGGCGCTACAAGCCGTTACCTAGGTGCGCAGTGCACGTGGAGAGGGGGGAGGGGAAAGGATGGGAGAGGGGGAGGGGAAAGGAGGGAGAGTTTAAGGGGGGAGGGGAAGGAGGGGGGAGGGGAGTGCGGGAGGGGGGAAAGCGGAGGGGATGGGATGGGAGAGGGGAAATGAGGGAGAGGAGGAGGGGGGAGAGGGGGGAGTGGAGTGGAGAGGGTGTGCGCATGCGCAGTAAGGGTGGTCACGCGGCACACCACCACCACCACCACCACCACCGGATTGAACTTCGCCATAAGATGCTTCACATCTAAAACCGGGGAGGCGCAAAGCACGCAGTGATGGAGCGGTGTTTCCTACTGGAACATGCCAATCGCTGCTAATGGGCAATGAGAGACAGAAGACTCCGACTGGACACAGAGACCCGCAGTCCGCTTTTAGTTAACGCGCACGCTGCTAATTTTTATTGTTCAACAACGCACAGGAAAAATCTCCCACCGGCACCACCTTGGAGGTCAAGATCCATTGCCATATATACGGGGTGGCCAGTGAACGGTTGTGCAGCGCGAGCAGTCGCTTTTTTCAACCAAGGAACTCGCTAGCAGACGCTGCCTGCGTCGGCGTCGCGAGGCGAGAGAGGGGGGGAGTGTAGGAGAGGAGAGAGAGGGGGGGGACGCGCATGCCCAGTGGGAGTGAGGGCGCCGCGGGCAGGGATGCCTAGAGGAGAGAGGGGGGGGAACGTAGGAGGGGAGAGAGGAGGGGAGGCGCATGCGCAGTGAGGGTGTGGTTGCCGCGGGGAGGGATGCCTAGAGGAGAGAGAGGGGGAGAGGAGGTTTTTTATTTTTTATTTTTTTTGACAGGTTTGCGCATGCGCAGTAAGGGTGGTCACGCCGGCACACCACCACCACCACCACCACCACCGGATTAATTAAGCTTCGCCATAAGATGCTTCACATCTAAAAAAGCTCAAGTACCTAATGCGAGGAGTGAAAGAGTCGCTTTTCGCCGGCCTCGTAAGAAATCCCCCCCCCAAGACGGTCGCTGAATCCGCCCAAGAAGCACACACCATTGAAAGGACTCTGGACGCCAGAACTCGGCAATACAACCGTCCGCTTCAGCTTAACTCGCTCTACTTGGAACCGATCCGAGACGGGCCAACGACTTGCGGGAAGTTATTCGTGAAGTAGTTCGAGAGGAACTACGTCGACTGCTGCCGTCTCCCTCCCAGCCCCCCCCCCCCCCCCCCCCAAGCAGCATCTTTCTTAGACGTAGTGCGTGAAGAAGTCCAGCAGGCGCTTGGCTCTGCGTCAGCGACGACTGGAACACAGGCCGATGCCATGACTTACGCCGCTGCAGTGCACAGTAGCCCGCCCCGACGAGACGTGACCAGCCCCCCGCGCCGGGAACCCAGCAGCCCAAAATAACCATCCGCTATTTTCCAACCGCCCCTCATACGAGCGACGCCCAAGCCCAAGAAAATGCGACACCTGGAGAACTCCCGACGACCGTCCCCTGTGCTTCCATTGCAGTGAGGCTGGCCACATCCTTCGACACTGCCCCTACAGGCGAATGGGACTACATGGCTTCTCCTCTGGGGCACCGCGGCCACGCCCCGGGCAGCGACCTCCGGCAATCGAAGATTACTTACGCCACGCCGAGTACACGTCCAGCCGTTCACCATCACCGTTATCAGCACGGTACACGTCACCGAGCCGCAGCTATGCGGAGGCATCACGCGGAAGGTCCCCGAGCCCCCGTAGGGGAAACTAAGACCAGCAGCCTTTGGAGGTGAGGTTGCTTCAGGACGAAAAGCCGAAGATTCTCCACCGACGACGACGCACCGACAACGACACACTGCCGACGACGACTGCACCGACGACGACGAAGACGCTACCTCAAGTACGACGACGATGACGCGGCGCAGTTGCTATGACGGCCGCTCTCCAATTAAAATGGCAATGGCAAGGCCTGACAGCAATCACAGTACCCGACGAAGCCGCGACCCCACCCCAAAATCTCCTCGCAACTCCAGCACACGGACCACCGACGTTGAAGTGTCTATCGATGGTCGCACGGTAACTGCCTTGATAGATACAGGCGCCGACTACTCGGTCATCAGTGGCCCATTCGCAGCTCAACTGAAGAAGGTAAGGACTGCTGGGGACGGCCCACAGATCCGCACAGCAGGAGGCCACATTCTCACCCAATCCGGACGATGCACTGCAAGGGTGACATTCAACGGACACACGTACCCTGCGACTTTCTTAGTGCTACAACAGTGCTCCCGTGACGTGATTCTCGGCCTGGACTTCTTAACCCAACATCAAGCGGTTATTGATCTGAGGTCCAAGTTCATCACACTTTCCAGGGACGAGGCCATAAATTCGCACTCGGTGCTGAAGAACCAAGCAGCCCTCCGTGTGCACCAGGATGACGTGAGCCATCCCGCCCCGATCAACAATGCTAGTCACCGTAACCGTTGGCACTACTGAAAACATCAATGGCATCATCGAGGGAAACATGCAGCTTCTTTTAGACAGAGAAATTGGAATCGCAAGAGGCATTACGGAAATGAGGAATGGGAAAAGTGTCGTGATGGTTACAAACTTCAGCCAAGAATACCTTCACCTGATCAAAGGCGCAACCATTGCCTTCTTCGAAGAAATTGCCGAAGTGAGCAGCACCCTCGCCCTCTCGGATCCGACACCAGTTACCACACAGCCCCAGCGCTCGGAGCCGACATTCGACATCAACCCTTCCCTGCCCCAACACAGGCAGCAACTGCTCCAGAACCTTCTTCGAACTTACGGCAACTGCTTCGCTGCTTCTTCAAAGGTCCAACCAACGTCGGTTGCAAAACACAGAATCATAACACAAGAAGACACCCGCCCCCTCCGGCAAAGCCCTTATCGTGTGTCAGCTCGTGAACGCCAAGCCATCCGAGCGCAAGTCGAAATGTTGCACGACAATGTGATTCAACCATCCAAGAGCCCTTGGGCAGCGCCAGTCGTCCTTGTCGAAAAGAAGGACGGAAGTCTTCGATTTTGCGTCGATTATCGCCGGTTGAATAGCGTGACCAAGAAGGATGTCTACCCCTTACCCCGGATTGATGATACATTGGACCGCCTCAGCGATGCAAAGTACTTCTCGTCCATGGACCTGAAGACCGGGTATTGGCAAATTGGAATCGACGAAAGAGATCGGGAAAAGACCACCTTCATCACGCCGGATGGGCTGTACGAGTTCAAGGTGATGCCATTCGGACTTTGTTCTGCCCCAGCAACCTTCCAGCGTGTAATGGACACAGTACTGTCAGGCCTGAAGTGGCAAATTTGTCTCGTATACTTGGATGACGTCGTCGTGTTCTCATCCAATTTTAGTGATCACCTGAAAAGACTTCAGACAGTATTGGACGCAATCAAATCATCAGGGCTAAGTCTGAAGCCAGAAAAATGCCACTTTGCCTACGAAGAGCTGCAGTTTCTTGGTCACATCATAAGCAAAGACGGTGTACGCCCAGATTCACAGAAAACAGATGCTATCGCACAATTTCCTCAGCCAGCAGACAAGACAGCCGTGCGCAGGTTTTTAGGACTATGCGCGTATTACCGGCGGTTCGTCAGAAACTTTTCGCACATTGCGGCGCCTTTGACTGAGCTGACCAAGTCAGACGTACCTTTCAAATGGGAAGATGCGCAACGTGATGCATTCGAAGAACTCAAACGCCGTTTACAGTCACCGCTTGTGCTTGGACACTTCGATGAAAACGCCGAAACTGAGATTCATACGGATGCGAGCGGCATCGGCTTGGGCGCCGTTCTTGTCCAGAAGAAAGAAGGCGACGAGAGTGTCGTAGCATACGCTAGCCGTTCTTTCTCGAAATCGGAGTCTAACTATTCTACGACAGAGAAGGAGTGTCTTGCGATAGTCTGGGCCACGTCGAAATTCCGACCGTACTTGTACGGCAGGCCCTTCAAGGTTGTGACTGACCATCACGCGTTGTGCTGGCTGGCCAATCTGAAAGACCCATCCGGCCGCCTAGCTCGATGGAGCCTACGCCTTCAGGAGTTCGACGTCAAGGTGGTCTATACGTCTGGCCGTAAGCACTCCGACGCAGACTGTCTGTCACGAGCTCCCGTCGGCCACCCTCCAAAGCAGGACGATGACCATGCCTTTCTTGGGCCTATCAGCACCAGCACTTTTGCACAACAGCAGCGCTCAGACCCCAACCTGCAACAACTCGTCCAGTACCTCGACGACAAATCCTCCACTCCTCCTGCAACATTCAAGCGTGGCTTATCTTCCTTCAGTGTACGAGACGGAGTGGTCGTGAAAAAGAACTTTGCACCAAATAAGACCGCTTACCTTCTAGTCGTCCCAGGTAGCCTTCGAGAAGAAATCCTGCAAGCCCTACACAATGAACCCACCGCTGGCCATCTCGGTTTTGGTCGTACCCTCCGCAGAATCCAAGAGAGGTACTACTGGCCCCGTCTCTCCGGCGACGTTGCGCGCTACGTAGAGTTGCCGGGAATGTCAGAGCCGAAAAACACCACCGAACAAGACCAGCTGGATTCCTACAGCCAATTCCAGCTCCCTCGAGGCCATTCCAACAAATCGGTATGGACCTGCTTGGCCCCTTCCCCAAGTCAACATCAGGTAACAAGTGCGTCATAGTGGCGACAGATTACCTCACACGGTACGCCGAAGCGAAGCCCTTACCGAACGGTACAGCAGTGGAAGTCGCCAAATTTTTCGTGGAATCCATTCTCCTGCGACACGGCGCCCCTGAGGTACTCGTTACAGACAGGGGAACAGCGTTTACAGCCGAGCTGACTCAGGCCATCCTACTTTACAGCCGTACAAATCACCGGAGAACAACTGCGTATCACCCGCAAACAAATGGTCTCACGGAACGCCTGAACAAGACCATTGCCGACATGCTCGCCATTTACGGGGACCCACAGCACAAGACCTGGGATTTGATTCTACCTTACGTGGTCTTCGCCTACAACACCGCAGTGCAGGAGACCACCAAAATGACGCCCTTCAAACTAGTCCACGGGAGGGAGGTCACTACCACACTCGACGCCATGCTCCCTAATGTCACCGACGAGAACAACCTAGACGTCGCCGCCTATCTCCAGCGCGCAGAAGAAGCCCGGCAGCTTGCGCGGCTACGCATAGAAGGCCAGCAGCGCACCGACACCCGACGCTAAAACCTGCTAAGACGCGGAGTCACATACAAGCCAGGTGACAGAGTATGGATTTGGACGCCCATTCACCGCCGCGGATTAAGTGAAAAACTCTTGCGCCGTTATTTCGGCCCATACAAGGTCATCCGTCAAGTTGGCGAACTGGACTACGAAGTGCTTCCTGATGGTATCAGGTCATCACAGGGACGCCGCGCACGACCAGAAGTGGTGCACGTCGTCCGTTTAAAGCCCTATCATGCGCGCTAAAAGACGCTCTGTATTTTGTTTGCACTTCTAGTTACCTTTTCGTGTATGTGCGATCCGTGCTTATTTCTGTGTTTACCTTTGTATGTACTACATGCAGTCTTTTTAGCATCGGGGCGATGCTCCTTTTTGAGGGGAGAGTAATGCCGCGAAGCATCTTACTGTCTCTCTTGTGCATGCCGAGAACCGCCGGCACGCAGCCTTACCATCTCTGTTCGTGATACGAAACGTGTCGCGACTTATCTGGAATGGTCGTGGCCCCGCGCACTGGCTTCGAGATAGTTCCAGATCGTTGCCGAATGTAGTAGCTGTTTCGGGGGGGCGTATCTCTGATGTTCTATGTCGCCTTTAAAATTGAGCGCAGGCGACTACAGCGGGCATTCCTGTTCTTCGACGCCATCCGTGTTCGTTGTTGCTGCCGTGGCAGCAGAGTTGCGCAGTTTCTTTTAGTGGGCGCAAGTCCGCCTAATAAACGCATTCTCTTCCGTCTTTCGAGCCTCCCAGTCTCCTGTCTTCGGACTGCCGTCACGACTTCGTGACAATATGCTCGTTTTATTGCCCACAAACCGCCGGTTAAATGCTACTGTTTGGTCCTGGTGGCCGTCTTGACTATGGTATAAATCTAGCAGACACGCGCATATCGGTTTAGACACCAGCCCGACGCCACTAGACAGGATATAAAGAGCAGAACATACTCTGCTCAGCATATTAAGGCGAAAGCCTTTAATGTCTCATGCTCACGTCCGTCCGGTGTCCGTCCGGTGTCCGTCCGACGATGTCCTTCCGTCCGTCCGTCCGGATGTCCGTCTGTCGGTCCGTCCGTCCGGATGGCCGTCTGTCCGTCCGTCCGTCTGTCTGTCTGTCCGTCCGGATGTCCGTCCGTCCGTCTGGTGTCCGTCCGTCCGTCTGTCCATCCGTCCGGTGTCCGTCCGTCCATCCTGTCCGTCCGTCCGGTGTCCGTCCGTCCGGATGTCCGTCTGTCCGTCCGTCCGTCCGGATGTCCGTCCGTCCGTCTTTCCGTCAGTGGAATGGCCACACGCTTTCGCCGAACACACTTTGGAATGTACAAAGTGTCCTTCAATTTTTTGGGTACAGCGCGAAAAACGACGAAGACGGCAGACAGAAGGGACACAGACGAGCTTTTTTTTGTTTTTATTCTTTTCACGTTCGTGTGTTCTTCAAATAAAACTTTCAGTTGCGAGTCAGCGCTCGTCTGTGTCCCTTCTGTCTGCCGGTCTTCGTCGTTTTTCGCGCTGTACCCAATATGCTGCCATATCCAACTAGCCCAACTTTCAATACTTTTGCATACTCTGCTCGCCTGAGCGCTTGGATGCAACACCGCCTCCGTTCTTATTCATATGATTTAGAAGGAAAAACGTTGACGGATACGTCATCCCTCATTTCTACATATTGTTGCACTTGAATACGCAGCAGTACCGCCAGCGCCATTTAGTTTTGTTTCGGCGATGCGCGCCCGCACCGCCTCTACCAGTCGCCGCTCTGACCTGCGAGAGCGGCTGAGAAGTGCGCGCTTTGACCACCAGGGCGGCGCTACACGCACCGTCAAAACTCCAGCGCTAGTTCCCTATGCGGCCATTGTGATTTTCTACTATAAGATAATGTGAGTTGCATGGATACAAGCAGCATGTGTTCATCACCTACAGCCCGCTACTAGTGCGACATCAGGGGCGCGATTCTCGACGGGTCCACCTAGTGGACTGTCCACTTCGGCGGAGCACGCTGAATTACTCGAAAAAATGGCGAGTCGTAACGCGATGGAGCTCTTAACCACTTCGACGCACCGAGCCTGCCCGCACATTCCCAGCGTAAAGAGAAAGAAAGTGGACAAAATGTACAGTAACAGGACACTTAAACAAACTTCACAAGCCGGAACTTGCGTATCAACATGTTCAGATGCTTCAGTACGATGTAGGGAATGCGTACCGACCTTCCAGGTGCATCAGGCGAGCGGCCGCGCTAATCATAATTCAAGGGATCACGTGATTACAGTTTATGCACGGCACTCGAGATGCGCGTCCAAAGGCGGATCTCTGGGGGGCAGCATTCGTTACGGTAAAACCTGGGCCCGGAAACTCTCAAGTTCTACAAACCGCCGCAGATGGCGAAAAAATCAACCGCGGCGCGTTCCGGCTTCAAACACCGGGAGTGGGCCTACTAACCTCTGCGTTATGATCGCATGGGCACCGCCATTCGCGCTATTGCACTTTCATGTAGGGGGCGCCCTCGTCGGGGCCAGATTTGAATTCAAAATAATCTTCAAATACCCGAAGACTACATCTTTGTATAACGCTACATCTAAATAAAACAAACTGCTCTTTATACCAAGTCGTCTTGCCTTGCCGTGTGCCACGTGATCAATCTTTTGTAATAGCTTTTGCTCCAGCTGACTCGTAGTTGACAGCAGCCTATCGACATCATTATCTTCACTTCAACATATACGGCGGCCAATGGCAGGTAACGCTTTGTGGTGCATTCGGATTGGTCTCGTGCTGTTTCGTTTCACTGTAAATGTTTCGAGCCACTGCCGGCCGACACACTCGCTTTCGTTCTCTTTATTTTGACTCGGTTCAGATGCTTTCGCGAAGCGCATTCAGCTGACTTCGCGGGAACGAATGGACTGTTGAAGCTTTCACCGGATGAACGCCCGTTTCAAGCCCCAAGAATATACGGATTGTGAGTAAAAACCCATTGCTTCAGTTTTTTGCTAATGACTTCGTGTAGGCGTCACACGGAGGTGACGCATTGCAATATTAAATTTTTCAACGTGTCATAATCTGTCGCCCAGAAAACGTGCGTTACTTGCGCCGTGGCTTCACGTGGTAGCGAGTTCGTATTCAGTGCAAAAAACAAAAAAACAAACATACGAGTTGTAGTTTACCGCAGTCGCACTTGAGAAGCAAGGTTCCTCGTTGTCCGTTTAGGTTATTTTCACTACACATTTAGCGCAACAAAAGTTTCACATAATGATGAATGTACTTTCGCTTTAGTGCGACAAAGAAACCGTCACTTTATTCAGAAATACTTTTTTTCTTCTGCCATAGCCTCTTGGCCTAACTGACAAGGAAACAGCAGTGTACAATGGGCAAGGCACCTGGTACATGACACGCCTTGTAAAGAAGGTACCCCGAGTGACACAACTTGCGTTATAAAGTACTATTACATATATGTATAACACACTGCTGTTTACTAGTTCACTAAGTTTATTTCTTTACTTTTGCAAAATTTCATATTCATTGATTATGCTTATCAATATCTGGTGATGTCGTTACTTGGTTTTCCAGACTGCCATGCAACAACAGGATGACTATCCCCGAATGTCCACTCTGCAAGTACGTTGAAACATCTGAATGTCTGCTACAACAGGACATCTCGAACCTCACACTTGCAATGCTGTATTTGTGAATGGTTCACCGCTTATCCCATGAGGGGTGCTTACGATCGTCCTCAAGCATTGGCTGTCTACCTGTGTTACGGAATCTACACTGCAATAACGTTGAAATTGAACACTGCCTTTGTGCATTAGTTACATTACGTGGCACTGCTGTGCTCAACGACGCAGGTTTTATCGCAGCCACAGTGGCCACATTCCGATGGGGGTGAAATGCAAGGACACTCGCGTGCTTAGATTTGTATCTCAGGTTCACAGAAAGATGGCAGCTAGAAAAGATGAAAAATCTGTGAACAGGAGGTGTCGGAGCAAACATTTCGACAAGCAGTCGTGTCTCCTGCGAGGCTACAATGGAATTTGTTTTAACCCCTGGCAGCCACACTAAATCTAAAAGTCGCCCATTCTTGAGAAGCGCGAACAAAACACGGGGACTAAGAAAAAATACACACAGGACAAGCGCTTTCTAACAACTAGTTTCTTTAATGAAAAACTCATACTTCTTATCCTAACAGAACTGCGCAACGTACATGAACATATCAGCGCACAAAGTGGCACTCGTGAAATGACTAAACAATCACAAAAAGGCAGATAATAGGGATGTCTCTTTGTCAGATAAGGAAATGGAAGGATGACTTACACAGTCGTCATTGTGCTGTGAAATGAAAAATGCTTCTACAATTTCCCTAGATATTTGGTTATGATAGAGGCCGGATTTTTAGGCACTAAAAAATCGCGTTTTAGGCATAAAAACAGGCAGACAAAACACAGTTTTAGGCCCCCAAAATCGTAAATATAGGCACAATAAAAATTTACAAAAACTCAAATGTTCGAAGAAAGGTTTGCTTTCCACTCTGTCTACAACTGGAAAGCAAACAAATTTTATAGTTTATGTTGGCACAAAGGCGTCAATGGTTTAACTAGCCATGCTATTGTCCGTTTTCCCGCACGGTTTCCAGAACACGGTCTCTTCTTTTATTGTCCAGCATTGGTGAGTTAGGTGTCCGCCGTCGAATAAACACGCTCCTGGGTCTCTTTCTTTTCGGCATTTCTGCGAAGGGGTAGCCCCGGGAGCCAATATCCAGACCGCTAAAAGGCATGAAGGGTCTTTTAGCCTCGTATTGGCCTGGGGTAATCGCGCAGGGTGAATTTATCCTCTGTCTGTGAACTCCTTAAAGGCCCCCTTAGCAGGTTTGAGCATTTCGAGCTGGCAGAAGCGTAATGCATGCACTGGGCGCTAACGATCACGTCTGCCAAGATTTGCAACGCTACGAACCCCGGAAAGAGGTGAAATGTCAGACTAAACGCCGCTTGCCCTTGATCTCACGGGCGCGCGCACCAATATGGAGGAGGTGACGTACAATAAGGAATGGTCCTGCGTACGTCAGAGTACGTGACACTGCGAGAATGATGATTCGACGCGACATGTGTAATTTGTGCAATCTGTTGCTTGAATAGAACAATGAAAGTTGTAGAAATATAAAAAACACACAAATGGAATCTGTGTGCGTTTTTTATTTATTATTTTACTTCGAATCGAGTGCGATGCGAGACTAAGCTACCTCTATTTCATTTGCGTCCGTGTTCTCGCCGTTGCCGCGTCGTGCCGGCGCCAGCCCTGACAACGCTTGGCGTGTTTTTGATACATTGTCTATTACAGCAGTTCCAGCGGTGCGACGCGCTGTGTCGTGGTAAGGATACATCATGCATGCCAGCCTCTAAAGCGCAAAAAGGGATCCATCCCACAAACGGGCACTACACTAAGAACGCCGAAACGATACAACAGCGCTTGTGTGCTCGACCTGGCTTGGGCATGTCAAGCGCACCCAGTGCTGGCCTTGCGTGCGCATGACGTGTTGATGCGTCTGCGTCGTGTGATCTTCCGGCTCCGGAGTTCCTCCGATACCGAAGAGGGCAGGGAAGAAATTTGACTTGCCAGTGGCAAAGGTTTCAAGCTCACCTACCAGCATCATGCTTTCGCGGCTCGTAATGAACCAATCAAAAAGTTATTGTGGTACAAAGCTCTTCATTGGGCACGCAACAACTCCCAGTGTTTAACTAAAGTTTCTTTGTCTCTTCCTTAAAACGTATTTGCGGGCTAGTTGGTAAGTCATTCTGTGTGCGTGATCGTTGTCTTACCTGGTGTGCGCTGCCATATACCATATTTGTCTCTTCATTGGGCACGCAACAACTTGCAGTGTTTAACTAAAGTTTCTTATGTGACCTGGTGAAGCGCCCTTTAAGAAGTAAATTACGAACGAAACAAAAGCCAAATGCACATCTGATTTTTTTTTTTACCTGCCCTCTACATTCCCCTGAGGCACTACATGCATGGTTTCGCATTCGTTCTCCATCTTCCTACTGCTGCACAGAGGTACCTACTGTTTTCTGCCCCCCACCACACCCACGTCTTCAAGGAGGTGCTTCAATTCCTTGGGAAAACTGGACTGGAAAGCCGGCTGTAAATGCCGCCCTCCACGTCCTCGGCTACGAACGCCACTCTGCTCTTTTCTCCTCTCCTCTTGCCACGTTTATTTTCCTCTCCCCATTGCACTGTATACGCTGGGACGTGCTCCCATTTAGGGTTGCAGAAATAGCGCATTTTCCTCTCCTCCTACTCACCCTGCTCCAACCGCTCGCGGCATGTCAGTGCGGTGAGGTGAAGTGGCCGGCGCGTCCCATTTCACTGCTCGGTTGCTTACCGGAAGTTTGTTGAACTAGGGAAGTAAGTTGTGGCACCCCATGGAGTTCCGAAGCGTCAATTTTGCCCGGTAATATGAATTACGGTCTCAAACTGTACTCGAAAGCAAAATTTGAGTTTAAATAGTGCTCATATGGGCGCCGTTTTTGAAAATAGGTATTTATAGGCACTTATAGACTTTTAGGCACAAAACCCGAAAATAGGCATTTATAGGCACTATAAAAACACTATAAAAGCCGTCCCTAACTCCTAATTCGTGCTCATATATCAAAGTGACACGATAGGAACGCAAGGAAAAAAATAGGCATTTGCCTATAATCCGGTCTCTAGTTATGATGTTTAAAAAGAGTGTCCGTGTTATCAACGAGGGTGGTGCACTCGCATTCGTTGCAATGAAGGGCGAGGTGTGTGTTAGGACGTCCTTTCAGACTTGTCATGTGCTCCCTTAATCTGGTATTCACACACCTGCCTGTCTGACCTGCATACACTTGCCCATACGTCATGGGAATCCTATACACTATCTTGTTGGTGCATTCTACATACTTGCTCTTGTGTGCTATGGTGCAGCCTTTACCACTCTGCTCACCTTCATATTTTTTGCTTTACTCTGGAGCAAACACTTCCTATTTAGTTTTTATACTACTTTTATGTCATATTTGCTTGCAACTTTTTGAATCGATGGGAAAGGCAAAGTACGTACGGAATTACAGTCACTTTTGAAAAGGAATCGATCTGGAAACATCGTTTAATAGGTTGTGGTTCATGTTAAAACTGCAGTGCGCCCACAAACAGACGCAGAAAAGAAAGACCATGAAAATAATATGCTGTGTGTGAGTGCGTTGACGTTTTAATAGGAACTGAGTGCATCTATTATCATTCGTCGTCTTTTAAAACATAGATGAGATCATGCCACTTCATACACTTATGGCATGGCATACCGATTTCCGTGAACATCAATTACGGCTGCGAGAGCGCCAGGACCGTGTCATGTAAATTACGAAGCACATAGCACACATGAATCGATTTCGACGTTATGACCTGCCATGTTTATTTTTTTTTACGAATACTGTAAGCACTCTCGGGCTGTTACAGTGGGGGGGAGGGGAACCACAATTATACATACAACGTACAAATTAGTTCCAAAGGACGCTGAAAAAATGCAGCTGACTCACAATCAACACATACACTGGAATCGAGCTTGCTCCAGTCAGTAATTGTACGAGACAGAAAGGAAAACTTGAATACATCAATTAGCGTGGCATAGGGTAAAATATCATACGGATGATTCATACGCGGTGATACTCGACCTGGAGGGTATAATTACAAAGTTGGATCTATGTTTAATTTTTTATTATACAGTCGGTATAGAAACTTCAAGCGTGCGATTTGTCTGCGCACAGACAGCTTCTGAAGGTTAGCCCTGTGAAGTAACATGGTCACTCATTGTGTCCTCTGGTAGCATATTCTAGCATAATACTCTGGTAGCATAATACTAGCATATTCTAGGGTAGGGCGTACTACTGGTATGCCTGAAACAAAACCATCAGCTTTCTTTCAGGCATAGCATCTCCTAACTTTCGCCGCAGAACACCCAGCTTACGTTCAGCCCAACCACAAATATTCTCAATCTGCTTGTTCCAAGCCAGATTTGAATAATTGTAACAGCGAGGTATTTTACCTCACTAGATCGCTTAACTTGCTTATTTTTTATTTTATATGTAAACGTCAATGTCGCTTTTATATTTGACACCGTCATGCATGTAGTCTTGTTAAAATTAATTTTCATACCCAATTTTTGACACCACTCGTCAACAGCACACAAAGCATCATTGACAAAGACCTGGTCAGCAGCACTTCTTACACGAGTAATTAACACACAGTCATGCACGAACAGTCTCACATCAACAGAAAAGTGAACAGCTTTTGCGATATCATTGATATAAAAGAGGAATAAAATGGGACCTAAGACCGATCCCTGTGGTACTCCGGAGTTAACAGGCAATGTGTGCGACCGCGCTGCGGAAAAACCGACCATGCATCGCCCCTGTTCTCAGCGATATTTTACTAGCCAGCTATGACCGTAATCTCGACAGCAAGCTCAGACAGACTAGCACGATAAAAGTGATGAGATACGTGGACGACTTTTTAATTTTTTATAGCACTAACTCTCGTGACGTACAGCCTGCTGCTGGGAATTTTCGACGTATTCCTCACGGAATTAAGTCCACTTGAATTGACCACTGAGCATCCCTCAGACAATAGGCTTCGCTTCTTGGACTTGGAACTCTCGTTCTCAAACAACCATGTCTGTTGGGGGGTATGCGCCTAGGTCACAAAAGAGCCTTCTCCCTTTTTCTTCTGCGCACTCGAAGATAGTGAAGCGCGGCATTGCAAGGGCGTGCATGAAGGCGGCGCTTGAGAGGTCCTGTGACCACCAGGTTGAAGCGAGTTTTTCTTGTCAAGTAGCACGTCTGAAGCTTGCAGGTTTCCCAGAAACGCTTCTGACCAGCATCGCAGAAGGCCTCGTATCTGGCTTTAAGAACATGGGCTCAACAGCTGTTCAATCGGTGACACACCCGCAGCAATCAATAGCGGTCATACCTTATGTGCACAAGGTGGCACATAATCTTAAGAAAGTGGTCAGCAGGGCAGGCGTCAGGTTGTTGTTTTCTGCTAGAAATAAACTTGGTAGGTTGTGTCAGCAAGTAAATCGAGAGACAAAGACGGAAAGGTGTAGTAAGAAGCACCGGCAAAAGTTTGTTGAATGTTGCGATGCTGTGGTGTATAAGATTCCACTTTCTTGCGGGCGTTACTATGTTGGTCAAACGGGCCGGTGCGCTAATGACCGCATGCGCGAGCACGCGAATAAGGTCCGAAAACAAGCTAGAGATAGTCAACTGTCTCTTCATTGTAATGATTGCGGTTGTGAGCCATCTTTTAAAGATTCAATTTTTCCGTCAAAGTACTATGACGAACGCGCGCGCCTCATCTCTGAAGCTTATCACATTTATAACGGCGGCGGGGCATGTGTTAGCCTACCGTCGATTTCCCTCCTTCCGAAGGAGATAACATTTCTGTCCAATTGAGTATTTTTGTTGCCTCTGCGCAGGCTGATCATCGATTTCTTTCTGTTGTTCTTGCGATTGTGGTGGAGCATATATATGCGGACTGGTTGAATAAAACACATTTGGTTGTTAGTCAGCGCCGTGGTTTGTGTCCTTTCCTTCGTCCCGTCTTTTAGCGCTGTTTTATACTGGAAATCGCTCCCTGTTGTGCAAATAGGCAGTGACCCTTTTGACAATTTCCACAGCAATGCCAAGCTCATGCATATTTTGCGATCAGTTTTGCATGACAAACGGTGTCAAATGCCTTTGACAAATCCATCTGTAGTGTTATGTGCAGCCGCGAATGTGTGTATTGTCTCGAAAAGCTGGGTGACAGTTGACAGGTGTTTGCGAAAGCCACGTTGACTTTTGTAGAAGATTTTATTATCTTCAATACACTGTACTAATTCTTTAGAAATGATGTGTTCTAATATTTTACACGTGGCGCATGTGATAGAGATCGGGCGGTAATTAGCCACATTGAGTTGGTCTCCAGATTTTAATACAGGCACTACTCTGGCCATCAGCCGGTCTCTTGGCACCATTCCTTCTCGCAGCGATACACTAAAAATTTTGAACAAAAATTGCGAGAGCCATTCACAGTATCGTCTTAGGAGCTTATTCGGCAACATGTCGGGACCTGCTTACTTCTGTGTGTCTAACTTAAGCAACAATGACAAATACCCTCCAGAGAAATAATTATACGCTCATCATTACTTTGTTTGTTGTACATGATAAAAAGAGGGGGGATTAACTGCGTTTCGGGTAAACATTGAGCTAAAATATTAATTAAAGTCGAGAGCAACAAAGGCGGAATGATTAAATGTGGCACCATTTACAGTAACACCGCTTATAGTTGATTTAGAGCCTGACAAATATCCCCAAAACTTCTATCCTACACTATGTCATGCCTTGCCAATTTTTGTATATATCAAGTTGATGAAACGGCCGCCAGACCACGAATGCGTAAGTGGCGCCGCCGAGAAAACAAGAACCTGCGTTTTACGAAGGTTTGATGGTAAAATACTGGGCTGGACGTCTTGTAAAAGGGAGCAAAAAGTATTCCCTCACCGCTTGTGCTAGGCTATCACTTTCTCCCTTCATTAGTGGCACTCACCTGTAAGGTATCCTGTCGTGCATCTCGAGCAGGTTACTATCACTCAGTGTCATTGTCCAGAGCTTCGAGAAAGGCGAGCACCCACGGGACCCAGCCAGGGCGATGGCACGTGCTCCCACTCTTGAGAGCGAGAGAACCGCACTGAGGTAGTCACTACCGCTCACTACACTACCACGGTATCAGCTATTGGTGATCACTACGGAGCACGGCCACAATACGCTGGCTGTCCTTGCGCCGTGGTCGGCCTCTTCGGTGACAGACAGTCGACGTGCTCTTGGACTATGCCGCGCTTATCTCGGTACTACTTGTGGAGCGTCGACTAGTGCTTGCATGTATAACCATGCCGTGGCTATGTTTCAAAATATTAGGTACATCTATGTACTCTTCCAGGCTCAATGCAGTTGGTGGTTGCACTAGACCGGTGGCAGTGATGTGGCTTTGTTCCGCTCTTCAAATAGGAGCAATGCTTTCTTTGGAGGTTGCTTGGAGGAAAAGCAAAGATGTCAGACGAGTAAATCTCAGAAACCCATGGCAGCCATTTTTCTACTTAGCGTTCAAAACGAGCACCTTCTCACTTTTTGTGATTTCGAATGGCACAAGCCGATTATAGTCTCAATAACACTGTAACGTTCACGTAGCTCACACAAGTCATAAAGCCAATATAAGAAATGAAAAGCTATCACACAAGAACTGCACCACGTACATGCCACTGTTTCAGTAGCAAACTGTCGATGATGATATGCGTACTTTTTGCGTGGGACGCCAACCGATGGCGATCAAGACGCCGACCACTCTGCCAGACGGACCACTTGGGGATGTCTCGGTCTGGCGAAAGAAAGTTCACCCGATATTTCCGACAGAAAGAAATGCCTTGGCCCTGCTTGCGCCGGAATCGTGAGTGGATAAAAAAGAGCGGACCTTGTTCTGCTGCACGTTTCTCTTCCAAGATCCCCAGAGTTAGGAAGTCACAAGGAGAAAAAAGCAAGATTCTGCGAATATCGGAAGCAAACCTCACGTTCTACTACGATGAATCTCGCCATCCAGTTCAGCTTGCGCCCTGACGTATGAAAACAAGTTGATAAAAGTATTCAAGACATTAGAGGACAACTCAAGCCTTTTTCCGTATCCCACCTGACAAGGAAGAACGCAGCACTAAGTCCACTGTTTACGACACCACATTATATTTAAAGGTGACAAGGGCAACGGTCGAATTTGTCAGACAGGAAAAACCTTAGAAAAGTACACTCCACAGAAAGCGCACTTACGGCAATATGCTATTGAACACCGACTGAATCTGTGGTTACACTGAAGGCTTGATTGCAGGTTAGGTAGTGAAATGGTGATAGGCTTATGTGGATGCACTACACGCCCTCATAACAGCTGGTCCTATCCTTTGATGAGCCCCAGACATGACAGTCGTTGAATTATTTACGAGGCATTGCATTTCATTCTCGACAATTGATGGCTGATGTGGATCGCTGTTTGATGTGCAAGGTATAGTAGGTGGTCAATGTGCGGCGCTTACTGTCAGCGGCTTCGAGACTATTCTTGATAGTTATTTTATACAAGCACTGCTACTCTTTCGTTTGTGTTTCACTGTCATAAGAAATCACTGTGAACAAATGATGTGCGCATAACGTTATAACAAATATAAAAAAAGCCTGTTTCTCAACCAGAAAAGGCGCGCAAGTTTACCCGTGTAGAGGAAAGGCACGCATGAAGAGCCACACGTTCGTATATAGAATGCGCAGTGTCTTTCATTCAAACTAACAAGACACAAATAAGTGCCTAACGTCGAAAGCCCTTCCGGTAATTTTAGTGTTCATGAGAGTTTAGAAAAAAAGGCTACACGGCTACGGTTTCTCATAAAGAACTATGCATGTAAAAGCAAGTAGCGGTGCTCATTAGAGATGGCTTCTATGAGAGTAGGTGCTACATACGTGCATCAGAGGTATGTGGTAGATTTTGCTTTTTGTACAAAAGGCACAGTCGTTTCACAATGAAGATTACTTCAATGAATATTTACTGCACCATTAACGAAAGATTTTCATACTGATGTATATGTGCTAAGCTACTCGATGTGGAGCAAAGAGACAAAAAATTCCAAGCAAGATATGTATAAAAAAAATTGCCGCAGACCATTATTTTTTTCAGTTAAATAAGGTAGACACCCCTAAAAATGATAGACTGTAAATTACCGGCCCTTATAATACACTGTCGCACTGCCACAAAGGCATCAGAAGATCATGAGCTCCAGTCTTAGACTGACAATATGAATTATGCATGATTGCTTTAACATGATTTCATAAAAAGGAAGAAAAGAAGGTGTTGTAAATGAGTTACTTGAAGCAAGATCACCGACTAAGTGTGTTTGCCCAATTCAGAACTAATACAGCGAAAAAGACGTACCCACTAACAACGGGCCTTCGTATCACCCTCTTGGTGATACCGTTCTTTTATTTTAGGCATTTCTAAATCATAAAGAACATGCCGTTTTCTGCAGAATGTGCAGCTTGTACAGCTGAACGTTCAATGAACTAAGTCCACTGAAGTATCTGCACCACATAAAAACTTTCCGACAGAAAACTCGTCCTCGTTTTCCGTCGCGCGTTTTTTAGTTCAAGATGGACTTTACATAATGCCGGAAAAAAATTAGATAGATTTAAAAATGAAGGTACAGAATCTTGAAGATAGTTAATAATGAGGGCCTCCAATTTCGGAAGTAACAGGGTGCGCCGATGGCACAAATACTGGTAGTGGGATCCCACCGGTGTGTACGAGACACTACAGCGAAGGGCGCAATTTTACGTTTATTGTAAAAAACGTACACGTGAGATGGAGAATTTGAAAACCCACAAAGCACCTCCCGCTTTCTAAATTGTAGTAGCATTAATTAAGCGCGGCTTCCAAGTAATAATAAACGCGGAAGAAATGGCTATGATGCTGCTGATGACCCACAGTTTAGGAATACAGCCATGCTGGCACACAGGCTTGATACACAGGTGATCGGGAGTTAGTGATATTCCTAACCTCAACATAAAACTGAAGTGGAAGCACTACATCTACAACTTTCCACAGCACTATATGAAAAGGAAATGCACCTCTATAAATGTGTTTCAACAGTCCTCGCTTTTAGTGGCGCTACCATAATCAATGGTTATTAACAAGGATTGTTGCGAGTGCACGAAAGTACGAAACGTAATATGGGTGCAATATGAACGGAACTCACAAAAGATGCTATAAGAGGAGTGCCGAACCATTGTGAACTTCCGAAGAGCTTGCGATGACAACGTGAACTGTACTAAAGATAGCGCAGACAGCTACGGTTTGATGATAAGAAGGAAATACGAAAACAAGGAAGTGTGATAGAAAGAGTCAGCTTAGATGGCATTGCCAGTTCATTCTTTTCAAATCGCTGTTGCACAAAGCTTGCTTGCTGCCTACGATGTTGAGAGGACGAGAACAATGGGCACAGAGAAGTGGCTAAAACAACGCACCTTGACAAAGAAGACTTCCCAAACTTGAAGCTATGAAGTCGTGCAGTTGACGTATGGTACAGAATACATCACTCAAACAGCAACTTATCGTCGCCACCGGAATTGCAGAAGCACCCTATGAGGCTTGGTTTTTGGTGTTACGAAAACCTAAGCGTCGTCTTATCGTGATCTAACGGGACTGTGTGCACAGAATGCTTGCACGGCAGCCGCCAACAGTCAAACTTGAATTCCACTTGTCATGGGTATCCGCAAATGTTGCGTCGAGGGGCAGAAGTTCTCTCTCAAGGAACACCAAAGCGTTTCAGCGCGGCGAGCGAGCGATTGGTCTCTGGCGACACGTACTCACGACATGAGGGGCAGCAACTGACTGACCGACTGACCGAGTAGCTCGCCGTGACCGCTTCCCATGCGCAGCCCAACTCAATATCGTTTTCTTTGTTTGTGCCGTGTTTCTTTTTTTCCACCTCCAGCTTAATGGGCAGACAGCACGCGCCCATCATACTTCTCGCGACTGCGTTCCCTTTCCCTGTTTGCCCTTTTTCTCCCATTGTCAGGCAGGGCGCTCACGTCGCGACCACGCTGTGACTCCGGCCAGCGCCACGCTCGGTTAATTCGCCCAGGTACAGGATTTTTATGTGAAAGGAGGAAAGGTCACCGCGCCTGGGAGCGCGCGTCAAGGGAAAATGGGAGTCGACCGGCGAGGGAGGGTCGCGGGAGAGAGTCGGACCGATGCAGGGCGACAGCGGTGAGACAGGCCATGGCGCCGATGCAGTGGTACCATGCGGGTGCAGCTAGCTAGAGTACCCGCAGGGACGCAACACGATGTTCCTTCGGGTTTCCGAGGTTAGTGCGCGTGTGACCCAAGCAAAATGTATCCGGCTCGTATCATCAGGCCGTCCTGTGCATTGTACTGAGACGGATTGATGACTCCGCATAAAGGCTTGTAAATTGAAAACTTGATTGGATGCGTTTAGCAGTGATGTGATTGGTCGAAGAAGTTTCGGCGCAGCTTTTGGAGAAGTTAAAACCATGTCTTGGAGCAGCAAATTAGCCTTTTGGAGCATGCTACCTGGCCCATAATTGCTGATGCAAATATTTGTTTCTAATATGGAGAAACCTGTACAAAGTTCAATGAAATGTATATATAGACACAAGAATGCATGCTTATTTATAATAATCCAGGAGATGAAATTAACTTACTGCTCTTATTATTTTTTTTTTGCCTAACTATCAGTTTCTCCAGTCCCGTGACAATCGGTCAACTCACTTTTCCTCTTCATGGAGTTCATATTTACAATTAAATTAGGCTTTCCCGGATGCTTCAGTTCTTGCAAGGAAGCGCTAGCTGGGTAAATGTTCCACGAAATTTCGTTTTACCTATATCGAAAAAAAAATCTATCATGATCAGCTCGTACTTTCAGCACAACCAATGTCTATGTTGTATGGTAAAATAAGCAAATGCTGTCGTGCATCGTCGAGCTGCTGTTTTGTGGGAAGTTCACGAAATACAGGGGTTAATAATTAATTGGTTTCTCGTGCATGAAAGTATGCGCTAAGTTTAACGTAATTTGTGGTAATGAAAATCTTCGTATCTCATTCGACAACTTCTTTTAACATGAACTTGTGCCGCAGTCGAGAAGCAGGACCGAAACACCAGAATGCACATGCTACGACCCTGCGTCCTCTCAGCAGAGTTTTACAGGCCTCTTCCAAAGTTGAAAATGTCGATAAATCCTGAACACAGCATCGTACTTAAAAACTGCTAGTTAGCACTAGTTGAAGCTAGTGAGAACAAATGGTGCTAGCAATCATTATGAGAAAAAAAAGACGTACCGCTACGTTAAAGATCGTACAGGTACTGCTAACTATAATAAATGCCAAGCATTACTTTTGTTTAACTTTACAACAGTTACGAACTATATTTACTCGATTTGTTATCATGCCATATAAGTCTTAGAAAATTTTATTAAGCAGTTGGGGTTGTTAGCAATCTTTGACAGGTGTGTCAAACAGATCTCACCCCCCGCCCCCCGTACCACTTTCGGCAGGAAATATGACATCAGGACTCTGGTAACATCTAGAATTATCGCTGGATTGATGCTATAGTCCTGTGCAACTACAGAAGGCAGAGCCCACGTTAAAACCAAATTCACACACACCCGCACCAACGGGCGTGCGTCCTGCATTGAAGTCATGAGCCGAATGGGCACTGAGTCCGACGTCGGAAAGCACGACCGAGAACATGAGCCGGACTATTTGTTTAGATGCGGAGGCATTCGGCTGCCACGCTTCAGTCACATGGGCTGCACATCTCTTAAGTTGTAGCTGAGCATGAGCATGTAGTAGACTGCTGGAAAACATTCCCCGCATAAACTCAAAATTGTGATCGATCAGATAGTTACATCGAGTGCCTGTCGTATTGCTTTTCTCCGAAAGGTCGCAAAAATGACGTCTTGGCGCAAATTATGGGATTTTTGCCTAAATGTAGCAGGATCGATGTAGCAGGTTTGACCTCTTGGCGCGATTGGCGCAGCTATCCCATCACTGGTTTAGCGACACGTTGAAGCCGGATATGAATAGGCACAAGAGCGAAATAACTAAATGAATTAAGCGGGTATTTGAGGACTCAGTGACATGCATGAAACAGAGCTGCAATCATGATTGGACGTAAATGACAAAGAACATGGGACGCCTTCCATTAGGCATTCGTGGCAAGAGAAAAGGTGAGGCTTCAGAGGGTGCCATTGGACGAGCAAATTTTGCGATGAGAGGACCTCAGAATTAAATTAGGTGTTAACAAAATTGGGGCAGCTACGGACAAGTGGTGCGAAGACTGAAAAAGCAGTGGCGTTGCCCCCCTTTCCCTCCTTCTCACCCTCACTTTTCTTTCGCACCCCTTGCGATATTATACAATACAATACTATGCTATGCTTTACCCTCCCATATCCTCTCCTCCTCAACCTCACTTCCCTCTCCAAGCCTTAGTATTCTATAGCATACGTGGCTATGCTTGCGCTCTCTTTTTTTTCCGTCGCTTTTCTGTCTCCTTTTGTCCAGCGGCCCGCGAGGTGGCCGGCAGGCTCGGCTTGCCGGTCCCTACATGAAAATGAGCCGGGTGCGCGACTCAGTCGCGTTCTGCAGGACAAAATAAAGTTATTTTCTATTCCATTCCAGTCTTTGTTTCCATCTCTTTCTATCTCTGCCTGTTTCATCCCCAGACTTTTTATCTTTTTGCCTGGTTCTTTTTCTCTATTTTCTTTATCTCTTTATTTCTGTCTCTTTCTTTCTGCACGCCCCTGTAATCTTTCTGTTGCCTTCTATCCTTTTCTCTTGTTCTTCCGTTTCTTTCTATTTGTCTCTTTTTCATTGTTTAAATATCTCTCGCTGTATTCAATCTCTCGCTCTTCGAAGCCCCCCCGCCGGACAAATCGGCGCGCGTTTTCTCGGAGCGAAGGAGAAGAGGAAGAGGACGAAGAAAGCACGTGCCGGTTCATGATGACGACAGCCATCTGGTGTTGCCCCACGGCATGAGGAAAAGCTTAGGAGCGCAGCTGTAAATGACATTAAGGAATATGAGACAGCAGATATGCAGAAAAAGGGTTCAGATATGTGTATAGTGTGATGAACAAGATCGGCACGCTCAGAATCCCCATCACCATCAGGTGGCTCGTGCCTGCACTTCGCTCTTGTGCCTGCCTGCCTGCCTGCCTGCCTGCCTGCCTGCCTGCCTGCCTGCTGCTGCAGCTGCTCAATAAAACCACAATGAGCCGCCTTAACGATTGGAGCATGAACCGTGGACTCGCATAGATGAAAAGAAGTAAGGGGTTCAGAAGCTAGCACTCAGCCGGCAGTGTACGCAGTATAACAACAAAGAGCGTTAAGCAAGTAGTCGGAGAGACGGAGTGGATTTAATGGATAGCGACTATGGAAATAAATGGAAAGAGCTCTCAGTAGCTACCGAAAAAAGATAGAGGTTAAATGTAGAGCAGCATTTGATGACAACCCAAGAGGAATGATTTACTGTACGAAGCAAGCAGTGGCGTATGAATGAATGACTAAACTGTATTTGAAGTTAGTCCGGCAGTTTCCTTCGGTAGGCGAGGCGGGGGGGAAGAAGTGGTTAACCTGTCAGCGGCACTCGAGTTCACACGGCCGCTGTGTTTACAACGTGCGTGCTTGGCGCCCAAACAAAGACGATAGGCTAAGGTCCGGGAAGCGCCAGCTGCCGCTCGAATTCACCGGCAGCATTTTGGTCCCCGCTGACATGGCGCAGTCGACAGGATGTGAATCGACCGAACTGCATGGGGAAGGGGAAACGACGCCACGAGACGGAGCGACGCCACGCCGTACATCGTCATCGGACTCGGAAGCGACAATCGTCGAAACCTGCTCACGACCCTCGATAGCAGCACGATGGCCACCGCTACGAAAAAGCAACTCGTCGACGAGCTGAGAGTACGAGGTCTACGATGCTCCGGACGAAAGGACGAGCTCATCGCACGGCTCATCCGCGACAAAACCACTCGCCAAGCCCGGGAGCCGACGGACTCGTCAACGAACGACCAGGCTGCCTACGACGACGACAGGCAGGCGCACCTGGAGACTCTGTCCGCCGATAACGCGAGGCTTCGTGCGGAGCTGAACAGTCTGCGAGCCCAGCTCAACTGCGCGACCACGAGTGAACAACGTGGTACATTGTACAACGCCCGTCACAATGCTTCATTGCCAACAAAACGGGTGACGACTCCAACCCACGGGCTGCATCATTCCGTCCCCGCTGACACAACGATGTCCTCGAGTGCGACGCATTCATCGTCACTGAACGACGGCACCAACCAAGACGCGGAGCGCCCCGCCGCGCCGACCATTTCAATGCACGGAGGAGAACCATCCATGGCCCAGATTCTCGCCGCGCTTGCGAACACGCAGGCCCTGCTCGCCAACTCGCTGTCGAGAGGTCCGCCGACGACGAGCCCGATCCAGATTCACTCCACAAGCGACATGTCATCCTCAATCCCCACGTTCGATGGGACACCGCAACAAAGTGCCCACGAATGCATTGCGCAAGTGGAGAGAATCGCAGCGCTCGCCCACTGGACGCCATCGCTCACGTTGGCGACGGCAGCGAGCCGCCTGACGGGATCTGCCAAGGATTGGCACAGCGCCTACGGCTCACAGCATGACACCTGGGAGCTATGAAAGGAAGCGCTCACTCACAGATTCAGACGGAAGCTGACAATGCAGAAGTTCCTCGAACTGCAGACGAAGCGACGCCTTCAGAGCCACGAGACCATCGTCGCGTACATGTACTCAAAGAACGCTATTCTCAAGAAGGCGCCGTACCGTCTAGCAGAGGAAGAACGAATTTCCCTCATTCTCAGCGGCATCGAGGACGACACATGGGCGAACCCAGTGGCAGCACAACTCTGCGGCACCGTGACTGAACTTATCGACAGAGCTGCTTTGCTTGACGCGAGGCGTCGCATGACCGTGTGTGCCGATAACGATAAGAAGCCGCCACCGTCAACAACGAGCCGTGGTCAGGGTTCGAACCAGCGTGTACCAGCCAGCAGCTCTGCCAACTTGCCGACGGCCAACTCGCGCAGCGATTCTTCGGGAGCTCCGCGCCCGCGGCCCACACCTCTGCTCGTTCATGCTTCAACTGCGGCGACATCGGTCACCTGTCCCGTGATTGTAGCAAGCCGAAAACGCCAGCAACGATCAGAGCGGACGAGAAACGAGTGAAGAGGGACAACAGCAGCCACGGAACAGGGACTACATCATCGAGGCAAGCGAACTGTTTTTTGCATTCGACGGGCGGCACATTACCAGTCGTGTCCGGTACTTCTAACAACCGACCCGTCCGCGTATGCATTGACAGTGGCGCCAACATATCCATCATGAGTGCCAACGCCTTGACTGACGACATTCCCACGCACGCATGGGTCTCGCGCGAGGACATTGAAGTGCTCAACCGCAGCATACGTCCAACTCTCGCTTCGACGCTTGATGTGACACTGGGCACCACGAATGTGCGACTCGAAGACGTCGTGGTAACGGAACTGCCCAGCGGCATCGATCTGATTCTGGGCTCGGACTGGCGACGAGTCGCCAGCGTTGACGTAACGTTTCACACGTCAAACGATGTGACCATCGTCCCAGTCGAGCCCACCGGAAAATCTTCATCGTCCGAAGTGCCACCCCCGAAACAAGGCACACCGCACAGCACCGGGGAAACGCTTATCGCTTCATTCTGCCGGCAATCGAACGAGGACGTTTTCAAGGACGACGAGTTCGTGCGCCTCAACACGAAATGCCCCGCACCCGACGAAAACTTGTTCAAGAGTCTGGTTGAAGACGCCACACGGAGGATAACAAAGGATGCCACCGATGCAGAGAGGGACTAACTTCGCGCCATTCTGTTAAGACATCACCGAGCGTTTACCTCCAAGGCCGACACTTTGGGCGTGTGTCCTCACACTGAACTCAGCATCGAACTCAGAGACGATACACCCGTATCATCGAGGCCGTACAGGTGCTCACCGGCTGATCGCAAGTTCGTACGAGAGCAAGTGAATGATTACCTCAAGAAAGGCATCATAAGGCCGAGCGAAAGCGAATACGGCGCTCCAACGATAGTCGTCGACCAACCGCACCACCCGACGACTCCACGAAAAATGGTACACGACTATCGCAAGCTCAACGAGAAAACCATCAACCCTTCTTATCCAATGCCTGTCATGGAAGACGTGATTGACGATGTCATGCATGACGGATCGGCTTACTTCACTGTGTTGGACGTGAAGACGGCATTTCTGACGATACGAGTGAAGCCAGACGACGTCCACAAGACCGCATTCGTTACTCCAGATGGAACGCACGAATACCATCGAATGGCATTTGGGTTTTGCAAGGCTCCTCAAACCATTCAAAGAGTCATGCGTCGCAAGTTCCGACAGCTTACCTAGGACATCCACGTACATGGATGATGTCGGGCAGCGAGCCAGAACAGTGAGGGAGGCTTTGGATTTGCTGAACGAAGCACCCAGGAGAGTCGTGATCAACGGCTTGAAGACGGATCTCCGGAAATACCAGTTGATTCAAGACAAAGTATCTTTCCTGGGTTACGTGATCTAGTTCATACCGGAGTTTCCAAAACTCACGCACAAGCTAGGGCAACTTCTGGCGAAAGACGTTCTTTTCGTATGGACCGACGCTCACCAAGCAATCGTCAACGCCATGAAACCCGCCCTGAAGAACCCGCCGATTTTGGCAAGCTTCCACCCGACTGCCCGACCTACGTGCACGTCGACGCTTCGCAAACCGGACTGGGTGCGGTGCTTTCTCAAACTCAAGACGGAAAGGAGCGAATCATAGAGTACGCCAGCAGATTACTAAACGAGCACGATCATGGTCTACACTGACATGCTCGAGTGCATGGCGCTCCACTGGGCGATCACTGAGGAGTTCTCGGTCTATCTTAGAGGAGGCCCACGTTTCACTGTGTTCACGGACAACTTCAGTTTGTCGTACTTTGTTCAGATGGGAGCCAGCAACCGGAGATTTGCGAGGTGGACGCTCGACTTAGCAGAGTACAACTTCGACGTCAAGCACAAGCCAGGACGCCAGAACTGTGCTGCCGACGCACTCTCGAGGCAGTCACAAGTTGCGGAAGCTTTCGACCAGGGTGTTTCGACCCGAGACCTCTGCTGCTACGCAGTAGTAGTGGGCAAACGCAGTCGCCTACGCGAGTTTCAGGAGAGGGATACTGAATGCAAAAGATTTGGGGAGGAGGCCAAGAACAAATCTTCAGATTACGAGATCGAAAACGACATACTGGTGAGTACGTACTGGTGAGAAGACAAGAGACCTCATCCAGCGAAAGTACTGGTGGCCATCAATGAGAAAGGACATACGCGATTATGTTGACTCCTGCCACACGTGCCAGACTATCAACGCCCGCACAACACGAAACGGGAGGCTGCTTCAACCTGGCCTCAGTCGAGGGAGACATCAACGAGTCTCAAAAGTCTGCACGACTTGGCAAGGGAACGGGCGGAGACGAGAGAGCAGTTACTGCAGAGTCAGCGCAAAACAACGGTCCGATATGACGAGAAGCAGCGAACTCCGAGGTTCAAATCGGGGGACCTCGCCCTGGTCGAGTTCGGCGCTCGAAACGCATTAGATCCTCGCTATGAAGGTCCGTTCGAGATAACGGCCCTCGTTGGAGGAAACAGGGCCGAGATCAAAAGAGTACTCCACGCACCGGGCAAGATCAACCAAAAAATCATCAACGCGGAGCAGCTTCGTAGATATAAAGAACCGCTCCTAGAAATTACGAACCATCGCCACCGAACGACACGCGCGCCTGAGGACAGGCGCAATTTTCGGGAGGGCCGTGTCAGCGGCACTCGAGTTCACACGGCCGCTGTGTTTACAATGTGCGTGCTTGGCGCCCAAACAAAGACGATAGGCTAAGGTGCGGGAAGCGCCAGCTGCCGCTCGAATTCACCGGCAGCATTTCGGTCCCCGCTGACAAACCCCTGTCCCGTCCCACCCTCCGTCGATGATGATAGCGCTGCCTCAGGTGACGGCTCGAAGCCCCTTGACCCGGGCTGCATCTTAGGCTTGCCAGATGGCCCAAAGCTGGTCGGCCAGCTCGTCGCTGGTGAGTGCCGCCTGCCAGCGGCAGCGACGACGACGCAGGCGATCCGCAGCAGTGACCGCAGCCGCGGCGGCGACCGGCCCCTGCCCTAGCCCGGTGGTAGCAGTGAGGACTGGTCTCGGAGCTCGTCTCTGCCTAACATGCGTCGTGAAGTGAGCGGCGGCAGCGATATTAACTCGCCCGGCACATTTCCAAAGCATGTGCCGCAGTGTGGCTCTTTCCCGGCACGTTTTACAAACGCGTCCGTCGCGTATATGCTTGGATCACAGAGGCGTAGGATCGACGGACCGGGGTAAGTGTTTGTTTGTAGTAACCTCCAAATTACGGCCTGTCTTTTGTTTAAATTGTCGGGGGGGGTGATGAGTATTTGCGTCTGTTTAGTCTGTAATGTTGTGTGATGTCCCTGAATGGGGTCAGGCGATCGCCCCACGACCATTCCGGTTGCTGTTGTTGTGTTGTTAATGGTGTCATTGCCCCGTTCTGGGAGGCGGAGGCGGCCACCGAATCGGTCGCGGCTCGGTGATTGAAGAGCTGCGGTGTGGGCCGCCTGGTTGGCTGCGAGCGGGACGCCGGTGTGAGCCGGCGTCCACAGGAGGAATTTTCGGCAACGGGGGGAGGGGGGCTTGCTTGTCATGATCATCATCATCAAGCTGACTACCCCCGCTGCAGGGCGAAGAAGTCTCCCATATTCAACCCGGTCCTGTGCTTGCTGCGGCCACGCTGTGCCCGAAAACTTCTCAATGGCATCTGCCCAGCTAACTTTCTTTCTCTCCTTCGCGCGTTTGCCTTCTCTTGGAAACCAGTCTGTTACTCTTAAAGGGGTTGAAGGTCGCGGGTTCGATCCCGGCTGCGGCGGTCGCATTTCGATGGAGGCGAAATGGTAGAGGCCCGTGTACTGTGCGATGTCAGTGCACGTTAAAGAACACCAGATGGTCGAAATTTCCGGAGCCCTCCACTACGGCGTCTCTCATAATCATATGGTGGTTTTGGGACGTTAAACCCCACATATTATTATTATTATTATTACTCTTAAAGGGGTCATGAAGTACCCCTCGGGCTTGTTGCAAAAACACATCCTGCGGAACGCAGACACGGCTATGAACTGCTCAGCCAAATATTGCAGCCATGCGAACAACAAATTAGAGAGCGAACAACAAATTGGAGAGGGAAATAATGGAGGCGTTTCTCATCAACAAAGCTGGTGACCAGTGTGTTAGTGAACCTTCAATAATTTTGTCGAAAGACAAGATGGCGTTCTTGGAAGGCCATGTATAAATAACCTCAAAGTTTAGGTTTTAATTAGACAAGGCTGGGTTTCATTACTGATCATCTCTTGACAGAGCACCTTCATTCTTACGGTTTTGCTGCGAATCATCATCTAAACCAGCTGCCAAGTTTTAGTCGCCATAATAACTGCTTTCTGAGCTGATTGGGAGGAGCATGCGCAGTTCGTGGCCTCACGAGAGCTGGATGTGTGCTGGAACATGTAAAACGGTGATAATGTGTTTTTAGTGTGATTTGAGATTTGCCATGCGCGTCTGTATAATCTCTGAGCGGGGTCTGGTTTTGTTATATTTGTACGTCGGTTCAGGGTTGTTAAAAGATAGCGCTCTGAATGTTGCTATTACTGGTTTTGTGCGTGTGGCGTCCTCACGGTGTTGACATGTCACACTGTAAAAAGGCACTTTGATCAAATAAATATCAGTTGGTAGTTCAGCACTGGTCCTGTCGTACTGTGTCTTTCGTCCCGTCTTTCGTAGTGTTTTATTTTCGCAAATTATTTCGGCTAGGTATTTTGGGAGGCATCAGACTCATTCCAAGGTGTTTCTCACGCCAAGCGCGAGGGGTGGTTCACGACCCCTTTAATGACCAAAGTGCGTTGGCGGGCTAGTTGGTTGTTCATGCTAAGTTTCATGCTAAGATATCGACTAAAATTTCCTTAAAGGAGCACTGAAACAAAAGTTTTGCATCTTGTTTTTCCTGATGCAAAAATAAGGTATTGAGTCACTTATCGCTGGGAAGCTCGTTTGCTCGAGCGCGCGATGGTTAATTATTTGGAGATGGTTTCATACGGCCCAGTCGCAGCTTCGGTTTCAGAGAGCGCCGAGCGAGGTGGGACCCACAGTTGTTTTCGTGGAAACGTAGCTGGCTACTCAAACACAAAAAAAGCCGCGTGCACATGTGCACGCATTCGCGGCTCTTTTCAACGAAGGCTACCTCCGAGACGTTGTAAATGTGCCCCAAAAAATGCACTGCCGAAGCATGGACATCAGCCTTTGTACTCCCGTGCCAGCCTGCCCCCCATCCCCCCCCCTTTCCGTTGAAATGGTCTGCTAGGAGAGAGTGCTCGCAAGGATCGCGGCAGCAAACACAAACCCGTTACGCAGGCGAGGCTTGGTCGTTTTCTCGTAAACCAGAGGCTCGTTTCGCAAGCGGTGCCGTGACACGCATTTTAAAATTGATTTTATATATGTTCTATGCTATATCATCCACTGATATTTCGTACATGATGCGTGTGTGTTTACAGAAATCTATCTCACAAGTTATCTCACCCTCAAAATTTTGTGTCAGTACTCCTTTCACACCAGTGTGTTCACTGACCCACTCTGCTCCCTTCTTGTCCATTAAGTTTACACCTATCATCTTCCTTTTCATTGCTGGCTGCGTTTTTCTGAATTTAAGATGAATCCTCTCTATAATCCTCCTGGTTTCTTCTCCGTATAGGTAAGTACTGGTAAAATTCAGCTGTTATATATCTTCCTCTTGAGTGTGTGGGGATCTGAGGCGCGCCCGAAGCCTCTGCGCGGGCAATCCGCCGTTCTGCCGGTCCTTTTCCCTCTCCTTTGCTCTCGTGACAGCGCATGGCGATAGATGGCGCTGCGCGTGGTCTCGCGTGGTCTCGAGAGGCGGCGAAACCAAGTCACGTGCGCGCCGGGAATGCTCTCTCTCTCCTCGGGCAGCGCAAGGTAAGCACACGTTTTCGTTCCCGTCCGCGTCCCCTTTGGGAATCGCCGGACTGTAGCCTGCCTGGGTGCCTCGGTATCCTTGGCAGGCGTGTTTACCTTTGCGCTAGCTCCGGTTCCGTACGATAAGCCAAAGAGCGGTGCCTAGTGCTCGTGCGTGGTCGTACTACGCCGAGCCGCACTTGCCGGAGGCCTACGCGTACGAGGTTTGCCCTGACTCTCGCGACCAGGCCCAGTGGTCATCGCGAGACTGCGCAGCATAGCCGCGCGGGACCTTTTCCCGAGCGGCGTGTCAAAGCTCGCCATTGCCAGCTGCGACGTGCTCGCGGTTTTCCCATTTTGTTGTACCGTCCGCGTGCGGGAGGCCTTTGCTCCCCGCGCCCCGGGAGCGGACGTTGTACTGTGTTATGGGTGCCGCCAAAGGCAATAAAGTGTTTGTGTGTTGTTAGATCGAACACTGTGGTTTTTGCCGCGCGGCGCTAAACGCTCGCGCGGAGCGGTGCGCTATACGTAAGCAGGCGACGGTATACGCGGCCCCGTGGCTCCCTAAGCCTGAACCCGCGGTAGTCTCGACTACGGTGAGTATCGAGGTTACCACACTGGCGCCCAACGCGGTATCAAAGGCTCATTAAGCCTTTGATTAGACTTAGCCGAGTCAGCACGCCTTTGCGAATTAGGCTCGCCGTGTTACCCGCGTTATGTCTGCTAGGCGTGAGTTTTGTCCGCTGTCGTTTTTAGCAGATACCGCGTTGCTCGAGAACAGGGCCAGTGCCCCCTTCGAGCTTCGCAATCCAGCACCCTCCCCTGTCACAACCCCCCAGTCGGGATGACGCGAGGCGCTACGTACCAGCTCCCAGTGGAGATGTAGCGTGTTTTGGGAACGGGGCCATTGCCCAACCCGAACAGTGCACACGGGCAAATTGGACGGCCACTGCTCCTTTTGGAATGCAGGGCAGTTCCATGTCACCGCGCTCGCAATCGGCTCCCAGCGAAGCTTGCGGAGCGCAGTTCGGACACGCGGCCTCAGCCGTTGCCGAATTTTGCCAATTGGCTGCTACGCAACCTAGCAGCCAAGCTCACTTCGAGCACGCGCCTGTACCGCTAGCCGCAAGCGGCTTAGCCATTTCACGTGAAGCTGCCCCAAGCGGCAGCTGTGAACAGGCGCTTCCCGACAATGGCGCGACGGCCGGTATCCCTTTTGACACCGCGCCGCTTATCGAGCTCGGCGACAGTTCCCTATCGCTCGACCGCGCCGCTAATGCACCGACAGCTTCCTTTGAAGCGGGCGCACAGACGCTGCTGCAAAATGCCGCCCAAATGATCCAGGCGCTCACTGGGGCAGTCCAAACGCTTTCGGCCGTTCCGAAACGCACTCATCCCGCTTCATGTTGGCCGTTCCGACCTACAGTGGGTATGGTGATCTGCTAAGTGCACGAGATTACCTGGACTCCCTCACACGTTACCAGAGAGCCATGGGTCTAGACGATCAGGAGGTGCTCGGACGCGTCGTCCCGGCTGCACTGACTGACACGGCGGCTAGGTGGTATCGGCTTTCAGGCCACCGAGCAGCAACCCTCGATGAGTTCCGCGCGGCCTTCCTGCGCGAATTCTTACCCGCTGACTACGAGAGTAGGATGCGGCGCGAGCTCGAGCTCCGCACACAAGCTCCTGACGACTCGCTTCAGGAGTACGTACGCGCGATGGAAGACCTTTTCTTTATCGCTGAGCCCAGAGCCTCGAACGAGGAGCGCGTCGAACGGGTGATCAGGCAGGCACATCCGACCTTTTCGGCGTACCTGCGCGGCAGCCGCTTTCGAGATTTAGAGGAACTGGCCGCCGAGGCAAAGCGCATTCAAGGCGGCATTCTCGCTGCGCGCGCCTATCGCCCGCCACCGCCAGCCAGCGAGGCCTTGAACCGCGCTGCGCGTGGGGAGGGGCCATGACCTTTCCCCAACGGCAACAGCCCGCCGGAGCTGCCTTTGCGGCTACCGCTACAGGCGGGCGCTTATGGGAGTTGAGCGATAGTGCTCTAGATCCCTACACGTACGGGACGCGCGCAGCCTGTGCTGCATCGCAACTCAATACGCGCGAGCAGGGACGCATTCCGACCCAGCGCATCGCCGATGGTGACGTTCGTCAGAACGGGTGCTTTGATCACGCGGCGAACCGACCTCTGGCGCTCGAAGCTGCTCCGTCTCGGGAAAGGGACCGTGATGGAGTGCGCTGCTTCCGCTGCCGCGAACGAGGGCACATAGCGAGGGAGTGCACCGCGTTTAGGCCTCCTGTGAGGCCGGGAAACGGGAGCGCGGGTCGGTCGTGAAGGCACGAGCGGCCGAACCCTTGCTTCTCCCCTCTGCGTACCGGGCAGGCAGTCTTGCTGGTGCGCACGCGCCGTTTATTTCGGTCACCATTTCCGGCCGCGAATTCTCGGCGTTGCTGGACACGGGCGCAAGCGCTTCGTTGTTTGGCGAACAGGTGTTGTCCCACTTGCAGAAGCACTCGGTGCGCTTGCGGGACAGCCGCACGACATTCACCCTCGCGAATGGCGTGGCCCAGTCGGCGGGCGCGGCGAGGTTGACTGTCAGATGGGGAGGTCGAATGAGACGCACGCGTTTCGTTCATCTCCCAGGGCTCAGTGTTCCTGTGATTCTCGGTCGGGACTTTCTCCTAAAAACCGGTATCGTAGTGGACATTCCGAATGGAGGCTATCGCGACGGACCTTTTTCCCCGCTAAAGCCGTTCATCAGCCCGCCGCCGTTTTCCGTTGCCTGTGCAGCGGAGGCGTCGGAACCGTGTCGCGTGCAAAGTTCGGGGGCAGGCCCCAGCGCTATGCACACGTCAACTCAACATCCACATCGGGATCGAGCGGCACGACACGTAGAGGCTCCGCATCCTTTGATCGCCTGTGCAACTCAATTGGATGATACACAGAAGGCTCGTCTGTCGGCACTGTTACGCCAGCACGATGAGCTCTTCACCGATCAGCCGGGATGTACCGATTTGGTGAGCCATTCGATCGAAACTGGCGACACGCTTCCTTTGAAGTGTAACCCCAGGCCCGTCGGCCTGGCTAAGAGGCAGGTCATTGACGGCTTGCTGGACGAGATGCTCTCAGCAGGCATTGTTCGCCGTTCGTCCAGCGGCTGGGCGTCTCCAATTGTGTTGGTGCCGAAGAAAGATGGCAGTCATCGCCTGTGCGTAGACTACCGCCGTCTGAACGGAGTGACTCGTAGGGATGCCTATCCGCTCCCAACGATCTGCTCCATCGTAGGAAACCTCGGCACTGCGCGGTACTTCACCACGTTAGATGCCTCCAAAGGTTACCTACAGGTCCGGATGGATGAGCGTGACCGGTGCAAGACCACGTTCACCTCCCACAGAGGGTTGTTTGAGTTCACTCGTATGTCCTTTGGTCTTTGCAATGCTCCTGCGACATTTCAGACTCATGGACCGCGTCCTCGGGGAAGCCAAGTGGTCATACTGCATGTGCTACCTCGACGACATCGTGATTTATTCACGAACCTTCGAAGAACTCTTGGCCCACGTTGTCGATGTGCTCGAGAGGGTGATGGCTGCCGGGATGACGCTAAATCCCGCGAAAGCCCAAATAGCGCAAACCCGAGTTCAGTTACTTGGCTTTACGCTCGGTGAAGGCTCCATTGAGCCAGATCGGGAGAAACTTCGAGCGATCCTCGATTTCCCCGCGCCCAAGGACGTACGCGGCCTGCGCCGCTTTCTTGGAATGGCCAATTTTTACCGGTCGTTCATTCCGTCCTGCGCCTGAGTACAGGCGTCCTTGACCAAGCTCTTGGGTAAGTCAGCTGAGTGGCGATGGGGACCTGAGCAGCAAGAGACGTTTTGCCGTCTGTCTAGCGCTATTGCGGAGACAGCGCAGCTCAAGCTTCCCGACCTGACCAGACCGTTCGTGGTCCAGACTGACGCGAGCGATCTGGTATTAGGAGCAGTTCTCCTACAGGAATACGATGGCAAGTTGCAGCCGCTGGCCTTTGCCAGCCGCTCACTGATACCCGCGGAGAAGGATTATTCCGTGACCGAAAGGGAGTGTCTCGCCATCGTATTTGCACTGCGGAAGTTTGATGTCTACCTTGATGGGACGAAGTTTGTGGTGCAAACAGATCACAGCGCGCTAAGCTGGCTGATGCGGCTCCGTGAGCCTGCGGGCAGGTTGGCGCGCTGGGCTCTCCTAATACAGCATTATCACTTTTCAGCGCAGTATCGGAAGGGGAGCACTAACGTGGTAGCTGACGCGCTATCTCGTGCCCCAGTGCCTACCGGGAGCCAGGATTCCGGTGCGACAGCCGCTAGCGGTGCCTTTGCGCAAGCAAGCGGTGGGGGCGAAACGGCGGCCAAGCCGCCGAGCGGAGAGAAGGGTGAGTGTGCCGACGAACAAACCCTTTCCGCGGGCCAGGAAAGCAGCGCGCCGCGAAGCGGGCGAGAGGGGGAGCGAACCGGAAGCGAACCCATGACGCCGACGCAAGCGGCAGCGATGGCTGCAGTCCTGAGTGGGAACGATACCAGACTCCCCTTTGGGAGAATGGGAATCGCTTTCAGCAGGCAAGAGCTTCTGAAGGCCCACCAAGATGATCCGTTTTGTCGCGAGTTGAGCGACGGTCTCAGGGAGACGGAGCGCCGAGACGCTGCTGGTAGTGCGGCGGGCGCAGGGGGACGGGAACCAGCGTGTGTCGCTGGGTCCCCCGCGGATACATACTTGCTGGACCATGATGGGCTCCTGCTGAAATACATAGCCACCGACGAGGAGTCCGTGGACCCGTTTAAGGTGGTTATGCCCAAAAGTCTGAGGGGCGCACTGTTGCGATTCTCTCACGACGAGCCCAAGGCCGGTCACTTGAGTGGCTCCAAAGTTTTTGCAAAACTGAGCAAGACTGTGACCTGGCTTGGCATGAAGCGTGACATTTTTCGCTATTGCCGTTCCTGCCACGCCTGTCAAGCGGTGAAATCAAGGGGTGGCAAGCCACCCGGTATGATGAAACCGATTGTCAGTGAGCGTCCGTGGCAAGTAGCCACCTGCGATCTAATGGGGCCGTTCCCCAGGAGTAAGCAGGGGTTCATACATCTGATGGTAGTCGTTGATCATTTTTCTAAATGGGTAGAGCTGTTTCCGCTTCGGAAGGTGACAGCGCGAGCGGTGCTAGAGAGGCTGCAGGAAGTGTTTTGTCGTTTCGGCTTTCCGGAAAGATTGATCACGGACAACGCGTCGTATTTCACCGCTCGGGTGTTTGGTGATACGTACCGTTCCCTAGGAATTGATCACTGTGAAATGGGGTTTATTGACACACGTTGTACTTGAGCAGGAGCCCTGTGGACGCTAAAAACGGGCGGCGACAACCGGCACAAGAATCAGGGCACGGGTAACAACAGCTCGCGCTCCATCCTTCTTCTAAGGTGATGGCCCACTACGGCATATTGTTCTTCTTCCTCCTTACAACACCCCTGGCGACAAAGCGCAGCCATCCTGGCGAGTCATGGTTATTGCTTGAGGCGACTGACATGGACTGTCTCGCGACCAAGGCGGCGCCTGTCTGTAGATGGGTTGACTGGCTCAATGACATACGTTATATCAGAGCGACGTTCCACGACGCGGTAAGGACCGCGATACTTTGGGGCAAACTTGGACGACAGGCCAGAGGAGTGGAAGGGCAATCGGAGCCAGACGAGTGAGCCTACGGCGAAAGTCTGGACTTGCTGGTCGCGGTCATGGCGTTCTTTTTCGAGGGCTTGTTTGTCCGAGGTGAATGAACGCGCCAACTGACGACACTCTTCAGCGTGCTGTAGAATTTCAGAAACAGGGCTGAATTCGGAAGCGTCCTGACGATACGGCAAAATTGTGTCAAGAGTGGCGCATGGTTCACGGCCATATAGAAGAAAGAAAGGCGAAAAGCCTGTTGTTGACTGCGTCGCGGTGTTGTATGCATAAGTTACAAATGGGAGTACCACATCGCAGTTTGACTGGTCAGAATTGACATACATCGCGAGCATACCTCCCAGCGTTCGGTTGAAGCGCTCAGTTAGACCGTTGGTCTGCGGGTGGTAAGCTGTAGAGGTGCGGTGAACCGTGCGGCACGCGCGAAGACGTTCTTGAAGAACTTCGGATAAAAACACACGCCCTCTATCGCTGAGTAGCTCGCGCGGTGCACCGTGACGCAGGATTAATCGTCGCAAGATGAAGTTGGCTACGTCCCGAGCACCAGCTGAAGGTAGCGGAGCTGTTTCCGCGTATCTGGTTAGATGGTCTACGGCGACAATGACCCATCGATTTCCAGCCGCGGTGTAAGGGAGCGGTCCAAATAGATCGATGCCAACACGGTCGAAAGGGTGTGCTGGACACGGCAGAGGCTGCAGTAATCCGGGTGAATGGGCAAATGACTTGCGTTGTTGGCACAATGGACAAGATCGAATATATTTTTGGACGAACGTGTACATGCCACGCCAGTAGTAACGCTGGCGGAGCCGTTCGTACGTCTTCAACGCGCCAGCGTGAGCATGTTGCGGGTCAGCATGAAAATACGCACATATGTCAGATCGCATGTGGCTTGGTATAACCAAGAGCCATTTACGACCATCCGCTTGGTGGTTTCTTCGATATAATAGCGCGTCTCGTATCGCAAAATGTGCGGCTTGGCGACGAAGAGCACGAGGGTATGCAGACGTGGAAGTGTGGGAAAGGAGGTTAAAGAGAGAGGCAATCCACGGGTCTTTTCGCTGCTCGGATGACATGCTCGTGACGGTGATGGCAGTGATGGGAAAGTCAGCGGCTGAGTGTGGGTCTTCACAGGATGGCACTGGTGATCGAGAGAGTGCGTCCGCGTCGGAATGTTTTCGCCCAGATCGGCAGACGACTCGAATGTCAAGTTCTTGTAGGCGAAGGGGCCCAACGTCGAAGGCGACCGGTAGGATCCTTCAGAGAAGCTAACGAACAGAGTGCGTGATGGTCGAAAGTCTGTCCGTACAAGTAAGGACGAAACTTGCTTAATGCCCACACAATTGCGAGGCACTCTTTCTCGGTGACTGAGTAGTTGGCTTCCGCTTTCGTGAGTGCGCGGCTAGCATATGCGACGACGTATTCTGGAATGCCGGGCTTACGTTGTGCGAGTACTGCGCCAAGACCGACGCCGCTAGCGTCAGTGTGCACTTCGGTCGGAGCAGTGAGGTCGTAATGGCGCAGAATGGGTGGTGACGTAAGGAGCTGGCGCAGTGCGTCGAAGGCGTCGTCACATGCTTGGGTCCAATCGGAAAGGTTACCAGGGCCAGCAAGTAGTTTCGTGAGTGGGGCTATTATCGATGCAAAGTTACGGACGAAACGTCGAAAATAAAAGCACAAGCCGACGAGGCTCCGAAGCTCTTTGAGTGTTGTCGGCTTTGGAAACTCTGCGACCGCACGAAGTTTGTCCGGGTCTGGAAGTATTCCATCCTTTGAGACCACGTGGCCAAGTATATTGAGTTGGCGAGCCCCGAAGTGGCACTTCTTCAGATTAAGCTGAAGGTTTGCCTTGGTAAGGCACTGAAGAATCGTGCGCTAACGGTCGACGTGTGTAGGAAAATCTGAGGAGTACACAACGTCATCGAGGTAACATAAACATATCTGCCACTTTAGGCCGCGTAAAATGCTGTCCATCATTCGCTCAAACGTTGCAGGCGCATTGCACAGACCGAATGGCATTACTGTGAATTCGTATAGGCCATCTGGCGTAACGAACGCTGTTTTAGGACGGTCACATTCTGCCATCGGGACCTGCCAATAACCTGAACGCAAGTCCAATGAAGAAAAGTATTCGGCCCCTTGCAGGCAATCGATGGCGTCATCGATGCGGGGAAGAGGGTAGACATCTTTCCGCGTAATTTAGTTGAGGCGTCGGTAGTCCACGCAAAATCTAATTGAACCATCTTTTTTTCGTACGAGCACTACAGGTGAAGACCACGGACTTGAGGAAGGCGTAATGACCCCGTGCTGAAGCATGTCATTCACTTGCTCTGCAATGATGTTACGTTCCGTTGCTGATACACGGTAGGGGCGTTGTCGTAAAGGAGTGTGAGTTCCAGTGTCGATACTGTGAGCAACGGTGTTCCTTGACTCAGCGGCTTCTGCGGAAAGTCGAACGAATGTCTAAACTCATGAAGAAGCGCGGTAAGTTGTGCCCGTTGCTCTTGAGGGAGCGCGCTGTCGATGGAGCGATTGAATACATCCGAGCAGACGTCATCCGCAGTAAAACGAGGAGTCACAGCGTTCAACGGAAGCTTTGGGCCAGTTTCGCGAGACTCAATCGGCACTATAGCGTTGTCGTCGACAGGCTGGACGTGGCCAAGCGTCTCGTTGCTATGCAATGTGAGAGGGCATAAGCTGGGGTTGCAAACAAATATTCCAGTCGCATGCTGATGAGGCGCCAGAACGGCAAATGGCAGCGATGTACTATGGCGGCGACTGAAAATGTCAGATGGCGTGAATACAACGGTAGTGCCCGAAAACTCAGTACAGTGGACAGGAACTATGATGGCACTAAGAGGTGGAACGGTAGTGTCAGTGGCAACAACAAGCTTGCCGACAAGAGGTCGTTCTGTGTCGGTAGATGGGGCATCAAAAACACGGAAAGTTCCACCATAGCACGAGCGCAGTCAATGACGGCGTGGCGTCGCGACAAGCAATCCCACCCAAGTATCACATCATGCGAACACGTGGCCAACACGAGAAACTCGATGTGATACAAGACGTCTTGAATGACGATTCTGGCCGTACACGCGCCAACCGGTTTAATTGGTTGCGCACTCGCCGTACTGAGCGAAAACCCGGAAGGTGGCGTCGTGACCTTTCTTATAGAGCGACAAAGTTTTCGGCTTATCACAGATATGGCAGCACCAGTATCCACGAGCGCGAGAGTCCGCAAACCTTCGACGAACACTTCCATAACATTGACGGGGGGACAGGCGAGGACTTACACAGTGTGACGACGACGCAGCTCGTGCCTCCGGAGCTGCGGCAATCAGTTTTCCGTCTCCAGCTGGTTCGGTCGTCGACGCAGGGGTGACAGAGAACTGCGCCGTGGTGAGTGCGAACGACGGTAAGTGAACGGTCGGTACTCGGAAGCGCGTCGGCGGTCTCGTTCGTCGGGTAGCGGGTCACGTTGATCTGGCGATAGGTCACGTTGAGATGGCAGTTCTTGTTGCGCGGCGTACGGGGCCCGGGAAGAGTAGTCGGGGTATCTCGGTGTAGCCGAGGTCGCTGCGAAGCGCCGACGACAGAAGCGCGCGACATGGCCTGGATACCCGCAGGCGTAGCAAATGGGACGGTTGTCAGCTGTGCGCCAGGGGTTTCCGTAGTATTGCTGCGTACTGGGCGTCGTTGGTACTCGCACAGGTTGACGTGTCGGCAAAGGTAGAGGTCGCGGCGGACTTGCAGCGACAGCCGCATAAGTCAGTGGCGCGGCGACAGGTGTTGTCTGAGGAGCGGACGGCAATGCCTCGGAGACCTGCTCCTGTATCACCTGTCGGATGGCGGGTGTGAGACGCTCAGTAGTGGGTTCCGTTGTCGGTAAATACGACAGGCACGAAAGTTGTCGAGCCACTTCCTCGCGAACATATCGCTTGATTTCGGATATTAGCGTGTTGTGCTCACCACCGAGCGTCAACGCCGCGATAGTTTCGTCTGTAGCCGCTGGCCGCCGTGTCAAGACCCGTTGTTTAACGCAGCTCCTCGAAGCTCTGGCACAGAGTGGCGAGTTCAGACACGGTCCGCGGGTCCTTCGCCAGCAGCATCTGAAAGGCGTCATCGTCTATGCCTTTCAAGATGTGTCTGATCTTGTCTGCTTCGCTCATCGAAGGGTTAAGTCGCTTGCACAAGTCGAGCACGTCTTCGATATAACTTGTGAAGCCTTCTCCCTGCAGCTGTGCACGCCCCCCGCAGGCGCTGTTCAGCACGGAGCTTGCGCACTTCGGGACGACCGAACACATCGGCAATGCGTTGCTTAAAAGCACCCCACGTGGTGAATTCGGACTGGTGGTTGTTGAACCAGAGGCTTGCTACCTCTTTCAGGTAGAAGGAAACATACTGCAGTTTCGAAGGGTCGTCCCACTTGTTGCTCGCGCCTACCTTTTCAAATGTCGACAGCCAATCTTCGACGTGTTGGTCATCGGTACCGTTGAAGAAAGGCGGATCGCGCACGCGTAGCGATGTGGGCACGATGACCATCGGTGGTTGGGTCGTAACTTGCTGGGTGTTTTCGTCGGCCATTTCTGGGGGTGCGGGCAGTCTCCTGTTGCGGAGTTCCAGGTTGAATACCCCGCACCTCCACCACTCTGAAATGGGGTTTATTGACACACGTTGTACTTGAGCAGGAGCCCTGTGGACGCTAAAAACGGGCGGCGACAACCGGCACAAGAATCACAGCACGGGTAACAACAGCTCGCGCTCCGTCCTTCTTCTAAGGTGGTGGCCCACTACGGCATATTGTTCTTCTTCCTCCTTACAACTGCACCACTTCGCGCTACCATCCTCAGTCCAATTTGACGGAGCGAACCAATCGTACGCTCAAACCGATGTTGGCGGCCTTTGCCGAAAGTCAAAAGGACTGGGCAGACCACTTAGAGTGAGCTCGCGTTCGCAATCCGAACCTCCGAGAGTCGCTCTACTGGTTTCTCTCCCACTTTCCTCAACTTCGGAAGGGAGTTGGTAAATCCGGTGACCAGTGTCATGCAATGCCAGCTCGGGGACGAGGAAGCACCGGCAGACTTTTCTGCTTACGCGTCGACACTTCGGGACAGGCTTTGTCGAGCTCTCATTAGAGCAAGGCATAGTTTGGCATCGGCCAGGGCTGAGCAGAAGGCCCAGTCTGACCGAAAACATCGCCATCTTTCATTTAAGGTGGGTGACCTTGTCCTGAAGCGCAACCACGCTCTTAGTGACGCGAGCAAGGGGTTCTCAGCCTCGCTCGCTCCTAAGTGGCTTGGTCCGTACCGAGTGGAGAAAGCTTGGACTCCGCTCGCGTACTTGCTGATAGATGCCCTTTCGGGAAAATTTAGCCGTGCTCACATCGCAGACCTGAAAGCCTTTGCGTCGAGGTCTGACGAGCCTGCGCCAGCGCCCAGTGGCACTTCGCGCAAACAACGGGGCACACCCGGCGCGGCGGACCGCATTCGGACCCCGCATCGGTATAATCTGAGGAAGCGGTCACCTTAGTGATTGCGCGCCGGACGGTGGGCTTATTTCCGCAAACCGAAGGCCATCACCGTATTGTCCAGCCTCAGTAAGCTAACTTCTTTACGGCCAGTGCTCGCAAAGAAGTCGGCCCCGCCCAGTTTGCTGCTATTTTTTTTCTCCTTTGAGTGTTCATGTTTTACTTGATGTTTTTTTTTTTCACCTGCGGACAGGGGTCATGATTTGGTGATGTGCGTGGGGAGAGGGACGAAGGACGCTTCGCGCCTTCGCGTGGCGCGTTGGGAGAGGCCGGATCATCTGAGGTGTGCGTGCGTGTACGTGAGTGGTGCATCTGTGCGCGCCCGGGAAGATCGTGCGTGGTGGTGACGACACCATAGGACGTTACCGATATCGCCCTGGACTCTGGAGGTGTTCAGGGATCCACTGTCGTCAGGCCGCCCAGCTGTACCCTTCTCTTGGCCGTCGCCGAGAAGCCTTGGCGCCCCTTCCATCCAGCGCGAGGCCAGCTGACGTAACTGCTGTGCCTGGCCCTGCCGACGCCAGGACGCATTTGGCGTCAGGATCCCAGCGGAGGGGCTGGCTGCACCAACGAAGTCTTCCGGCTGAACCACCACCGGAGCGGCGTTTCGTCGCGGGCCTATCGTCGACAACATCGGGCAGAAGGTGAGCCCGTTCCACGCATTCGAAGAATCCTCTTACCTTGCACTCCGGCATCCACCTAGCCAAGACTTTACGCATTGCCTCCCCTCTGCGCCGTGGACGCTTTCCCGCGTGGGCATCACGAACACTGGCCTCCTTTTCGTTTACCCCCCTTTCGCATAATTCAAGTGTATTTTTTTAGGAGTTTTAGCAGCAGTTGCAGGGCCGGGCTGAGGCTATTTGTTGCTCATCGCATGACGTCTTTGCATGCATGAGCGACGACCGGCTGCCTTTGCAGACCGGTGTAGGGTGAATTAAGGAGAGGAGGATGTGGGGATCTGAGGCGCGCCCGAAGCCTCTGCGCGGTCATTCCGCCGTTCTGCCGGTCCTTTTCCCTCTCCCTTGCTCTCGTGACAGCGCATGATGATAGATGGCGCTGCGCGTGGTCTCGCGTGGTCTCGAGAGACGGCGAGACCGAGTCACGTGCGCGCCGGAAATGCTCTCTCTCTCTCCTCGGGCAGCGCAGGGTAAGCACGCGTTTTCGTTCCCTGTCCGCGTCCCCTTTGGAAATCGCCGGACTGTAGCCTGCCTGGGTGCCTCGGCATCCTTGGCAGGCGTGTTTACCTTTGCGCTAGCTCCGGTTCCGTACGATAAGCCAAAGAGCGGTGCCTAGTGCTCGTGCGTGGTCGTACTACGCCGAGCCGCACTTGCCGGAGGCCTACGCGTACGAGGTTTGCCCTAACTCTCGCGACCAGGCCCAGTGGTCATCGCGAGAGTGCGCAGCATAGCCGCGCGGGACCTTTTCCCGAGCGGCGTGTCAAAGCTCGCCATTGCCAGCTGCGACGTGCTCGCGGTTTTCCCATTTTGTTGTACCGTGCGCGTGCGGGAGGCCTTTGCTCCCCGCGCCCCGGGAGCGGACGTTGTACTGTGTTTTGGGTGCCGCCAAAGGCAATAAAGTGTTTGTGTGTTGTTAGATCGAACACTGTGGTTTTTGCCGCGCGGCGCTCAACGCTCGCGCGGAGCGGTGCGCTATACGTAAGCAGGCGACGGTATACGCGGCCCCGTGGCTCGCTAAGCCTGAACCCGCGGTAGTCTCGACTACGGTGAGTATCGAGGTTACCACAAGTGACAGCGACAAACTACCATTCCTTATCCGAGAATGCCTGCCGAATGTGCTCCACCCCATCCTTATTCTTCTAGTTTGTCACTCTTATGGTTCGGTGTCGTGGTTACTACCTGTTCTAAGTAGAGGTGTTCCTTTACAACTTCCAGTGTCTCGCCACCTATCGCAAAGCGCTGTTCTCTGCCGAGACCGTTGCACATTAGTTTTATGCTAATTTTCAGACCTACTCTTCTGCTTTCCGTGTCCAGTTCAGTAATCATGTGTTGTAATTCGTCTCCTGAGTTATACTCATCAATGCAATGTCATCAGCGAATCGCAGGTTACTAAGATACTCATTAACTCTTATCCCTAACTCTTCCCACTCTAGGGCCCTGAACACCTCCTGTAAACACGCGGCGAATAGTATTGGAGAGATTGTGTCTTCCAGCCTCGCACCGTCTTTTATTGGGATTCTGTCGCTTTCTTTATGGATGACTATGGTGGCTGTGGATCTACTGTAGATTTCTTCCAGTATGTTTATATACAGAGTTTTCACGTGACGTCACAGACAGGTTCTCTGCGCTGGGTGACCCTAAGATGGCGGCAACCGTGACTTTTTATCTCATTAGAGAACGTCAGTGCAGAGGAGGACACGGTCCCCGCGTTCTTTTGTGTTCTCCCCACGTCCTTCTGTTCGTGAGCCATGCCAAGGGGGGGAACATAAAGGAACGGAAGGGGCACCGGCACTAATTTGATGTCATGGTTTAAGCTCACGCAGCATCTCAACCAGCTGGGGGCCCTAAGATGGCGGCCATGGTGACGTCAATGCAAACTATGTATAGGCTTCATCAATGCCCTGATTCCGCAGTGCCTGCCTAATATCTCGAGCGAATCAGAGGCCTTCTCGTAATCTATGAAGGCTATATACAGGGGTTGGTTATACTCCGCGCATATTTCTATCACCTGATTGATAGTGTGAAAATGGTCTATTGTTGAGTAGCCTGTACGAAATCCTGCTACGTCCTTCGGTTGATTGAATTCTAAAGTGGTCTTAATTCTGTTGGCTATTATCTGTGTAGATAGCTTGTAGACATCGGACAGTAAGCTGACCGGCTTGTAATTTTTCAAGTCCTTGACGTCTCTTTCCTTATAGATTAAGATCATGCTAGCATTCTTCCAAAATTCTGGTACCATCACCGTCAAGAGGCGCTTCGTATTCAACCCCATTCCTTTCGTGTGTGGACGATGTTATATTGGAGAATGGCCGGAGTTTGAACAGGAGGCCTAGAGAGCACCGTAGTTAGCCTAAAAGAACGGCCTATTGCACTAAATTGCCGTGATTTCAGATGTGAACCTGTGCAATCTGAGACTTCTGTGACTTTCGGACACGACAGTAAACTAACACAGGGAATTGTAGAAGTTTTTCTAATAAAGAAGAAAGGTGAGGCATGTGTCAGCCAACCCTCACTGAGTATGTTGGATAGAGAATTTAACCTATTGCAGAAATCTGGCGTCATACCACAGTCACTCTTGTTTTTTTTTTTAATTTATTTTTTTTTGTGGATTTTTCTTGTCAGCCGTCTGCGCAAGTGCGCGCTCACGTGTGCCATCTCATGCGGTTTTCTTTTCCGCTCTTTTTCTGTAATATATTCAGTTTCAAGTCGGCGCTGGCGCTGTCTGCTCTTTTTCGCCTGTTCTTGTTTTTCGGTGCATGCTGTGTGACGTTATTTCATCATGTAATGTTTGTATTGTGCGGTGATATAATTTGCCTATTTACGCAGTGCCGATGAAAATTCGTGGTAGCCAATAGAAGTGACACGGATTTGTAGCAGAAATAAATTGTGGGAAACTGCATCCCTTTCTCCCGGGGCAAATGTAGCGAATATGGCACCCCATCCTGTCTTGTCTCGTTTTTCTTCCGCGTTCTCATTCGCTCCACTAAGATTTCGCTTTGCAAAAAAGCACCTCGCCCAGACCAGGACGACGTCGTCTGCTACAACCTGCTCAGCATCTCCTAGGAGGCTGAGCAGACGCTGCCTTTTCGCCATAAGGCAGCTAAGAAAGAAATCATCAGTCACACGGATCTTCTGGAACCGCCTCGCGAGGCACGACATCCGCGAGTACATGCGCAGCGCGCCTGCACTGCAACAGGAACTCAAGGCAGCGTCAAGGGGATAGTGGATAGGTCGCGTGCCTGACCACACGTACCCGTTGCAGTGCGTCAGCGCGAGTATTTTTGACGCGGCGCTTCGCCCTCTCCCCTATGGAGAGAGACGGCGCGAAGCTTCGCGTAGCCACGCGCCCTCTCTTCCACAGGGAGAGGGCGCGGCGCCGCGTCAAAAAGCTTGTCTCATGACAGAAGGAATCTATGACAAACTTAGAGAGATGAGAATAGACGAGGAAGGCATTAACAGCTTGGGTAGTGATCATAAACGCATAACATTACAAATGGGATATAAAACTGAAGATAAGAACCTAGAATCAAACATTGGCAGCTCGTATTTAAATGAGAAACAAATAACTAATATAGCCGCAAGAGTCGAGGAAGAAGTAGACAAACTGCCAGGCAAAAACTGGAAGTATAGTGAGCTGCTACATGTAATCACGAAAGAAATAGAAAAAAGAGAAGAAAACTATTTCTTGGAAAGGAAAGAGAAAGCCAAAATGTTGGTGGAACAAAGAAATCCGGGATGCGATCGAGAAGCGACGTGAGGCATCACGGCAGCACAGACAGGCAAAAAAGGAGAAGCGGCCACAGGATGAAGTCAACCAAGTATGGGAAATATATTTACAGCAAAAATCTATTGTGCAGAAATTAGTCGAGGCAAAAATTAAAGGCGAAAGTGAACGCTGGATGACAGAGATTCGCGAAAAGAAGAAGGCCGCGCCTAGGATATTCTGGAGCCACCTAAAAGCGCTAGGTAGGAAGTCTGTCACAATTCAATAACATATGGTAGATGAAGAAGGAAATCAATTGGAAGGGTATGAAGCGCTAGGTTACATCCGAAAGGTAACAGCCGATTCGTTTAAAAAGGTCACCCAAGGGATTCCCCCGGTGAGTAAAAGTATGCAGAAGAGTACAACCGAGGAAGATGTAGTACTTGAGAATTTCAATTGGAAGAAGGCCGAAGGAAAAATTCCTAAGCGCACTACTCCGGGCTTAGATGGGGTTCCCGTCAGCCTCATTAACGAACTAGGACATAGCACTAAAGAAGCACTGCTGAAAGCCGTAGAAAAGTGCTTACAGGAGAGGGAAATACCAGACAGTTGGCGAAAAAGTAGAATGAACTTAATCTATAAAGGCAGGGGAGAAAAGGATAACATTCGCTCGTACAGACCGCTAACCATTACATCGGTGCTATACCGGTTGGCGATGCAGGCAGCAAAATTAAAAATAGAAACGTGGGTAGAGCAAAATGATATTTTGGAAGAACTCCAGAATGGATTCCGAATCGACAGGCGGTTAGACGATAACCTGTTTGTTCTTACACAGTGTATAGAAATATCAAAAATAGAAAACAGGCCCTTATACGTAGCTTATCTAGACATCACCGGGGCATATGACAACGTTAATCAGGAAATTTTGTGGGATATATTGAAGGAAGTGGGCATAGGTGACGACTGTATACAGCTTTTGAGGGAAATATACCGAGAAAATACAGTTTGTGTAGAATGGGAAGCAAAAAATTGGGGGGACCCTTAAGCTTCGCCTTTAAGAGTTGAACGCGATAGCGACATCCCGTCCCTAGTGCCTACTTCAATCACTTAGTGCATACTATGTAATGGGTAGTATGCTTTAAACCAGGAGCAATTATGCGCGGCAAATGTGGGAAATGTTTTCGAACTTGCAATGCACCCACTACGTGGTGTTAAGGGAATTCGCGCAGTAAGGTGTGTGCCGTTTGTAATGGGTGGCTGGCTTTAAACTATGAAATCGTTATGATAGTCACATATTCTGACGCCCGATGGCAATGTACGCTTGTAACACGCAATATTCCTGGCATATTACATGTTATATTGCGACGCCTATATAAAGGACGCTTGGCGTTTGCGAAGCATGGAAGTTATTTTCAATGCATTTCCAAGCAGAGGAAGTTATTTTCACAGTATTTCCAAGCAGAGGCATGGCTGTGTGGTAGAACACCTGCTTGCCAGGCAGACGACCCGGATTCGATCCTCACTCGGACCCGAAAATTTTTATTATTTATTTTATTTGCAATCTTGCTCGATTTTTCGGTCACGGACAAGATGATGATATTTCGGTCACGGTAAAGATGATGATTTTTCGCTCACAACCAACGACGCCGACACCGACGCCGACGCCGGAATTTCTGCGAAACGAGCTCTTTAACGCTATCGCGTTAATAAGCAGCAAGGACAGCGTTGACATTAGCAAGGGGCTGAGACAGGGATGTCCTTTGTCCCCGCTGTTATTCATGCTGTACATGGTGAGGATGGAAAAAGCGCTAGAAGGTAGCAACATTGGATTTAATCTGTCACACAAACAGGCAGGCGCGATGGTTAAACGGAAGCTTCCAGGTCTATTTTCCGCTGACGATATTGTCTTATTTGCGGACAGTCAAGATGATATACAGCGGCTGGCAGATATATGCGGAAGGGAAGGCGAGGCTCTAGGACGAGGTTTTAGTGCAACAAAATGTGGATTGATGGTATTCAATGATCACGAAGACCAGTGTGGTCTTAATACAGGGCCAAGAAATACCGAGGGTAAGCGAGTACAAGTACCTCGGAGTGTGGGTAAATGAGGGGGGTAGATATATGGAGGTACAAGAGAAAGCATCGGTAACAAAGAGAAAGAGGAATGCTGCAATCATGAAGCACAGAGCGTTATGGGGATACAATAGGTACGAGGTGCTTCGAGGGCTGTGGAAGGGTGTGGTGGTTCCGGGGCTTACATTTGGGAACTCAGTGGTGTGCATGAAGTCAGAGGTGCAATCAGGAATGGATGTAAATCAAAGGACTGTGGGACGCCTCGCGTTGGGCGCTCACGGGAAGACGACAAATGAGGCTGTAAAGGGTGATATGGGATGGACAGGTTTTGAAGTGAGGGAAGCTCAGAGCAAAATTAGATTTGAAGAGAGGCTGAGGAAAATGAAGGAGAGTAGATGGGCAGGGAAGGTTTTCAGGTATTTGTATAGAAAAAACGTCGACACGCAGTGGAGAAAAAGAACTAGGAGGCTCACCAGTAAATATACGGTTAGCAGTGTGGGCGACATGGCAACAAGGAGCATTAAGCGAAAAGTCAGAGAGGCGGAGAGGACTTATTGGATGACAGCGATGGAAAAGAAGCCGGCTCTCAGTGACTACCGAAAGGGAAAAAACGAAATGAAGGAGGGAGAGGTATTATGATAATTCAAGGGGAAGCGCTTTACTGTTTGAAGCAAGGTCGGGTTGCCTAAGAACGCGTAGCTATAAAGCGAGATTCTGTAACAATGTAGAACAATGTAGATGCTGTGGGGGGAACTAAGGAAACGATGGAACATGTACTGATTGAATGTGGCGATATCCACCCAGATATACGTGTGGGCACGAGTCTACATGAAGCCTTGGGTTTTAGGGACAACAATGGAAAGCTGAACACGTCCGCGATAGAAATAAGTAAGAGGCGGTTAGAGTATTGGTGGCAGAAAAGTAGAGATAAAGGACAACAATGAAGAATGGGGAAAAATAAGGTCATTCTGCCCTAAGAGGCAGAGAGATGGACCATGAATTTATATTTTTATTTGCTATAACAACATACATTTAATCAATGTAGATGAGGCATTAGGCCAACATAAAAAAGAAAGTTTTTTTTTTCGAGCCTGGTGGCAGACATGTCAACGCCCCGTTATAAAGGGGACGCTCATAGCACCCATCTATCCATCCAGCTACGCGATGACGCGCTGCAACGGGTACGTGTGGTCAGGTACGAACACACTGGCGGCGCGGCACTCTTCCGCGCGCCGCTCGCCGCTCGCGAGAACCCGCTTTTCTCTCTTTCTCCCGCGGAGCGACAGAGAATTTCTGCCGCCGACCAAATCGCTCCGTGCACCATTTTTGCCGCTGCCGCCGCTTGCCACGCAAGCAACCCACCAATGAGCGCCTGGCTTTTCCTCCTCACCCGTGTGTCGTCTGCGCCCCCCGCACCACCTCTCTCCGTCTGTCGCAGAGGGGCGAGCCGATGGGCGCGCACGGCTCGACATGTTCAGTCCTGTCTCGCTACTCACGCGGCGCCGCCAATGTGGACAGCGTGCCGCTGCTTGCCGAGCGGAGGCGCCGACGGGTGGAACGCCGCCGCGGCAAGCTTTCCGCCAGTGTGCACGTACCCTTACGAGTTCTTTCTCCTCACTCAGCGGCAGCGTCTGGAACCGCAGCGCCCCTCAACGGCGCGGGTCTTCCCTATAGTATGCCGCGGTGGATAAATCGCCGCACATCTTCTGGGAGTAACGTAGGATACAAGGAAGACGACGGCGATGAATAAAAGCACGGAGAGAGCGCGTGCCGGTTCATTGTGATGCTTAAAGAGCTTAAAGGGCCCATGACATGCTGCCCCATTAAACTGCGCTTTTCATCGAAAAATAGAAGTAGAGGGTCTATTGTGCTTGTACATATAAAAAAATGGACTGTAAAAGATGTAATATTTCATTCCAAAGTGAGCCCTAGAAATCACCGGCTATAGACTCCGCCCACCGCCGGCAAACGCCATTCTGCCATGGAGTGTACGATGCCATGTGCTGCAGGAAGTGCAGCCGTCGTGTTCTACTTAACGATGTACTGAAACCATTTTGAGATATCGCAAAAGGGGATATTTCGTTGCCTTGTTATGCAATGTTAACACTCTCCACACACTGTAGTCAGCCAACACGTATAAAATATTTGCTTTGATTTTAAAGTTTTCGTCCCTGAGCACCAGCAAGTCAGCCCCACCACTATCGACATTATCCCAAAGAGTCAACACAGTTCCACTGAGTTTGCGAAATCTGCGTCCTACATGCAGCCTAAAGTACACAAATCACAGCCGGGGTCGCTGGAGATAATGCACTCATTGTTGTTTACGAGTACCAGGAGCAGATGGCAGATCTGCCGCTTGTACGTTGCGAATGCTGTCTCCCCGTGACTTGAAACTGCATAACACGTCACGGAGAAGCCGCCCCCCTCGATATCGAAAGAGTCTTTTTAAGGTAGCAGTATTAAAAATATATGTGATGCATTCACAGTCACCACAGTACTCTTTTTAAGGTTCTCGAAACCCGTGTTCTTATTTAGAGGAACAATTCCAAGATATTTAAAAATCGTGTCAGTACTGCTTTAAGTGTCAGCGGCTGCAAAAGCCGCTGCAGATCGTTCAATTTTTGAGGCCGTACCGAAGAAAGCAGTAATAGCTCTATTGTACGCACAGCTGACCACGAAACAAAATCGTTGGCCGGAATATTGTTACGTCACGGCTCACGAGTGCGCCAGTGTTGTCGACTCTAGGGCCACTCGCGTGTTTTAAAAAATGCTGGTTATAAATTAAGTTCTCGACCAAATGCGCTGAAATTTCCACAGCTTGTTTGTGCAGAGCCAAGGATTAAGCCACATGACACAAATTATGAGCGAAAATTGAGTTTCATGAATCCTGTAAACAGCTTCGCTGCTTCTTGAGGCTTTATGAAGTTCCCCATTGACGGCAGTTGTGAACTTCATCGAGGAAGCTGCCGTATGACCAGATGGTAAGTCAATGTGGAATCTCAAAAAGAATTTTCGTCTTTAAAACGGAAGTTGTAATGATAGAACTTGCCATATAAAAAAAACTCTTTATTTGCCTTCGATTGAGGTATAAAATTGATTTTTCATTGGAGCAGCACGTGGCATAAATTGAGTCTGAATGTGGACAAAAATAACGAATTTCTGAAATTCATCATTTTTTCTCGTAAAGTGTACACATTTGAGGGGTCCAAAAATATCTTTCAAGCAAAGTATCTCTTCCGTAGAGTAAGCATTCATTACTCACATATTGATACAAAGCGCAATATTGCGATGGAAAAAATACAAACGTAGATCATTTTAGTGAAATTCCTGGAGGCATAAATGAAGAAAACTTTTTCTTTTTTGTTGTGTGCGTGTTTTTGTGTTTTTTTTGTGTTAGTTTGTCTTTGCTTCGTAATACGCGGTAAGTGTTTGTTGGTATAAATAAGGTCACATTTACCTGCCAATAAATTGTTGTTAGTTTGCGCTTCGTCTGTCCATCTATGTTCCTTCTTGTGTCCCTGTCTTTTGTGCGCATCAGTTCCCATCAAGATGAATCACCAACAAGCCCAAGTCGAAACCCTCTTGGAGAAAAATTGCACTAATATTATTTAGCACAAACACCTTTGCTTAATGTGTAAGCCAAATTTAGTTTTTTAACAAGAAACGATACTCTTAGAATAAGTTCTCTTGCGAACAACGCCCAGACGAATTCCTGGGAAATTTGATAGTCTTTGTGTTGCTTCTCCTTGTCCCCGTGTTTTTTTTTTTTTTTGCGCAAAATTGTTAAGATGAATCTGTTTCAACTAGGCCGACTCGCAGTTTTGCTTAAGTTTGAAAGGAACCAACGTGATCAAAAAATTTTTTCTTTCCGAAATATTCTCGCAATTCACTGTTTTCAAAGCAGTAAATCAGAACGATTTTTTTTAAATACATGTCAGATGGGTCACCAAAATGGCTGGGACGTTTGGCGTGGAATGAATTACCATAGGTTTTAATCTGTCCCACAAACAGGCTGGCGTGATGATTGAGCAGAAGCTTCCGGTTTCCGTTAATAATGACTGGGGTTTAACGTCCCAGAAGCACTATATGATTATGGTAGCGGAGCGCTCCGGAAATTTCGACCATCTGGTGTTGTTTAACGTGCAGTGAAATCGCACAATACAGGGGCCTCTGGCATTCCACCTCCATCGAAATGCGACCGCTGCGGCCGGGATTTTCAGGTATATTTTATGCTGACGATATTGTCCCATTGCGGACAGTCGAGATGATGTACTTTTCGAACACCCGGCTTGCCTTGCAAGCGTACCATATCAAGAAAAAGGGATCTGATTGTATCAGTGATACGTCTATATCTTTGTACCCCTTCGAATATGCATTCATGCGTGAGCATTTCTATTAAAAATCTCTGTTGTTACGTATGCAATACGTGTTGTTCCGCGTGCGCATGCAAGATCTGTGGTTGTGGCATTTATATGCGTTGTTGCGAGAAGAATAAAGTAGTTTATAGTAAGCGCCAGTGCTTGTCTCGAAGATACCGGCCCTTCGAGCGTTCCTTGAGTTTGCCGTTCATGCAGACCTCGCCGCCTTATAGCCGAACGCTTGCCTTCGTGCTCCTGCCTGCGCTGACAAGATACCCTCTTGCCATGCTACTCTCTCCTTCTTTCTAGCTTCTCTTCTTCCTATCCTCTTTACTTCCCCTTCCCCTTCCCTAAGGGCGCTGAGCCGTGCCCCCACGTCGGGAGGCAGAAAATAGCGCCCTTTTTTATCTTCTTCTCTTCCCCAACCACTCTCTCTCTTCTATTCTTTGTGGTCCGTCTTGGTTCGCGCTGAAGTTTTCACCTTAAATGCTATGTACCGACAAGGCCTAACAGAAGTTTTATTGGAAATGATATACAGCGGCTGGCGGATATATGCGAAACGGAAGGTGAATCTCTAGGACTAGGATTTAGTGTAACAAAATATGAATTCATGGCATTCAATGATCCCAATGATCGGACGGTGTCAATATAGGGCCAGGAAAAATCGAGGGTAAGCGAATACAATGCCTCGGAGTGTGGATAAATGAGGGTGATAGTTTAGTGGATGTACAGGAAAAAAGGAAAAAGCCTCGGGAGCAAAGGGAAAGAAAAATATTATAATAATGAAGCACACAGCGTTATGGGAATACAATAGTTATGAGGTACTTCTAGGTCTGTGGAAAGGTGCAATAATACTGGGGCTTACATTTGAGAACTGAGTCGTGTGCATGAGGTCAGAGGTGTAGTCAGGAATAAATCTCAATTAAAGGACTGTGGGACGCCTCACGTTGGGCGCTCACGGAAAGGCGACAAATGAGGCTGTTAAGAGCGATATGGGATGGACAAATTTTGAGGTGCGAGAAAAGCTCAGAGCAAAATGAGGTTCAAAGAGAGGCACATGCAAGAGAGTAAATGGGCAGTGAAGGTGTTCCGATATTTGTATAGGAAGAGCGTTGACATACAGTGGAGGAGGAATAAACGTTTATTTCACGAAACGGTATTGCCAAAGAAAAAAACGGTGTAAGCGATATGGCAACAAGGAGCGTTAAGCGAAGTCACAGAGACGGAGAGGATTTACTGAATAGCAGCAATGAAGAAAAAACCGGCTCTGAGTAACTACTGAAAGGGCAAAAACGAAATAAGGAGGGAGGCATGATAATTCGAGGGGAAGCGCTTTACTGTTGGAAGCGAGATCGGGTTGCCTTACAATGCGTAACTATAAAGTGAGATTCAGTAAAGAAGAACAGTGCACATGCTGTGAGGAAGGTCAGGAAACGACGGAGCATGTTCTGATTGAATGTGGAGATATCCATTTAGGTGTACGTTTGGACACGAGCGTACATGAAGCCTTGGGCTTTAGGGACAACAATCGAAAGCTGGACACTTTCGCGATAGAAAGAAGTAAGTGACGGCTAGAGTATTAATGGCAGAAAACTAGAGGGAAAGGTAAAAAAAATAAATAGTGGAAAAATAAGGACATAAATTCACAGTCCCTCCCCCCCCCCCCCCCCCCCCCCAAATATAATATGTGGGGTTTTACGTCCCAAAACTGGCTGATGGTCGAAATTTCCGGAGCCCTCCACTGCGGCGTCTCTCATAATCATATGGTGGTTTTGGGACGTTAAACCCCAGATATTATTTATTATTATCTTCGCTTTGGTGGCGCATGCTTCGCTAGCAATTATATTTTAACCTATGGTAATTTCTTGTAAAAAGGGGTAATTTCTTGTAAAAAGGGGCTCATGGTGGAAACAGCTGAGCTGATACACTGGATGCAATGAATGTTTGCTTGGCAGTGGTACACTATACCTACTTTTTCTGCAAATACTATGGGGATGCAATCAAGGTTTGCACGGACACCCGTCTGGTCCGGAAAAATCATTGAATAGAAAAAAGTCACAGGTTCACCGCAAGGGTGAAGCAGTGAATGCGATAGCAACAAATTCTAATGTTAATCGAAGTGAGGCTGGCAGCTAACTCTTTTGGATCCGATCTCAGGCAACTCTACAAAATGCTTGTTTAAGAGCATACGGCCGCTCCAGGGACACTGTTCGTCGCCCGCTGTCGGCTGCTGAGATTGCGAGATAACGCGTGCGCGAGCGACGACCGCGCTCGTAAAACCAAAGGTCGCAGTGGCTGCATGAGGGACACCCCTCCCCCCCCCCCCCCCTCGCGTCTTTCCGCGCTTGTTAAAGACGCGCGAGCGTTTCCTCTCCTTGAGCATTCCCCGGCTCGTCGAACAGGCGGGGGGGAGCTTATCGCATACGCCTCGGAGCGACATAGGTGGGCCGGCTCATTTGATGTCCACTTCAGCGGCGTTTGTCGCCCCCCGCTCCCGCACTGTTACCCGCGGGTATTTTTCTTCGTGGCTTTTCCTTATATATATATACATATACATATACGGGACATGACGGCAAAAATCAGCCGAGACTGTCCATATAATTGCTATCGCAATAAAAAATCTGGCATTTCCACGAAGTGAATCATGACGAGTGGGCGAAGTACTGGGGATCGTTCTTACCGTAACCCACCCGTGACATTGCCCACTCGCGCATGTAAATGAGTGACAACGCGTGTGTACAGTACATACAATCTGTTTTTGCCGTTGAGCCGCCGCTTCCCGCGTCCTCAACGCCGGGGTAGCAGCTTGTTGTCGGCGTTGCCGTTTTGCCTTTCGCGGGCGAGAGCGCGTTCGCGATCGTTTACATCAATTGCAGAAAGAGAATGTGTGGTCTTGAACGCGCTTATTCTTCATCGTCATCAGCATAATCGTCATCGTTATGACTTATAGTAGGTACATTCCATGTGCTGTGCCGTGATGGCAGAAAGAGAATATGTGGTCTGGAACGCGCTTATTCCTCATCGTCATCAGCGTCATCGTCATCGTCATGGCTTATAATGGTTACCTCGCATGTGCTGTGCCGTGATGGCAGCGTCATCGTCATCGCACTAGCGTGACTACACCGGGGGAGTGATGTACAAGGCTCGACCCTAATGAGCTTCGCCCCTAAAAGACGAGGACACCAACCACAAGAGAATAAAAATGCGTTGACGTTGCGGGACCCATAATGGGAGCCTTGTTCACAATCGTTGTGAACAAAGCTCCCGTTCTGGGTGCCGAAACGTCAACCATGGGGATCATCGAGAGCGTTTCGCAGCAGATATTGTAGCAAGGAAAGTGATTTGCAGCATGAGTTCAGTTTCAATACAGAGCGCAATAAAAACAGAGGACACAAGGAACAGAACACTCTCTTCCCTTTGTTTACATTGTGGTGTATTAAAATTTAAAGCATGCTCTAACGAGAAAGCCAATCGTGCACCCTTCATGATATGTAGCGCCTGTCTTCAGCATACTATAGCCCCTTGCCACAGCATCAGAAATAGAGAGTGTAAGCAAAACTCATTACGGTCTTGTAACTACACTAACCTAGACAAAAATTATAATGACCGCGCGCACCACGTGTACTTTTAGAAATACGTATAAGCAGCCGAAAGGAAGAAAGAAATATTAGTCATAGCATTCTTTTCATCTATCCCACCACTGCTAGTATATACACTCTAGTAGTTGTTTGTGGCATATTAATGCGATAGCGTTAAAGAGCTCGTTTCGCAGAAATTCCGGCGTCGGCGTCGTTGTTCGTGAGCGAAAAATCAGCATCTTGCGCGTGACCGAAAAATCGAGAAAGATGCAAATAAAATGAATAATATAATATAATAATCTATAATATAATATAATAAAAAATTATATTATATTATATTATATATTATATATATTATTATATTATATATATTATATAATATAATCTATAATATAGTATAATATAATATAATATATCTGTACGTCGGTTCAGGTTGTTAAAAGATAGCATTCTGATTGTTGCTATTACTGGTTGTGGGTGTGACGTCCTCATGGTGGTGACATGTGACACTATAAAAAGGCTGGTTCTTCAAATAAATCTCAGTTGGTAGTTCAGCACTGGTCCTGTCGTACTGTGTCTTTCGTCCCGTCTTTCGTGCTGTTTTATTTTTCGCAAATGTCGCACCAACTTGCCCAGACAAAAAGCACTGAATAATAAAATTCCCAGGTCCGAGTGAGGATCGAACCCAGGCCGCCTGCGAGGGAATCAGGTGTTCTACCACACAGCTACGCCTCTGCTTAGAAGTACATTGAAAATAACTTCTTCTGCTTGGAAATACAGTCAAAATAACTTTCTTCACAAACACACGCGTCCTGTATACATACCTCACAATATAACAGGTAATATCGCAGTAATATTGCGTGGTACAAGCGTACATTGCCATCGGGCGTCATAACACGTGAATATCATAACAACTTCGTGGTTTAAAGCCGGCCACCCATTACAAAAGGTACACACGTTACTTCGCGTATTCCCTTAACACCACGCAGTGGGTGCATAGCAAGTATGCACTAAGTAGGGACAGGACATCGCTATCACGTTCAACTCTTAAAGGCGAAGCTTAAGGGTTCGCCAATTTTTTTACAGCTTGTTGCTTCACATTTCATTGTGCAAGAAATCAAATTATGCGCTGTTGCATCACATATCGTGCCGCGCTAAAGTTTCTCGCACTGCTTACGCTAGCAGGGGAGTACATCTGCCTTGCGAATTGTGAAGGCGTCGCCTGTCTTTCTTCCACTACTGGAGCAAATTTAGGATGTCTCTGCGGACTTCTGCACAATTAACATAGCTTTCCAGCTCATCCCTCTCGCTCCCGGACGTCGTGCCGGTCTTCAATGTCATCTATAAAACTCCTCTTTGAGGGTTTCTCCTTGCAGTTTTCAGCAGTGTATGTTATGCATGCTTTGCGCCGCGCTCTCTTTTTTTTTCATATTATAATGTTTTACGCCTGCCTAACGACGTTGTACTGGTATAGAAGGTGGTCATTGGACTATACGACTGACCGGAGGAGGACGAAGAGATCTCGATCTATTTTCAGGGTTTGTTCCCGTTTGGTAATAAGGGCGTGAATAAGCTTTTTCGACGCTTACTCATATGGTTCGAGGTAAAGGGACATCGATCACATGGCACGGAATTAGTAATTGTCTTTTTTCAAGTCAGGTATTTCGTGAGCAAATATACTTTTCCCGAGGCCTTGTTTAATAGACCTATGCTATTCCTGCGCATTCCAAAGTTGTTGTGGCATTATTATGTATCTCTCGCACTATATAGCGCAGGGGTCTCAAACACGCGGCACGCGGCCCACACACGGCTGCCTTCGTCCGATATTATTTTCTTTATAAGGACTTCCTTAAGCTACATAGGCATGACAGGGTCTAAAGCATTTTTTTTTGTGAGACACCCGATGCGTCCACTATGCGTTCATACATAACCGTGAAAGAAAAGTCTATATTTCAGAATCGGCGTCCAGATTTTAGTCATTTTGGAGATAGGTATAGATATGTTGTTGGAATCTCGCCACCAAATACCCTTCAGAAATGACCGATATATCAGATATGGGAAATGTATTTCAAATGGCAAAATCAGGTGACATTTATTACAAACTATTCTCCAGCCCCACCCCTCCTACCCCTGCCGTGGCCCTTGCGGGACTAAATTTTCGTGAATGCAGACCGTTATAGCTGATGCGAGTTTGAAACCTCTGCTATAGCAGAACAAGATGAAAGCTCAAACGCTAACAATGTGGACGCACAAAGCAGGCTGTGCATGTCCATCTCCCGCGTGACATGACCACTAGGAGCCGTGACAGAGCCACGGAAAACAAATGAGGGGAGTTTTTTTTTCGAAATGAGCTAAATCCAGAAACCGAAACTAGCTCAAATAAAGCTCCATTGGCACGTACATACTCTCAACTTTCCTGTAAAACAGTTATCGAAACGAAATGGGTCAATACAACCAGCTACGAGTGCTTACAGATTTCGTTTCAAAACGAAATTGAGCCAGATCCGTGCGCTGTACGGATCGAAATGAGGCAAATCCAGTAAGCCAATAGCAGAGCTTTTTACCTCCAGACAGGGTATTTGGCCGGATTGAAAAGGACGTGAGGAAGAAATCCTCACGAAGAAACACGAAGAAATCCTGAATCCCCAAAGCTACCAAATGATTTTTTCATATCATGGCACTGTGCTAGAGCTCGGAAAACATTGGGACGTGTATGACTGGAAAGCCTACTGTACGGCAGAGATGAAATCGACATCCAGCTTGCCGTTTAAGATAACAGAAACCAAGGTCTTCTACATTCAAAGAAATGCAGCTGGTAGAAGCCCTAGAGTTAGAGCAGAACCCCACTATAATGTTTCCGTATCAAATTTCGTGCCAGTCCTAAAGAGGGGAAAGTCCCTTGCACAAGCTACCGTGCAATGCCCACTGTACACTCATCATGTCAACAAAATGAAACTGATAGATGTGACGAGCCTTCTCGTAAAGCATTTCGGCAGTTCATGGCAAGAGAATCAAGAGCTCGCTTATTTTGTCAGTGTCCTCAGGCGTGCCAAAGAAAATGATCATACAGAAGATTTCGAGTAGAGCTGCTTGTGCTGCGAAGAAGACGCACCGGCTCTTCGTGTATAGTTGAAGGCCCTTAATTGAAGCACTGTTGCTTATCTTTGATGGCTTTTCGGCCAAAACTCTATCATACTGCTCTTGAAAGTCGATTTCAATAAAGTTTTTGCAAGAATACCGCCTCGAATTGAATGTGTCATTTCAATATGAGCCAAATCCAAAGTTATCATGCTAATATTGGTCAAGTCCGCTGTATATTTTTTAATTAATTGTGGCCGTAAACTTCTACTAGCTGACATGTAAAATATATCGCGTAATAGGTTTGAAAGCGTTGTATTTACATTGCGTAACAAATTTTCACTGTTTTCACAAATTCTGTTTTGGTGGATTTGACTCATTTCGAAAAAAAACTCTTCAAATGTCTTTACAGGGATCCTATATAACGAGACTCCGTGCAGTCCTTTCGTTTAAGTGGACGGCTGGAATATTTAAGATCGTTTCCCAGCTTTAGAGCTGTTGCGATGATTAGTTATAAATTTATTATATTACTTTAATTACTGTGATCACAGAATAACATTTGGGATATAAAATAATAAAGAATGCGAAGAAAGCCCAAGAATAGCCAGATGTTAACTATGTAAGCGTCTGGCCTATTTACTTTTAGCTCGCCCGTTTTAGATAAATCAAGTAGCCCCATATGCAAGAAGCAAAAGAAGTTCAGTACTTGTCCATCATAGAACTCCAAATAGGTTGCCCCACATAAAAAAAAGAATTTTTTTCGAGATAAAATGTGAAACATAGATGTGTGTGCAATTTCTTTGGAATAAATTTAAAGGGACACTAAAGAGAAGAATAATTTTTTATCAGTAAATTACTCTTTTACAATTCCAAAATAACCACGCTCACCGTGACAAGACTTGGTAAGCGCGAAAATGCGAATGGACAAGCTACCATGAAGTTCGCGCAGCAGATTTCGTCACGTTATAGATTCTGACGGCGTCTACCGGGGCCTACGTAGATCCTAATCGGTAAAAATCAAGTAAATTGACCTCTGAGTAACTCATAGACTTAACATACAAAGTTTCAGGAAATTTTGAAGATCCAGTGCCCCCCAAAATACGACGAATGCAGTTTCAAATTCGTGGCGCCACGCGCGGAGATTTCAACGTGAAATTCTAAAACGGAACTTTGGCCTTGATTTTTTTCTGTGTGAATAAAGTTATGGTGGTGAAAGGAATGATATTCAAATTGTCAGAGCACACATTATTAGTATAAACGACTTTAGTGCTTCACTTTCGTGTCCCTTTAAGTATTGAGAAAAGTCCAGGCCCGGCCCGACCCGAACCCGCCGCCTCAAACCCGGGCCCGGCCCTAAGCCCGGAGCTTCAGGCCCGAGCCCGGCCCGGGCCCGCCGTGAAACCTACTTTACCCAGCCCGGCCCGGGCCCGGGTTTTTGGGTAGGCCCGATCCCGTGCAGTGCTCTAGCACTGAAATCGCACAGTACACGGGCCTCTACCATTTCACCTCCATCGAAATGCGACCGCCGCGGCCGGGATCGAACCAGCGACCTTCAGGTCAGCAGCCGAGCACCGTAGCCACTGATCCACCGAGGCGAGCCCCCCCCCCCCCCCCCCCCAACCATCCTCCCCCCCAAATAAAATAACATAACTAAAAAAACATAAAAACATTACAGTTGAAACATTACATTGAAGGTTTCAGACTTGCCGCCAGCAGGTCTGCAACCTTTACCTTGCCCTAACCGGCCGTTGGGGCTTGTCGACATCGAATGGTAAGGGCCACTTACTCTTACGTCAGCTGGTCGCCGCTGGGCCATCGTCGCGGTTGACCATCTCATGCGATACGCCGAAACTGCCGCCCTCTAAGCGGCTACAGCGCGCGATGTTGCCTTGTTCCTGTTCCACCGATTTGTACTGCGTCATGTCTTTTTTTTTTTCGGAAGTCGTCGAAGCCATTCTCAAAGAGTGTTCACCGCAATGCTGCTTACCACCCGCAGACGAATGGCCTCACCAAACGCTTTAACCGTACGCTCGGCGACATGTTCTCTGTGCACGTCACCGACGATCACACAAAGTTGGATGCCATTCTGCCCTTCGTCACCTAAGCTTAGAATACCGTCCCTCAGAGCACTACTGGTTTCTCATCGTTGTTCTTATTGTCCGGCCGGCACCCGTCGCACACAATCGACACGATCCTTCCATACATGCCGGATCCATCTGAGTGCGCGGCTATTTCTGCCATAGCCAGACTTGGTGAAGAGTGTCGCGAGCTTTCCAAAACCTTTACTACGCAAGAACAAAAGCGGCAGAAGAGTATTGGCGCTGACACAACCACTTCTGCGCCCACATTCCTCCCTGGAGCGCTCGTACGGCCCTTGATCCCTACCACTGCAACTGGCCTGTCTTCAAAACTACTGCCCAAATACGAAGGCCCCTACCGTGTCGTCGAACGCACATACCCGGTCAACTGTCTGCTCGAACCCGTTGAACCATCTTCGGACATGCGCCGCCGAGGGTGTGGCATTGTCAGCGCGGAGCGCCTCAAGAACTGCCACGACCCACTTACAGTGACAAGCCGTTAGGTCACCAGTGGCTCCCTTTTCGTAGTAGGGGTAACTGTAGTGAAGCTTAAGAACTCTGTGATGGGTCGTCCCCTCCAGAACTTTCTAGTGGGTCGGTCTCTCCGGCTCTCTTCTACAAGAGCGCCGCTCGTGCTGGGAGTCCGTGCTCCGCCTAGACTGTCCGAACATGTTTCTTGCCTGTCAACACATGTCTAGTTTCCCCAGTCTCCCCAAGGGGGCGGTAGTCATCCACGCTGGGTCTTAATGAAGTAAGTAAAACCAGGATCTGCCGAATAGCACTCTCCATTTGAGGTCGGCATTTGGTACGGCCTGGCCACGCATACGTGTGCAAACGCCCTAATGTGTCGATTCATTCATGCTCACTCATGCTCAGATCAAGCCGTGGTGATGAGTCTGAGTGAGTCCTGGTGAGAAAAATTTTACTGGGTCTGAGTTCGAGTCAGTCCGATTGACAAAACTTTTGGTGAGTGTGAGCCCGAGTGAGCCCAAATTCAAGATGTATTTCTTCAGTGAGTCTGAGTAAACTCCCGTTTTCTTTCTGACCTATGGGCCTATCTACTCAACTTCAGCATTGCTTTCAGACTTATGTCAGCTCACATTCATACTCACGTCGTCTCACACATACGTGAACGCGGAGCTTTTACATACCAGCTCATTATTTATTAATGAGAGGTGTGAGTTACGGAGGGGTGGAAGGGAGCATCTTTACCTCTACTCCTCCCCACAAACCCTTAGTAGCAAGTCAGCGATTTGCATATGCCGGCTAAATTCTCTGCTTTTCAATAAAGGGTTATCTCTCTCGCCGATTGTTGCCCAATAAACACCTTTACATTATTATTATTATTATTATTATTATTATTATTATTATTATTATTATTATTATTATTATTATTATTATTATTAGCTTCGCTGTGCAACGTGCTCGTGTACTTATATTTATGGGCACGATAAAGAAACGCAGGCGCTCAAAAGTAACCCGGAGTCCTCTAAAATACCATAGAGAATTTCTGTGACGTATACAAAAGAATTTGCTTTTCTATTTGGCAATACCAATAGACTCATGTGTATTGTTTTCGGCAAAACGCCATGTCATGGCGACTGAATGCGAGATGTACTGAGAGCTACGAATTGCTAAACTATTGGTTCTGAGTAACCAACAACCGGTGGGCAGGGCTGGGCAAAGATACTTTGAAATTGTATCGCGATACGATACAAGATACTCAAGCAAAAAGTATTGAAGATACAAATACAAGATACTACAGCAAAAATTGTATCCGATACGATACTTGTCAATTGTATCTGAAGATACTGCGATACATTCGCAAATTTGTTGTTATAGAACCCAATAATGTAGTAGCGAACGTCCATGCAGAAAAAAAAATCTCCTTGAAAATTTCTTAATTGTGGCCTATTTCATTTCAATTAAATGTTTGTTAGTATCTCAAAAGGTTTGTCTGTCTTGGTCAAAGTAAGTTAGTTCACTTCCGAAGAACTTATTAGGGTTTGTTTTAGCTGCTTAACAGGACAGCTCTGTGGACACTTCGCTGACAGCGATTCTTGCTTGTCATTTCTGTAATTGATGGGAGTCGCTGCTGAGCTTGCTGACCAGCCAGGGGGTTGCCATCTAAGCACACGAGCTTCAATAAGAAGCCTTCACACGATGGCGCTGATACCGGTGTGCAGTTTTACCTTGTCCATAAAGGACCTCTTATGCAATACCGAACCACCGGTGCACAGAAGCAACAACGCTTGTAGCGAAATTTTGTTACGCATTGTGTATACAAGCTTACGTAGAGCACATAAAGCTACTATTACTTTTCATATTCTTCTTACCTGCTGGCGTAAACCGTTCGTTATCTATATACTCTCTAACGTGCTATCAATTTTTCTTCAGGCGAGATAACATGTGCACCCCAGAAAAGCCTCAGACCTACTGTATTCTGACGTGATGGTGACTATGAAGAAAGCGGCAGTCACTCCGGTAGAGATGAAAAACTCATTATGGGGCTAACTTGTACCCAGAAAGCTAAGTAACTTAAAGTACGAGCAAAGCGCGCTGTACTCTGATAGCGGCAATAAATGTCGTCGGCCTTCGGTAATCTGATAATCGGCAGAAACCGTCTTGTTTTATACATCAGTGATCGCACCTTCCAGCGTTATCGCTGATGCTCGCGTAAGCTCACGAATTAACAAGAGTACTCGCATACTGCGCGTAATCTGAATAATAATTGTTGAGTTTTTACGTCCTAAAACCACGATATGATTATGAGGGACGCAGAAGTGGAGGTCTCCGGAAGTTTTAGCCATGTGGTGTTCTTTAACGTACAAACAAATCTAAGTACATGAGCCTCTAGTATCTCGCCTCCATCGACATGTGGCCGCCGCAGCAGGATTTGCGCGTAATCTTAGTAGAACAAGCTGAGACAATCTCATAGTTTACGAAACGTTGCGTGGCTGCTTGCGCCGAGCGGTGATAAGTTTTTTGTGGTTTAGACCCGATCACACCAAAATGAAAAAAAAAAATAAGAGCGCGTGGGAGTATAGTTGCAGAAATCGTCGCAGGACAACGCCGCTATTCAGGGTATTGGCGCCTATAGCTGCGATTACCTGGCAATTAGTAAAAGTAAAAAAAAAAAAAAGGGAAGCCTAAAAAAGGAAAACAATTATAACTAAATAGAAAAGCCGTTCCGTTTCAAGCATTTGTAGTGCATAAGTTCAGATACACGATACAGGTGGCACTCCTTAATAACTATGGCCACTAAGCATGAAGTATCGTGAACTTACCTGTTAAGGTAAGACAATAAAAAATCAGTGCCTATAGAAAATTGCCTGAAATAGGCTCGTTGGGATGTTCATAAGAAAAACGGACCATTTGATATTACAATGTTTCTCGAATACCCCGTTTATGATCTTTAAGATGGCCCCTAATTATTCCAATTATTATAACGCAAACTGAATTTGGTCATTTTAATAAGCAGTAAGCAGAATGTTTGGTGCTGTATACTCAATGCACGCCCACATAATGACATAGTTGTTTCCCAAATCGCCTTGGTATACTCAAGTGAATATAAATGTGTAAACAGTAGCGGAAATAAAGCAGACAGTTAAAAGTAAGGATAAAACAGAGAGCTTATTTTGGCTGTACTTTAGAAAAGACATTGCATTCACCAGACCAGGAAAAAAACAGTTCAGAGCCCTAGGTAATGTATGGGATGCAAGAGAAGGACAACTGAGAAAGCACTTGTGCTAACAATCATATTATACTTTCAAGAGCTCTGTGAATAAAAATAGCAGGAAGAAAGCGACATGGTATACGCTAGGATGTCGTCTGATAGATGAACGCTTGTCCTGGAGAGCGGCATCAGAATTTGATGGCCATCGCAGCATGCATGTGGAACGCGGCGCTCGCAAGTGGCTAAGGGTAAGTGTCATGGCTCTGACACAACTAAAAAGGGGAAAAAAATCGAGAAAAGAAAAGGCACGTGGGCAAGCACGCGAATGCAGTTTGTCGAGACAATGCTAGCTCTGTCATGTTGCTCTGCTCCACCAAAAAGGACGCGCACACCTCATCGCTTTCCCTCACTGGTGTAGTCGGGCGGAAAGATAAAATAATGTCACTGCCCTTAGTTTAATTCACGTGGCCTAGTGGCATCATTACCAGCCTGAGAAGCGGAATTCAGTCAGCGAATAATGTTTCGCACGGTAGCGTTGCGATCGCAGTATCTTGTATCTTGAGATACACGATACATTATCGAATGTAACGGAAATACAGATACAGATACTTCTCTTGCAAGACGTATCGCGATACAGATACAAGATACCCAAGGAGTATCTAAGATAGTATCTAAGATACATGTATCTTCGATACTGCCGAGCCCTGCCGGTGGGCTATGGACCACAGCATATTAGTCCGCCTGTTTAGTGTTTTGTCATGGCCTCCGAGATGGCGGGCGCGCGGCGGGTTTTTCTCCGGCCATCCCAATCGCACGGAGAGAGCGTATTTCCCGAGGTGGGCGTGGCCCGCTCTTTTCTCCGCACCGCGGCGCACTTACTTGGGATCGAAAAAGCTGCCGCGCTGTTGGCGCAGCTTGCATGTGGCGAGGAAAAAAAAATGGTTTTGCGCTCTTATTAACGTCGCGCTGATTTGGAAATGTCTGGTCAAGGTGTACGAGAGGCCAAGTCAATGCCGGGGCCTATCGATTCTCAAATGGGCTTTTTTTTTTGCTGTAGATTTGCGCCGCCTTTATTAGAGCACTTAGGAAAGCGATGCCTCTGCAAGAGATCCGCATGTGCTAGAAACTTACTATACTTCGAAATTTGGAGGGCTGTATAGTATGGGGGGCGCTAGCGAAGGAGAAGAAAAAAAAAAGAACGATGATGAGGCTGGGCGTGATGACGCCCGGGGCTCGCGCTCGCCCTGCCGCTAAAGACCAATCAGTCGTTGCCGGTCCTTCGTAAATTAAACGCGTTTTTCTTGTCGCCTACGTGTTCTCTGAGGGCTTCGGCCGACCACTGGCCCCGCGAGTCCACAATAGATATGTTGAGAATGTTGTAAGCTAGATTTAAGGCCTGCGACGGAAGCAGTACGTTTGGAAGCAGTATCGCAAAAAGCAGGTATCGGTGCTTGCTTCCATTGTGCATTTTTTCCTTCGGTGTAACAACATATTGCGAAATGAAAACACACGTACAGCAGCACTCAAATTTTCCATTAGGAACACTTTGTTTATATTTCCTTTATGAACCAACTTGCAGGCACTTCCTTTTATACGGAATGCTTTACAGGCATTGTATAACAGGTGAATGCCGTCACAGCAGCGTAAAGAAGTAAAAAAGTGACATCGGCATAAAGGAAGCATTATCCGCACAGAGTGAAGTGGCAGATTGTGGCCTTCATGCAGTCAATATACATCGTAAAACTGAAGCGAAAACTAAGATCATGAAAAAATCACGCACGCAAACCTGCTGGTAAACACTGCGGAACGATCATTGCACTGCAATGCATGCGAGGAAATTAAATATAACAAAAAATACACAGACGTAAGAAAAGCATTATTCGCATAAGACAGCTCAGTGCTGCATGAATACAATACCATAAGTACAACTAAAATGTAAACTAAAAATAGGAACTATGCACAGAACGAAGCACAACGAATCTACGCAGTAAATACTGCACGAAGATTACGGCACCACAAAGAAAAAAAAAACATGCGCACGCTCTAATCCCGCGCGCTCTGCTTTCTGCCGCGGTCTCCGCTGCCGCCGGAATCCCAAGTGAATGCGCCCTCTCGCGGTAGCCGGGCGCGCGACGCGATGTACGTTTTTTTGCTGGGGAGCGCGGCGATTGGGACGGCCGGAGAGAAACCCGCCGCGCGCCCGCCATCTCGGAGGCCATGGTTTTGTTAACAGTGTAGCTGTCTATACGCGATGACGTTTGGGCGTGCTGGTGGTTCATCTTACATCGGAAACCATAGCGCGATAAAAAATAACCCAGGACAAAAATCAAACAGGACATGAGCTCTGTCGTCTATGCCAAACAACCAAGCTCTTTGTTAAACAACAGAACCGAAGGCAAAGCTGACACACTCGTTTCCCGCCCTAGATATCTGTTTAAGCCTGTTATAATATGTCCAAAGCGAATGAATGACGTCACCACGCGTTGCCTAGCAACCGCTTGCACAGCTTTGCGCCTGCTTTGCAAGCCCATACACTGCTCTACCGCCAGTCCACCTGCCTGGACACTGCGCGCAACCGCTCGGCCACGCCAGACTTACGTCACGGCCAACGCATGCGCTCCTTCATTCTGCATAAAGCCGGCGCGCAGCGCTACGCGCAGACATGGTGAGACCGAAGAAGGTTTGCGCTACCAATGAGGAAGCCGCTTACAGGGAATGCCAGGGCGCTGCCGAGCGACACTGCTGGACCCGACTTGTTTAAAGTAGTCCACGCCGTATTACGGCCGAAACAGCGAGAGGCGATTTTGCTGGACTTGACTGGAAGTTGAAATCACTTGGATTACTTCGTATGACTTACGTAGGTCCAACATTAATTAGAACTAACGGAATAGAAAGCCAAGAAGCGTATAGGAGATGTTATTTGTAATAGAGTCGAACCCACTTACAGTGAAACCTCGGTGATACGAATCTCACGGGACCAACAAAAATATTCG